>JAJTUV010001264.1:0-384515 GCA_021653895.1 Mastomys natalensis
AAACCATCTTCCCCTTTTGACTGTTTGTTTTTTACCTTAGAAAGATTACAGTAATAAGAAACCCCTTTTGCTTAATTTATTTGCTTGTTTATTGGCAAATTTGCCTCTAAAATGTAAAATGCCAAGAACTGAATATCTTGTTTGTTCACAGCTATCATTCCACCATTTTGGAATGATTCCTGGAATAGTAGTATTACAGAAATATTTTTTAAAAGACAAAAAGGGTGAAAGGAGAAGTTAAGGAGTGGAAGGAAAGGAGTCTTCAGGAACATTTTTCCCCAGTACCAAAACAAAACAAAACAAAACAAAAAATCAGAAAAGAGTATAGCAAATGAATAAACTAGTGAAACAATTATCTATTATTAGCATGTTGTAGTAATTACTTTGTACTGAAAGTTCTTTGAAAAACAAAAACCCCAAGTTATTTAAATGGACAATTTACAAGAAGTAAAAACAAAATATCACTACCATAAAAAAAAAAAAACTGGGAATACAATTAAAGCAAAATACATTGGTAAAGATCGAAGTCCTGAGAAACCAAGTCCTGAAGAAGATAAACGGATTTGATTTTCAAATTCAACGTCTCCAAATAGCAATATTGGTTGAGGCTAAAATAACTCACATGCTACAATCCAACAAAAATTTACATGTAACTGGGTGCAGTGAGGAAACTCAGATCTTGCTCAAGCCAGAAGCCACAGAAATAATCACTGTAGAATGTTTGGAAGCAAGTATTGAGCCTTAATATCCTTAAATGGAGAATGACAAATTACCTGGGAACAAAGTTCACATGAAACACTATCACAACAGCCAAAAAGTAAGAGAACTGTATATTGTTACATGAATAAATACAATGTTAGTTAAAATAACAATCTGTAAAAGCATTTATATTGCTTACCATTTGTATAATTTTATCTTTATCTAGAAGAATGGTCAATGTCTATATTTTAAAACATTTAATAAAAAGCTAAATCATGTAGACTGAATGCAACAAAGTCTAGATTGAAATTGGCTTTTGAACAACAAATGGGATGATCAGATAGCAGTAACAGGTAATTCCCTAAAATCACGAAGGAAATTGTATTCACTCAACAAACCTTAAGTGAAACTTTGGTGGCAGTTGATCTTGGTGTTGTTTTGCTTTGTGCTGAACTACGGCATAACTTTTCTTAGCTCTGAGTCTTCTTGAGAATATGGAAAACTGTGTGTAGGTGACCACATATCAGTTAAACAAAATGAACTGGAAGAACATTTATTCTCTCTGCAAAGGCCTAAAAGGACACACACTACTGAGCATAGCCGTCTCAAGTAATAAATAAAAATGAGGAGGAGAAAAAAGAGAGAATTCCATATTCTTCTCTGTAAACTTGTATTATTTCTAATATTTGATGTGAGGATAGTTGAGCAACAAAAAATAATAATAATGAATAGAAAGTTCAATGGGGCCTATGGTGTACATTCTATTGGTAAATGGTCACGTGCTGTTTATACTCACTAAGAGACTGGCTCAAAAAGCAGGGTTGTCTCTCCTACATTTCAGTTCCAAGCATGTCTGTCTCAAAGGATCTCCCAGGTTCTTTATCTAGGGCTGCACTTGTCCGCCCCATCTGTGACGGAGAGGGAGAAGAACTGCAGAGACCCAGAGTGAAACCATTTTTCCTTTAAGAACAACTGAAAGATAAGTTATGTCCAACCGAGGTTACAGTTGCCTCCTCCGTGATTTTAAAGTGCCTACAAAAGAAAAGTGTGAGTTTTCAGCCACTGGATGCTTGTGCATAGAGGAAAAAGTTCAACTGGAGACTCCAGCTGAGTGCCTCAACTTCCCCAGTTGATTCTCTGGGTGTTGTGAGCACCATACTGGTGATATCAAATCTGCCTGTTGGCATTTGTTCTTTTCCTTGGAAGACTCACCCAGGGGGATTTTCAGCTGTGGCAGGACTCTGTTGGAAACTCCAGCTGATTGACTCAACTGGGGCTTTTCCTGTCAATTTCTTCTAGATGACCTGAGTCTCTGATTTGATGGTGTTTCCTATTCATCTATCTATCCTATCCTATATATCTATCTCTATAGCAGGATATTTTCCTGTTACATTATATTTGCAGTAGAGCTTGGCGATTGGACAGAAGAGTTAGACAGAGTGAGGAGTTGGGAGGAAAAGAAAGAGGAGGTTAAAAGAGGAGGAGAGAGCTAGCAACCATGGAGGAAGACAGATAAGTTGAAAGCAGTCCTGGGTAATAATTTATACCTAGAAGTTAGATATTGGGTAACAATTCTAATTGTGTGAGCATCTTGTTAATTGATCATTTCCAAATATATAAATCTATTGAATAATCTTTAAGCATTAAGAATCTTCATTCTAAGCACAGCTAAATGGCTGCCAAAAAAGATTAATGAAATAAAGAGATACCTCCATAAAGCCAGGCCCAACTATAAATAAGATGAATAACAATTGACCTTCAGGGAAGAGAAATCTCCCTGGAAGTCCCTTCTTTTTCCCTTTCCAGGTAAAAATGAATCACCTGTGATGTCTGCTGGTAGAACTTCTAATCCTGATGCTGGCTTCCAGACTTATACTACTCAGATCTTCAATGGGCTATTGACAAGGACATCAGACAGCTAGAGACTGACATCACTAATCTGAAGAAATCCCTCGTTTCACTGTCTGAAAGGATCTCCAAAAATTGCAAAGGACTTTATTGGACTTGATTTACTCTTTTACAATAGAAAAGTCCATATACAGCTCTTGACTGTGTACAGCCCCTTTAAAAAAGAATGTTGCTTTTACTTGGACAAGACAGGGATGGTTAAAGAGAGCATGAAAAAGGTCAGAGAAGACCCTGAGAAAAGACAGAGAGAGAAAGAGAAAGATGAGAGCTGGCACAAGAATTAGTTTTCAACCTCTCCATGGTTGTCAACCCAACTTCTTCCCATCTTGGGACCATTAATTGGCTTATTTTTGCTCATTTCTTTTGGTCCCTGGGCCTTAAATAGGCTGACTAACTTTGTGAAACAACAGGTAGATAATTTGGTAGCAAAACCTATTCAGATACATTATCATAAGTTAGCTATGGAGGATCACGAGACTCAAGATGAGGTTGTTACTCTATCCAGGGTGTTCCTCAAACCCATCTCCACCCAACCTAAAAGAGGGGACTTCTACCCCTAGTCCAAGCAGAGAGGGGCCACTCAGAACCTGCTTTGACTGGCAATCTGAATTCTTGCTTAGGCTGCGAGGCTAAGCACTGCAAGGGAATATAAATAAAAGTTAAAAATATCTCTCTGGGTTCCCTGAGAGACAAGCCTGATTGCATTGGGGTTGATGCCAAAAGTATCCCCTCTCCAGAAAAAAGACATCAGGATGGGTATGGCCCTCATGCCTCACTGGACAATGACAGGAGGACCAGAGCCATTACAAGGTCCCCTTCAATTATTGGAGGTCAGGCCTCTATCCCCGCCTTTGCAATATTAGAATCACCATAGCCCTTCTATACTTAGAGAAAGGAGGAGATGTCAGGGGCAGCCCTGCTTATACGCTGAAGGCCTACAATTAGCCATAGGCCTAAAATCAGCAATAGACCTGGCATACATACATGCTAACACAAAGTCTTGGGTCTCTGTGGAAAAACACTGAAACAGATGGCTATAAGCTATTGCAAACAGACAGGTTCTGTGGAAATTTACCAGCCTGAGTATCATAGACCTTTAAATAGGCAGCCTCAGTGGACAGTACCAACTTAGATAAGGACAAGTGAATCATAGGCAGAGCCATAGTGACCTGTCCGCTGAACCTTCACCCAGCTGATACCCTGTTCTGAGAGATATCTGTACCTTCTCTGAACACCTACACTCCAGTGTCATCCCTTTCCCCACGTCCTGCCTTTTTTTGTTTATAACCCCTGTGTGAATAAGTAAAAATTATGATTTGATTAAAAAAAGTAAGTAAATATAATATATATATATATTAATATATATACATATATATATATATATATATATATATGCACTTGTGTGTGTGTGTGTGTGTGTGCCGCTGCACGTGTGTGTGTGTGTGGTGTGTTGTGTGTGTAAAAGAATCTTCATTTTACCAGGTACTGCGAGTATGGCAGGTATTGTCTAGGACTTAGCAGAGAACCATGAGGGTGATGGGGTTCCCTGAGATCCATGCTTTGGGGAATGGTCTCTATGGAGTTGATCGTGGAACCAGACCAAGTGTAACATCTCGTGTGTGACAGGGCCTTCCCTTCTAGTTAGCTGGAGTCGCAGGGAACAAGCCAACCGGGCGCCGATTTTTAATGTTATTCCATTTCATCCATATATATTTCTTACTACTTATTCCTTTACTTTGTCTTGCTATATCCTACCTAAAGTCATTCATTCCAACCAAAGTATTATTATTGTTAATCAATCTCTAGCTTGTATACTACAGGATCAAATCTTGAGGGACACCAATGGGAAAATCTAAAGAACATAGAGTTTAGATATCAACTATGTAGAAAAGTTAGACCACTTCTTAGGAGAAATTTCACCTCTATTTGGCAGCAGTGAGTAGTTCTCAGGACAAGTATATGAGACATTGGAGGAGGAAAAGAATTACTAATGTCACTCTGTAACTACATCCTACTCAACAGAAGGAAGCCCTGTCTTATGGTGACTCAAAGATTTAACATTCCTGTTCACCTGACAAGAGATTTTGTTTGTACAGGTCAAGGAGTAGCCATGAAATGGAGCTGCCTTGAGTCCTCTAGATTATTGGCAGAACAGGGCAGGAGCATGCTCTCAGAAGCAGCTCCGATCTCCAAAGATGGGAAAGCACATTCTCATTAATCAGAGTGAAACCAGAGCTCAGCAGTAAAGCAGCTGGCTTGAGAATGAGTTGTTTTCCAGGAGTCATTTATTTATTTGATGCTGTGTCACTGATAAAGTGAGCCAACCACGACTCTGTGTGATTAAGCCAAGTTTATTCAGACACATATCACTGCCTCCTACAACAGCTAAGGCCAGAACTTTCAATCATTGTCAGGAACTCCAAACTATTTGGGCAACTCTACAACAGGTCACTGGTGATTGTCACTAGAACTTGAAATGTAAGTTGTGCTCATTAAAATGACTGAATAAAATGAAAGAAATGTAGGTGGTTAAAAGAAGAGAGAGATAATTCATAGAACCATCTCAAAGTCAAAACAAAGTCAGAAAGTCTCCTCCCAGTATTTTCCAAAGTTTAAATAATTGAAGCAATAAATATTTGCTCCAGTGTCTATTTCTTATGTACATGTCATAAAGCAAGCTGGATGCTACCAGTGTCCTACTGTCTCTAATTTTACAACCTAACCAGACAACTGTGCTATCAGACAACACCCTCTGGGCTCTGCCACTTCAGGATCCTGTGTTCTGAGGTGCTTACATGGGATTCAACCTCCACATGTTTTTAATCTTCTTGCTGAATTCTCCTTTAACAAAATGTTTAATTTTTTAATCTGCAGACTTCTCTCTTTAAAAATGAGTATGTTGATCCATAAGATTGTTGTAAGAATTAAATGGGATGAACACAGAAGCTTTTAAAAATACATCATCAATTAATTGCTATAAAACTAAAGAACAACAATGGGCAGTATTCTTCTAACATCCAACAAATCCACAGCACAGGAAGATACACACCTATATCAATACCTGTTATCAGCTTTTCAAGCACTAAGTATTCTTTCCTTTCTCTCAAACCATTATCTTGGTCTCCGTCTTCAAAGCAACGTCATTCATTCCCTTCTAAGAGAAAGCATAAGGAGACATTGAAGTGGTATTTGTTTAGGTTGCTCTGCCTAGAACATTTACTCTCATTTAGAAATATCCACAGCTCTGAGGAGTAAGAGTATGGGGTGAGACCTTCCTGATTTGTCAGGGTTCAAACAATTGCAGACATTCCAGTGTGATTTTAGGGGAGTTTGGACAAGGTCCACATGCAGAAATGACCAATATTAAATCAAAGACTCTAAAAGTTAAATCAATAAACAAAAGGGGAAATAGGAGTCAAGTTACAATGAACAGCAGCACGATTGTCTTTCTGTAACACACAGTCCATCTTACTATGATTCCCAACATCCACCGTTCCTCTCCCTAAACAAAACCCAACCAGACCTCTACATGTAGGTGGTAAATTATTTTTTATCATTTACCACCAGCAAAATTTCAATATAGATTTATGACTTACTTTTTCAAATAAAAACATCTTTCTCATCCAAAAATGTAAGTATTAACATTAAAATCTTTTGAACACTATCACTGTCCACCGATGCATATGTCTGTGTGCACACATACAGACAAAATCATTGTTGTCACATAAATGTTTTTACAATGAACATATTCCATAGTAAGACTATCTGCAACAAAATATATGGTAGATTTACCAATGTTTCCATGATTTTGTTATATAGAGTATGTTCTGTGCAACTGGGTGAATTCAAATGTATTCTGTTTATTGCCCCTTATAAAAACTGAAAGAGTTTCCATTTTCACTGTAAGAGCAGATAACAGAAACCTCCACTGCACTGCTTTCATTGACATCAGGTGTCCTATTGCTGGATGAATGATTCCACCCACGCTTGATCTGTATTTATACAGGATTGCATCATGAATCAGACAAACCAGTGTCGAGAAAGAGAAATGGCTCTTGGGATCTGAAACGTGGAGTCATACATTTCACGAGAAGAGACAGAAAAGATTTCGTATTTCAAGTCCCTTATTTCATAATATATTTGACAGTAGGAAATCTTACTGAATTACCCAAGGTCCAAGCTTCCTGGATTTCCATCAATATAGGGTTTTTATTTTCTATTTCTCTGGGTTGATCTCAAGTACCTCAGAGGCAGGTGAAAAGTTCTATTTTTTTTTTTTTTAATTTTAAAACTTTTGAAATTCACAGCTCAAGAGATGTGATTGATATTTGATTATCCTTGAGTCGAGACACTGCAGTAAAAATGACACTGATATTTGATCAATCAACAGCAATAGTGACAGGTTGATTTCTGTCAATAACAAAGGACTAAAAAGTCAATATTTGCTCAAGTAGAAAGACTGCAGGACTTCTTCCAGCCACAAATAATTTCTATAGTAAAAATTCAATTTAATCAAGAGATGTGCATTCTTAGGACAGCACCTAGTGTGTGTTGTATTCCTGAAGGTTACATGTATGTTGGTTTCACAAGGTTTCACACAGTGGCGGGCATCCATATTTAAAGATGCCCTCTTTGCTAGAAAGTCTCTCAATCTCAGAGTTGGAACCAATGGGAAGAAGGCCACAGGACCTGCTCGGCACCACCTACCCTGCAGGCTTCCCCGTGGTTGATGAGTTCATTCAGAGAGAAGTGGGTTTGGGTAAGTCCAGAACCATTCAGGTCAATTCTTTACATTTTATTTTCTGTCATTAGGAAAGGTGTCTTCTCACTGTAGGAGTTGGCGCTGTGAGTGGGACCAGTTTCAACTCTTTCTCCATGGCCAGTCCTTCAAGCCTCAGGCAGCTGCTATATGCCAGCTGGCAACAGACTCTAAGGTTAAGGGACTCTACTCAGGCATTCACATTTGTCATATTAACAAGTTCATCCATTCGATTTTTTTCCAGGGCCTCCTCTCTAAATGGAAAGCAAACTTGCTGTTGTCTTGGATGCGATCCTCTTCAACCTTCCTTCCAAGCAACTTATGGGAAGCAGATGCTATGGCGCTCCAATGTGGACCCACCGAAAACCGTCACTGTCTTAATTATGTGAAGGCCAGATGTTGACGAAGATATCATGGCCCCTCAGATGTATGTAAAATCACCACGCTAGGTGCAAGCCTAAAAGGTCTGTGGTACATGCCCCCCAACCCTCAAATTGCTACACAATTCTGGGCAGCTTCTGTATAGCCTCATCTTCTCCATAAGTCCTGGTTTTGTTTTGCTTTTTAAAAGGGTGTGTGTGTGTTGTGTGTGTGTGTGTGTGTGTGTGTTGTGTGTGTGTGTGTGTGTATGACACAGTCATGAATGGGATTGTGTATGTGAGTGTAGGTGCCCATGGAGGCCAGAACAGAGTACTAGATCCCTGGAGTAGGAGTTTTGGACAGTCATGAATCTCTCAACACCCTGCTAGAAATGGTGTTACAAGGTCCTCTGCAAGAGCAGTACATATTTTAAACTAGTGAGCCATCTCTCTAGCCCAAGGCTCCTTGATTTTATGTTTGTCTCTGTGCTCATCATAGAATTTTACCAAATGTAAAATTTAGCTTCGCTCAAAATTCCCAATCAAGTAAGCAAATGTACCTTGCAAACAGATATGATTATAACTCGGTGAATTTGTGATGTAAGGCGCAGGGGGTGTATAATCAAATGCAGCAGATCAGTGTCATATCTATAGGCAAAGGTTCACCTCAATATAAAGGCTTCTTCCATCACAAGTCACTGTCTCAGGGAGTAAACAACTCTGCATACACTCCCTAGGTCCTTTCATTGATCCTTTTCCTTAATTTGCATTTAATGGAACTAGAAGACAAAAAAACACCTCTGGATCATGGTTCTGAACCTCTCTGCTACTTAACAACACCCTAAAGACCGCCAGAAAAAGGTATAATGTTGAAATGGATCTTTTAACCACGATTGTGGATTGTTTAAAGAATTGTTTGAAATTGGGTTATTTTTTAGATAAAAATGGTTCTCCTAACTTGTCATTCAAGTTAATAACCCTCCCCATCAAAGGCTACACAACTTGGATGCACATATATCTGCCTTATTTAATACTCCCCAAAGGCTCTTCCACATTTTAAGGAGCTCATAGAATAAAAAGAATATGGGCTTTGCAGGAACACTTGAGTCAAGCTAGGGTGGCAGATGGCAAGCAGAGAACTAGGCTGAAAAGGTTCCAGAAAGAATAAACAGAAGTCCTGGACAATATTCTTAGGTTTGAAAATCCCTGGCTATGTAACTGTAGAAAATACTTGGAAAACTAGAGACTCCTTTGCACAAGGTGCTATCAGTGGCTGATAGGTTAAGGCAGTACTAATGATACTCTGTAAATGAATTTCTATGGTAAAGTCTTGGGCTAAAGGGAGATTTTGAACAAAGGTAATCCCCCTCTGTGTGTGTGTGTGTGTGTGTGTGTGTGTGTGTGTGTGTGTGTGTGTGTGATAGAGGGGGGTGTAGAGAGAGACAAAGAGAGTTTATATAGTACTATAGCTACTTCCAGTAATTAATTTTTGTTTTAATTTTTATTTAATTTTGACATGCATTTGTCTAAAAATCTAAGAAAAAAGATGAAAAGTTTTGTTTAAACAAGCCAAGAAAAAAATGATTAGAAAACTAGTAAGAGTGGAAGGGCCTCTCTTTGCTATACTTGCAGTGTGATATTTATGTCAAGCGGGCCTGGCTGCTGCAGATTAAGTGCCTGAGAATTAGGTCAGAGATCTGGACAGCGGTTACAATTCTCTAACTTTCAGTGGAAACCCTGAGGAAATGTTTCCAATGGCCAAATACATCTGAACAAAGCTGCAAACTGGACTTCTGCCTTTGATGTTCAAACTTCACATTAAAGACTCTGGGGTTCCTTACAGCAAAAAATAAAATCAGTGTGTTGTGTGTGTATCAATTAGCTAGACTTGCCTAGATTAATTTGTTGGGCCTACAAACCCTTTCATGTTTTCATAACCCTACATCATATCATAACATCTATATCATATCACCTGGTATACTCATGTTTAACTCCTCTTTTTGCCATAGGGAGATAAGGCCTAAAAGTTATAAAACATTAGAAATAAAATTATCAATAATTGACACTGGCAGAAGAAAACTGAATATGGAAAGGGGACTAGTGTGCAACTCTAACAGATACTTTCTTACTGGAAAAGATGCAGATTTTTTGTAACAGGATAGCATTTGATTGTTTGTTTGTTTGTTTGTTTGTTTGTTTTTAAGAGAGTCTCACTATACTTCTGGAACTGGCCTGGAACTGGCTACACAGTCACGGCTAGTCTCAAGCTCACTGTAACCCTCTTGCCTCAGCATCTTGGGTGCTAAGACTATGAGTATGTACCATCATGCACAGCAAATGATGTATGTTCAGTCAGTAAAGTGCTTATTTTACAATAGTAAAGACATGAGTTCTATCCCCTGTACCCATGTAAAACAGTTATGAAAGTGAGACAGGAGGGTCTCTGTGACTTGTTAGCTGGCCAGTTGAGCTGAATCAGTGGGTTGCAGTTCAAACGGAGATAATGTTTTAAAAATAATACGAGAGTGGTCAAGAAAGATACCCGATATCGACCTCAGAATCCACACACATGCACACACACACACAACACACACACACACACACACACACAGTGGAAATGTTTTGGTTACTGTGAAGATCCTTTCTCTTGACAATGGTTCTGAGTAAGTGAAGGACCCCATGAGCTTGAGCAACCTCTCTCTGGGGTATTGTTTGGGCTCTTCTGTAACAAGAACTTACCACAACTGATATCATATTAAATCATATTAAATGAACTTAAAGTCCAGCATATAAGTGTAGCTGAGCCCAATTATTCTCTACTCAAATCAACCCTATGGTGGAGTGCATTCCTCACTACCCTCCCCAGTGTTCATACAGCCTTATATTTTAATGTGCCTTAAACAGCTCAATGACTGGGCCACTCCCAGACCTCCATGTGGCTAACATCTCCACTCAGATATTTCTGAGTAATTACTTGCTAAAATCTATATTCCATCATTGTTGCCCTAGACCCAGTCAGGGTCGCTCTTCTCCAGCTCTTACATGTTGACTGTCTCTCTGACATGCACTTTTCAGGTGTGTCAGCTATTCCTCTCCTGGCATGGCAGCTCTTTCTCTTCCTCTCCTTCCTCTATCCTTAGCTCAGGAATCCTCAAAGTCCTGCCTCTGTCTCCTTACCCATTTATTAGCCACTGGCAACTATTTTTATCAATCAAAACCAACTGAGGGCAGGGACCCTCAGAGTCTTATGTGTGGACATGTGGATTCTCTTGTAATTTTGGGGACCCAATTAACATATTAAGTAGCATTAGACCAACACGTAAGTCCTAACACCTACCAAAACAAAAGAACAAAGACTTAATCCATCAAAGAACTAGTTCATAGTTCCAGGAAAGTCCCTAAATATAATAGCCTTGATTTTTATCTTCTGTAATTCTGTTTCTTGCTAAGTGAAGTGTGGCAACCAGGATGCAGGTTTTCTGCGTAAAGACAAAGACTATAAGGTTTGGGGCTGCATAATTTGGGCAAGTTCCCCATGTAGTCATCAGTCAACAATAAAGACTTTTCCACCTTTAAGAGTATCCATGTGGTAGTCCCTGAAGGTCTTACCTTGCAACATTTTCTTGAGTCATTTTTCTAAAGTATATAGGGTTATATTGATGCAAGAATGGACTTTAGTATAAGAGTCATAAAACCAATACATAAGTGACTTGGTGGTGTTATACCAGGGTACATGCAATCCAATACCTACCTGATCCAATCAACTACAGTAAGAAGATGAACTCACATCACAAAATGTGACCTAGTTTGAGGAGGGCAAGCAGGAGAAGGGCAGACAATCCACAATATAGCAAAATCCTGTTAAAAACCCATAGACCACAGCTAGAATACTGAATTTCATAGAATACTGTGATGGCTTTTACTCCTCTATAACACTCAGCACCTCCTTCTTCACTCCTGTGAGGTATTCTTGATCTCCATAAAACCTCCTAAGCCTCTATGAGACTTAGTCCTTTCTAAAAGCACACATTCAAGCCTAGGTCCCTCTGTGTTGAGATTCCCTGTAACTTCCTTCTCCTGTAGGAGGCAATGAGTCCTAGCACAGTCTAACACATACTAGATGCCAACAAGTTTCTGATAAATGAGAAAATAAATTAATGCTTGAGTGAATGCAAAAGTTAACTAATAATTAACTGGTGACATCAATGAAAAGGAATGCAAAGAATTATACTAAGCAACGGTTGGGTCTGACACTCAAGGTTTTGACCCTATAATCATGGAAAAAGAGAATATTTGTATCCTGGTAACTGACACAGAGTAAGCCTTTACAGTTGGTTATTAATTGTGATGATAATGATGATGCTACTGCTTACTGATTGGTGCATAAACTTTTGTTTATTTTGCTGTTGTTCATTTTACTACTAATAAAGAGGCAAACATTGTCCGATGTCTTCATCTTTTCTCTACTCACCTTCAAATAATTTTTTCTCTACGAAGCCATCTCACCTTGGCTCCATGAGAGAACAGTTAAAGCTAAGGCCTCAGTATTATAGAAGATTCTTTAAGCATATACTGAAATGAACATTTTTTTAAAAAAAAAAAATTCCATTTCTGTCCGAACCATCATGAAGTTCTTTTGGTTTTCATCTAGGGAGGGCAATCCAGTCTTTATCATTTACTTTGCAAGAACACAGCTGCTTCCTTTTGCTGAAGCAGCTGGAATTTATCTCATTTCCAAAGTTTTGCTTTAGAATTTGGCATTTTCCCTTTTTTTTCCAGTCCTGGTGTAATAAGGACATGGGCTAAAGGAATGAAAACATAAACCAAGCACAGCCAGCAAAAGAGCTCTAAAGTTTGTTTCCATTGTGACCATTGCTAGGACTTTCATTCATCACCAAATCCCCAGGAATGTTCTATACTGGGTAAGAGGTCAGTTGCAGACATTCTACAGAAAACAACCTATGTCTAAAAGGACGGAGCTTTGGGGAAACATGAAAAATTCTACCAAAAGCTAGTTTATTTTTAACTAGTTTAACTAGTTGTGTTTGTTTTTGGACTGGGAGATCGTCCCTAGAAGAAGAGTCAATTTGGGTGATGTGAATTAAGTCCTTCAGAGTATGACCCACTTGAAGAGATTTCAGAAAAAGGTGTCATATTGCATTAGCTCCTCACACCCCCACCCCACAAAATACCACTTCGTTAGACTTTAGACATTTTTATCTAAATTAAGAAACAGTGTATTCATCATGCACATCATGTCAATTTTGAAAATGTATACATAGTAGAAGAGTAAAATTAGCCCAAGTAAATCTCCATTATCTCACATACTAACGTGGTGAGAGCACTGAGAGTCTACTGCACTGATGTTCAAGCACACTGTAATAACATAAGGTCACCATGTCATATAACTGATCCTTAACCTATTTTCTCTAACCCAACTGGGCTTCTCTCACCCCAGTACCTCTACAGCCACACCCTTGCTTTGGGGAACTACCTCCATTTCTCTATTTCTGTGACAGACCTCATTCACTGATTTTTCCCCCAAATTTAGACTGTGTTCTGGTAATGTTTGGTAAGATAATCTCAGCAATACATTTATACCATCCTTGTTAAGTCTCTGGAAGCATCATAGAAGAGGGGCAGACAGAAGGTAAGAGCTGAAAAACAGGGAGAAGGACAACAAAGTGCCATTTTCTGGGTATGACTTAGCTATTATGACAGGGTGTTCACAGTAGTAAACACATTCTGTACCTGCCCGGGGCCTGCACAAGATTGCTCTTGTCACAGTCAGTCATGGATGGGGAGATTCTTTTGAACTATTAGCTACTGATAGTTTCTGGAAGAAGAATTACATTATGTTTGGTTGCATAATCACTAGTAAGACCCACCAGGATTCAGAAGGCTGCCATAGTCACACAGATGGGCCTAGTTAAATTCACTGGATAACAACATAAAACAAAAGACATAAATGTTGGAAATAGATTGTATGGAGAAGGAAAGAGATAGTGGGAGTGGTGAAAACAGGAAAATAGAGTAGAGGTAAGAGTAATCAGAATGTGACATACACATGTATGAGATTGTCAAATAACAAATTTAATTCATTTTTAAAAGAATGGTTGTCTCCTATATATTAACAGTCATGATTTTATAGTTGATGTATTCATTAATTACATAACTAACAATATTGTATTTGAGCGAGTACATCTGATAATTATGTTTGATGATTGAATTTGAAGCCCAACTCTTGACATTTATAGCCATGTATTTAATCTTTGGGTCTCAATTTACTCATTTGGATATGAGTTAATTAAGGTAACTAACTTCATATGTCAACGTTAAGTGAATAGTGTCTAGTATAGAATAAGTACCACATAGATATCAGCTCCATTTTATTCAGTTTTTGCTATATATTTGGCAGAATAAAATAATTTTATAGTTATTCTGTCAAGTCAGTGAACTCTGTTCTGTAATTAGCCTTCTGTTGTGAATGTGAAATAAAACTACATTAATATGCTCAAAATCACACTTTTCATACCTGGCAGATACATGCTGTTCCTTGTACCAGATGCTGACATTTCTGCTCTTACGTCTATGCTTGATAATGGACGGATGAGTGAACAGGTTGGGAAGACCCTAAATGAAGCAAAGGCAGAAATAAGAGGCCCACCCCTTGGATAAGCAGTTCATTTTATGATCCATATCATAATTTTAGAGAGAAACTGATTTCTAAGCCAAGATCCTCCAGAGACAGGGAGTCTCAGAACAAATCACCTTGTGTTCTCCAAATTTATTGCAGACTGTAATGTTTCTAAACAAAAAGAAATCTGATTAAAATTGAAACATATTCAACAAAGCTCCATGACAGTTGAGTACAGCCAGGACAGACCTTAGGTAATTGGAGATGCGAAGACTGCAGAAAGGAATGGGACAGGTGTGTGTGTGGCACAGGGCAAGATGCTGGTGACAGGTGAGTGGGTGGAACTCAGTCTTGTTCTTGTTGATCCTACTCCTGTTCTTTTGAGTGCCATGAAAGCATACCCTATATGGGCACCTACTTATAGGCACACTCAGAGAAAATGACTCAGGTAGAGTTAATGTGCAAGAGGATTACTGGGGAGGGTCTCAGGGTCACCTGTGATACTGTGATGGGAGGTAGGAAAAGTAAGCAAAGATGATAGAAAGGATAGGCTGACATGTAAAGTAGCTGCCACTAGGGCTTAGCACATGGAATACCTCAGAGCTAAAATGACCTGTCAGATGTTCTTAATATATAAACTTTATTATTTGTTAATTTTAGTTTACATACAAAGTAATGTGTTTCACTGTGGTATACATTCATGTCATTATACTTTATATTTATTCCATATATATACACTGACCGCTGTCTTACCTATTCTTTCTGGACTGTGACCCCTCATAGTCCCTCCGTCTCTCATGTTACAGACATTCTATTGCCCTCCCTTATCACACCCCCCCACTTGAAACCTCTTTCCATATCCAGAGTTCCTTTTGTATGACTTCATGTTATTGAAAGATAAATAGATGCAATTTTTTTATTTCTGATTCTGGCTTATCATCTTTAAAACAATGACCTTAGTATAGAATAAATGATTCGGAGGTAAGCTCACACAGCTATTGCTCACTAGAGTTGACAGTCTTGGACAGACTAGGCCTTTGTAATATTGATGAGTTATAGTGTCTGAGATGTGGTTGAGGTTGTTTTTGCATATCTGTACGTGTCCCTACCGAGGACAGCATTCCCTTCGAAAAGGAGATTGGGATGGATAGCTTTGTGTCCCTGACTGATACCTGTTTAAGATCTCTCTACCTCTAGACAAATAAACCTATTGCAACACCATCACCTGCAAAAGCAATTTCAGGGTCCTAAATTCTACCTTCTAAATCAGAGCCTTTGGGACAGGTTCCACACTGATTCTCGTTCATTGAAGGTTGAATATGACTACATATGTGGAAATTAAGAAATATTTTCCCATGAAATGAAGCAAGAGCTTGAAAGAGAGAATTTCAAATTATACTGCTAAGTCAACAATATTAATGTAATTTATAAAGTCAATTCCTGCCTCAAAAAAATTTCCTGGGGCACCTCAACAGCCTGTGTAAGAGGATTTTAGCATGGCATGGTTGACCACTTATCCTTCAATCCTGCATGTCTATGCTCACATGTGAAGAGATCTGGGGCTTCAAATACATCAGCATGAGGACTGGCTCACCCTGCAAGAAAGACAAAAGGCATTGATATGGTCATCTTCTACAGAAACCCATGCCTCCTCCTTTATCTTACCAGTACAAGAAGCTCTGGGAGAACAGGAAGCAAGCTGCTAGCTCCACTCATCATGATCAACCCAACATTTAGTGAGATTTGATCTCTGCATAGTCCTTTCACATCCCCATGCCTAACTGCTCATAGAGTGCCCATCCTTACCCTTCTCACTGCCTCCCTTCTGATAAGAAATGTCTGGAGGAAATAATAACACATCAGCTGCAAAGCCTTTAAGCCTAAGAACTGAACCATCCACATGAAATACAGTGTTTCAATGAAAGCAAAGTTTTCTTCCTGAGAAGTTAGAATTTCTATCTGTCTAATGCACTATGAGACTTAACAAAGTTCATAAGTCCCGAACCTTGAAATAAGAGATTAATAACAAATACAGAAAATACAAAGATATTCAGTAGAGAATTACCCATAAAAAGAACAAAAATGTAAAAACTAAATATTATACAAAAATACAAAATAATTAAATATATAATATTTAATATTTAACTTTTTATAGTTACTAAAATGTTTATGACTAGCCTTAAATAACAAAGAAAAATGTTTTCATATAATATTAAACAGAAGTTCAGGTCATGCATTTGTTTATACAAAATTAATTTAACTATATTAAAAATGCATAGAAAAAAGGCTTAAAAGTAAATTTACCAAACTGTTAATAGCATTGTGTCTAAATGATGAAACTGGGTAATTTTCTTTCCTCTTTTTTGAATTTTAAACTCTACAGTGTAAATTTAAAATTTTTAAGAAGCACAAAAAATAAAAAAATAATTGAGTTTGTTAAGGCTCATTCCATTACAAAGAAACCCATTGGAATGCAGGCTTCTACACTGGGAGATAGTTTGTTTCACTGAAATGCATACTTTGTCAAAGAGATATTGATAGAAGTGATAATCTGCTATCACAAGCACCATTAGTTGTATACATACAGGTGAGTCCACCAGACTCCAATGGACAGATCAAAACTCATGGTCACACAGACACCCCCAATTAAACTCAGTGTGCCACAAAAGCAAAGCAAAAAGACATAAATATAAGAAGGAATCTATAGGAAGGAGAATGAGGTTGACAGGGGTTAAAGAAAAATAGGAGATGTTTGTGTGCACATGTGTGGTGACTATGCCTGTATGTAAGAGAGAGAAAAACCAGAATGTATATTATACATGTATGAAAGAAGAAAGTTAATAAAACTGATATGTGTAGACCCCTTCCCACAAATGTCCTGTCAGTTTAGTCCATCTGGGGCACAGCCAGCAGAGGTTAGCAGCATCCTGTTCCCTGTGAGCTATTGACAGGGTCTTCCTGCCTCCCCAATGAATTTTGCTGGCATCAGAAACATCCAGCCAACACCAGGACAGACAGATGGCTAAAAGACACCAAAAGAACACAATCTTAAAGAGCCAAAGCAATATGGCACCAACAGAGCACAGATACCCTGCTACAGCAAGTCCTGGACTTCCTAAAACAACCAAAGCACAAGAAGATGACCTTAAATCCAATCTTTTAAAGCTGTTAGAAACCTTTAAAGAGGATATTAATAAATCCCTTAAAGAAATATAGAAAAATACAATCAAAGAGATGAAGGAAATGACTAAAACTGTCCAAAAACAGTAAATGGAAAGAGAAGTAATAAAGAAAACACAAACTGAGAAAATCCTGATGATAGAAAACCTAGGGAAGAGAACAGGAACTACAGATGTACACATCACCAAAAGAATACAAGAAATGGAAGAGAGAATCTCAGTCACTGAAGACACAATTGAAGAAATGGATACATAAAGAAAATGCTAAATCTAAAAGTTCATGAATAAGATATTCAAGAAATCTGAAACACTAGAAAAGACCAAACCTATGAATAATAGGAAAAGAAGAAGAGTCCCAGCTACAAGGTTCAAAAAATTTTCAACAAACTCAAAGAAGAAAATTTTTTCAGCCTAAAAAAAGATATGTATATAAGACGTTCATAGAATACCAAAAATGGACCAGAAAAGAAAATCTTCCCACCACATACTAATCAAAACACTAAACGTACAGAACAAAGAAAGAATACCAAAAGATGAAAGGGAAAGGCCTAGTAACATATAAAAACAGACCTATCAGAATTACACTTGACTTCTCAACAGAGAATCTAAAAGGCAGAAGGACTTGGTCTGATGTCTTCCAGACTCTAAGAGACCACAGATGTCATCCCAGTCCACTATACCCAGCAAAACTTTAAATAATCATAGATGGAGAAAACAGGATATTCCACCCCAAAAGTTAAATCAAGATCAGGTAAACAATTTAAATAGTCCTGTAACCACTAAGGAAATAAAAGCAGTCATTAAGTCTTCCAATCAAAAACAACCCAGGGACAAATAGTTTTAGTGAAGAATTCTACCAGATTTTCAAAGAAGAACTAATATCAATATCAAAAATTAAACAATATTTATCTACATATCCAGCCCTACAGAAGACATTAGAAGTAAAACTCTAACAGGAGGCTAAGTATACCCAAGAAAACACAGGATATAAATAACCCCTACCAGCAAACCAAAGGACAATTTCAGGTCATTAATATCTCTCAATATCAATGGACTCAATTTCCCCAATAAAAACACACAGACTAACAGGATGGAGGTGAAAATAGGATCCTTCCTTTTGCTGCATACAAGAAACACACCTCTGCAGCAAAGATAGGCACTACCTCACAGTAAAAGGCTAGAGAAAGGTTTTCCAAGAAAACAGACAAAAGAAAAAAACTGGAGCAGCAATTCTAATACCTAATAAAATAGATTTTCAACCAAAAGTAATAAAAACAGATGAGGAAGGACACTTCAATATAAAACAAAATGGATAATTTACTTGCTAAATACCACTTACCAAATTAAATCAAGATCAGGTAAACAATTTAAATAGTCCTGCAACTCCCTAAGGAAATAAAAGCAGTCATTAAACGCCTCCCAGCCAGAAACAGCCCAGGGATAAGTGGTTTTAATGAAAAATTCTACCATACTTTCAAAGAAGAACTAATATCAATACTCCTCAAACTATTGCAAAAAAAAGAAACAAAAAGAACATTGTCAAACCCATTCTATGAACCACAGTCTCATATGATATGTAAAACCACACAAAAACTCAACAAAGAAAGAGAATTTCAGACCAATTTCCCTTATGAATATTGATGTAAAAATACTCAATAAAATACTCACAAACCAAATTCAGGAACAAATCAAAAATGTCATCCACCATGATCAAGTAGGCTTCATGTCAGAGATGCAAGGATGGTTTAATATACTAAAATCCATCAACCTAGCCACCATATAAACAAACTAAAAGAAAAAAATCACATGATCATCTTATTAAATGTTGAAAAGGCCTTTGACAAAGCCCAACAGTCCTTCATGTTAAAAGTCTTAGAGAGAGAGAGATTAGGAATAGAAGGTGCATACCTAAACATAATAAAGGCAATATACAACAAACCAATGATCAACTAAAATCAGGGACAAGGAAAGGCTGCCACTCTCTCCCTGTCTATTCAATAAAGTACTTAAGGATCTAGCAAGAGCAATAAGACAACTAAGAGAGATCAAGAGAATACAAATTGGAAAGGAAAGAGTCAAAGTATTGCTATTCCCAGATGATATGATTATATACATGACCCCAAAAATTCTATCATAGAACTCCTACAGCTGATAAACACCATTAGCAAAATAGCTGGAATAAAATTAACTAAAAAAAAAAAAAAAAAAAAAAGACACAATAACCCTCCTTTATACAAATGGTTAATGGACTGAGAAAGAAGTCAGGGAAACAACACCCCTTATAATAGCCAAATAATAATATAAAATATCTTGGTATAACTCTAACCAAGCACATGAAAAGCCTGTATGATAAGAACTTCACATCTCCAAACAAAGAAATTGAGGAAGATATCAGAAGATTGAAAGATCTCCCATGCTCATGGATCAGCAGGATTAATATAATAAAAAAAAAAAAATGCCATCTTACCAGAACCAATTTGCATATTCAAGTCAATTCCTATCAAAACTGCAACACAACTCTTCACAGACCTTGAAAGAGCAATTCCCAACTTCATACGAAAAACACAAAAAGTCCAGAATAGCTAAAACTAACCTAAACAACAAAAGAACATCTGGAGATATCACCATCCCTGAACTCAAGCTGTACTACAAAGCAATAGAAGTAAAAACTGTATGGTATTGGTATAGGAACAGACAGGTTGATCAATGAAATCTAATCAAAGAGCCAAAAATAAACCCACATACCTATGGGCAGTTCGTTTTTGATGAAGGAGGCAAAACCATACAATGGAAAAACATAAAGCATATTCAACAAAATGGTCTAACTGAATAATTGCATGTAGAGGAGACTACAAATAGAACCATTATCTATCAGCCTGCTCAAAACCCAGATCCAAATGGATCAAAGATCTCAACATAAAACCAGACACATTAAATCAAATAGAAAAAAAAGTGGGGAGGTTGCCTTGAATACAAAAAGCAGTCACACAGGAGACAAATTCCTGTACAGAATAGCAATATCTCAGGCACTAAGATCAACAGTTAATAAATTGGACCTCATGAAACAGAGATGCTTTTGCAAGGGTAAGGACACCATCAATAGCACAGAATATCAGCCCACAGAATGGGAAAATATCTTCACCAACCCTACATCTGATAGAGGACTAATATACAAAATATATAAAGAACTCAAGAAATTAGACACCAACAAACTAAATAACTCAATTAAAAATGGGGTACAGAGTTAGACAGAGAATTCTCTCCCAGCACTTGGGAGGCAGAGGCAGGCAGATTTCTGAGTTCGAGGCCAGCCTCGTCTACAGAGTAAGTTCCAGGACAGCCAGGGCTACACAGAGAAACCCTGTCTCAAAAAAACTAGAAACAAAAAACCAAAAAAAAAAAAAAGAGAGAGAGAGAGAGAGAGAGAGAAGAAGAAGAACTCTCAACAGAAGAGTCTCTAATGACTGAGAAGCACTTAAAGAAATGTTCAATGTACTTAGTCATTAGAGAAATGTAAATCAAAACAATTCTGAGATTCTACTTTTCACCCATCAAAATGGCTACGATCAAAACATCACATGACAGCAAGGGGAAGACTCCTCCATTGCTGGTGGGAGTGTAAACTTATACAATCATTTTGGAAATCAATTCGGCAGCCTCTCAGAAAACTTGTAATAGTTTTACCCAAATATGAAGCTATAGTGTTGGGCTATGGAAGGGCTGTCATTGGCCTAGACAGGCCCCAGATCCACCCTCCATGTCACCTATACCCTTAAGTCAGGTAAGACACAGGTAAGGGGGTGCCTAAAACCCTCTGCCTTGAGGTTTGCATATTAATGAGGCCAGGGGACTAGGTAATTAAGTTTTTCCCCTCCCTACTCCTCCCCTTGATACTTCCCAATATAAGGGAGCCCCTCCTGGCTTTTCGTGGGGGGGAGTGCACCAGATTCACCATTCTTGTCAATAAAATTACTTCATGGAAACTCAATTCCACGTGTCTGCGCGGGCCTACTTCTACTCTGCGACCACCTCGACTATGTGGGAACTACAGCGTCCTGGGCGGGAAGTGCTCAGGACCCAGGCCTCCGCTTAGGCCCGCTCCGCCTCCTCGCCTCCTCCGCTGCCTCATCGGACACACGGCCCAGAATCCAGCGTGTGAGACCCTGCCCCAGTCGCGGGCCTCCTTCTCCACGGGAGGCTTTGGGGCCCTGGGCACCTGCCCATTTTGTTTCCTACACTATAGCACAGGAACACTTGCTCAACTCTGTTCATAGCAGCTTTATTTGTAATAGCCAGAAACTGGAAACAATCCCGATGTCCCTCAAATGAAGAATGGATGAAGAAAATGTGGTACATTTACACAGTGGAATACTATTCAGCTATTAAAAGCAAGAACATCATGAAATTTGCATGCAAATGAATGGAACTAGAAAACATTATCCTGACTGAGGTAACTCAGACCCCGAAAGACACATATGGTATGTATTCACTTATGCGTGGACATTAGCCATAAAGTACAGGATAACGATGCTATAATCCACAAACCCAAAGAAACTGGGAAATCGGAAATGCACAAAGGAGGATGCATGAATCTCACTCAGAAGTGGAAACTAAATAGTCACTGGTTGGATGGAGGAGACAGGGAACTGGGTGGGAGAGAGAATGAGGAGGGTAATGCAGGTGGGGATCAGATGTGGGAATAGGGGAACAGGAAAAGGCTAGGAGTTAGAAGGGAAATTAACAGTGATTGGGGGGATTTCTGGCTCTAGCTGGAGACCTATGATGGGGAAGCACCAGGAAGTCTATAAGGGTGACTGTATCTGAGATTCCTACCAGCGGGAAATTGGAGACTGAAGTGACCACTCCCCATAGCCAGGTGGGACTCCCAGTGGAAGGAAGGGGACATCAACACACACACAAACCCTTCATCCCAATATTTGACCTGTCTAAAAGATATGCAGGGATAAAGATGGAGCAGAGATTGAGGAAACAGTCAACCAATGACTGCCCCAACATGAGACCCTTTCCATGGAAGAGAGCCAACTTCTGACACTATTAATGATATTCTGCTATGCTTGCAGATGGGAATCTTGCATAACTGTCTCCTGAGGAGCTTCATCCAGCAGTGGATGGAAACAGATGCAGCGACCCACAGCCAGAACTCGGCAGACCTCTGCTCAGGCAAAGCTCCGGGAGTCTTGTGGAAGAGATAGAAGTGAGAAAGCCAGAAGGGTCAAGGACACCACAAGAAGACCCACAGTCACCTAACCTGGGGTCATAAGGGCTCCCAGAGACTGAACGATCATCCAAAGAGCATGCAGGGGCTGAACCTAGGCCCCCTAAACATTTGTAGCAAATGTGCAGCGTGGTCTTCATGTGGGTCCACTAACAACTGAATTAGGGAAGAGAGCTCTCTCTGACTGTTGCCTGCCATTGGATCCCCTTCCCCTAACTGGACTGCCAGGATGGACCTCAGTGAGAGACAATGTGCTTAGTCCTGCTGCTACTTGATGTCCCAGGGTGAAATGTTACCCATGGTGGTCTTTCACTTCTCCTCAGAAAAAGGAAGGTGTATTTGTGAGAGGCATTTATGAGGGTAGGACTGGGAGGAACAGAGGAAAGGGAGACTGTGAGCAGGATGTAAAGTGATAAATAAATTAATTAATTAATAAAAAAGAAAGTAAATTTTTTTAATTAAAAAGATTTCTAAATCGTATTTAAAAAACAAGCTTTTATTTTAATCCCAGGCGTAGGGATGTGGGGCTGCTTCAGACTGTCTGCAGCAGCTGACTATGTTTTGCTTTCTGCTTGTGCAGAAGCATTGGTTTGCCAAGTGCTCTGATTATGTGATGTTTGGACTCTGGGAAATTTTCAGAGAATATATTAATGCTACGACCCTGAGAGGCAGTTTGATCATTTAGAGAGGTTGGTTGCAGTTTGTTAGTAGCTTTAGTCAAAAAAGAAACAAAAGGATAAACAATTGACTCAGGAACCTCCCTCTCTCTCTCTCTCTCTCTCTCTCTCTCTCTCTCTCTCTCTCTCTCTGTCCCTCTCTTTCTCTGTCTCTCTCTGTCTCTCTCTCTCTGTCTCTGTCTGTCTGTCTCTCTCTCTGTCTCTGTCTGTCTCTCTCTCTCTCTCTCTCTCTCTCTGTCTCTCTCTCTGTCTGTCTGTCTCTCTCTCTCTGTCTCTCTTTCTGTCTCTCTCTCTCTTTTTCTCCCCTCTCTCCTTGTTTCTCTCCTATCTATTGTTTATTGTTAGAGGGTGAAACCAGTAGAATAAAGGATGGAAAAGAGAAGAGCCCACAAGGTAGCAAAGACCAGCTAAAAATATGTATGTAGATAGATAGATGATAGATAGATGGATGGATAGATAGATAGATAGATAGATAGATAGATAGATAGATAGATAATGTGTGGTCTCACACTCACACATTCCTTCCTTTTCTAGGAATGAATTCTAAACAGTAATCAGAATAGTTCTAGTTATTTAAGGCTTTGCAATATACCTTCTAAAATATAGTTCTTTAAAGTAAAAAAAAAAAAAAAAAAAGAAATAGCCAACATATATTTCATTTGCAGCTGGAAGAGAACTGTGTAAGGAAAGTTCATCTGGGCTCCATGTGACACTAGCTAGGGTGTGGGAGCAGGAAGACCACCTCTGAGATGCTCCACCTGTGTGACAATAGAGAGCATGTCTGTAACTTGGAGCCCAGAGCCACAGTTTCTCTCAGTGTAGTCCTCCTTATATCTTACTTATGCTTCCTGCCACCGAGGAGGGATTAAGTTCCAAGGGTGAGAACATCAGGAAACAGAAAGTTTCAGACACTGCCATCTTTAAAGACCCAAGAACTGATGGTCCTTTGGCTTAGATTTAAAAGGGCATGTGTTTTTAAAATAGTTGTAGGAATATAAACAAAAAAATATAGAATTTTTCTGGAGTTTTATATATGTTAAATATAATAGTTGACTGTTCTACACTAAGAGTGTTCTACATTAAAAGTTTGGTTAAATAAGTCACAGTACATTTAAGCAATGAATTTAGCACAATCTATGTTATCGGAGAGCTGGTTCAAGCACATTGATAAAACATCTGCGTTCAGAACCCCAGAAGTCACATTTTTAAAAAAGAGGTACAATAGCATATGCCTACAGCCCTAGTACTGATGAAGAAGAGATAGGAAAACCACTGAGACTCTCAGGCCAGCTAGTCTAGCCAAGCCAGTGAGCTCCAGGTTCAGTGAGAGACCCTGCCTCTGCTGACAGTGGCCTGATATAGCTGTGTCCTTAGAGGTCTGACAGAGTTTGACATAATCAGAGGCGGATGCTCACAGCTAACTATTGAACTGATCAAGGGGTTCCCAATGGAGGAGTTAGAGTGAAGACTGTAGGAGCTGAAAGGGTTTGCAGCCCCATGAGGAAAGCAACAATATCAACCAACCAGAGCTCCCAGTGTCTAAACCACCAGCCTGGGAGCACATAGGGAGGGACCCATGGCTCCAACTGTATATGTAAGGGAGGATGGTCTTGTCGGGCATAGGTGGGAGAGGAGATCCTTGGTCCCATGAAGGCTGGATGCTGTGGGGGGGGGGGAATTTGAGGGTGGGGAGGTGGGAGTTGGGGGGTAGGTAGGGGCATCCACAGAGAATCAGGAGAAGGGACGATGGGATAGGGGGTACCTGGGCCGGGAGTAGTGGGGAATGGGGTAAGGGGATAACATATGAAATATAAATAAAATATCCTATAAAAAACTTTAAAAAATTAAAAAATAAAATAAAAACAAAGAGAGACCCTGCCTCAAATATAAGGTAGAGAGCAATTACATGTGCCTGACATTGGCCTCCACAAGTAGGGACACACTTACGTACGTGTGCATCTGCACACATGTGTTTACACATACACATATGAAGTTTTTTAAATGTTTATCAGGCTGAGGAGATGGCTCAGTTGGCAAAATGCTCATGCAATCCTGAAGACTTGAATTCAATTCCCAAACTATATGTGAAAAAAAAAAAGATCATGGTGATGTGTGCTTGTACCCATGGAGCTGTTAAGACAGGTAGATTCCGAGGACCCACTAGCTAGCCAGCCTAGCCTACTTAGAGAATTCCAAGCCAATGAGACAATGTGTCTCAAGAAAAAGATAAAACAATAACACAAATGGTACCTGAGGCAGAAGACCCAAGGTGTTCCCCTGACCTCCCCACACAGGCACATACATAAGAAAAATTTTGTTTATAAAGAGTGTTAAATAAGAAAAATGCTTGTTGATTGAAAGAAGTATTGACAGAGTGATTGGTAGATAGAAGATAGACAATTGATAGATGAGAGATATGATGGATGATGGATGGATGGATGGATGGATGGATGGATGGACACATACATATATGATAGATACTATAGATACTAACATATAATGATCTAAAATTGAATAGGCCTTTGTTTCTGAAATTCATTTTTCTTTTCTTCTAGTCTTTCCCTGACATCCCAAAATATGATGAATTTCCATTTCATCGGTTTTTCAAACAAAATGGCAGACTGGTCTTCTAGACCTGCCTGACCTTCTTCCCTGAGTGTCCATAACTCCCTGCTTCTGCCACAGCTACAGTACTCAGCACTTTCACCTGCATTCCACAGCCTCTTATCATCTGCACAGCTCAAATTAGATGCCCATGGCCTTGAACACACTAAGCAAGTTCTCTACCACAAAGCTGCATCCACAGCCTTCTTTTTGCTTTTTATTCTGAGAAAGTCTCTGTAAGTTATTCAGTCTGGTGTTGAATTCAGTCTGTAACACAGGTAACAAGCAGATCTGCCTTCCTCAGCATCTCCAGTTGCAGGATGATCAACCATTGCCACCAGCTCTGGCAGAAGCCCTGACTACTGAGTGACTTTCCTGATACTCCCCCAAAAAAACTAATATCACACATATGTATACTAAGTCCTTCCTGTCTGTTCTAACTGTAGACTGTTCTTATGGGATATTTACTCATTGTTTGTCTTCCTCAAAACCAATACCTCCAATTGACAGACACCACCCTGGCCACCATATTTGAAGTAGTCATCACTTCATTACAATGTCTTTTCACTTGCCATGTCACACACATACACTTACACACACACACACACACACACACAAGGTTGAAAAGTCAAATACTTTTTACCAGCCTTCCTTGTAAGAGTTTTATCCCATGATACATAAACCTTGGAAATCATGGTATTCTAGCCATTTTTCTTCTCCTGTTATTTCTCCGGTCATAAGAGCTGGGTGAGTTTGCTCATCCTATAGCCATCAAGGAAGAACCAAGAAATTTTTGGGAACATGAACACTAATATTACTGAGCCTCTTTCTAATTTTTGTGACCGAAGTTTTCCAGATGGCAGCCAAAGCCACTCATCTACATATTATGCGTGATTGCATTTGCAGGACTACAGCAAGGGTGAGTAGTTGAAACAAAGATCGAATAGAAAAGCATATAACATTCACTGTCTCTTCCTTTACAGAGAAAGTTTTTGACCCCTAGTTTAAGGACCCGTTGGATGGACTGCCCTTTCATCTCAGCTAAATGACCTCTTATGAATGAATGACTCTTAATGCTTAATACAAGATCTGTCCCACAGAAAACACTTAGCAAATCTGAGGAATGGACAGCTCCATGGCTTCAAATTGATGACAGTTTATTCAATATTTTTTAGAATCTTATTGTACCCAGAAGTCCTTACATAGGGAGCACTTAATAAATATGTGCACAGAATTTTTTGAAAATATAAAAAAGACACTCAAGACATTGAGAGAAAATGTAAATGCTAACCTGGACTTAAGAGGAACAGTTCTGAGAATGCAGCAGAAATTATGGCCACTGGTTGCACTCTCTTCTTCAGAAAGCATTCAGACAACTCACATGGTATTTCAGGAGTGAAGGGCTCTTAAAGGCATGTAAACAATGATTAGTCAGAAGAACATCTCCTGGACATTCTGTTTCTAAAAGATTTAACAAGGACTCTCTGGAATCTTTGGAAACAGAAAGGTTAGGTAAAATTACAGACAAGAATCCAGCAGGGGATGAGCTACAAATGGGAGGGCATTTGTACAAATATAGACATATATATAAGCATACAGACTATGTGCAAATATATGTGTGGTGCAGATGAGAGGCCACTTCTTATATCTACTTTGGAATGTGCTGCTTCTAAGTGAAACAAAGAAATATTAGATTTAGAAGGAGATCTTTTTGTGATAGACAAAATGATTTAAGAGCTAACATATCTAGTCTTCTGAAATGATCAATAGTTAAGTAACAGCCAACAATTTTTGCCTTAGGCTAATACGTTCATAAGACATTGTTGACTTAAATCAACTTTTTATTTCATGTATCTTTAATCAAATAATTTAAGTCAACACATCAGTAATTCTCCCTTTTTAATGATTCCTATAAGGAAAATGCTTTTAAATAAGAACACATTTTTTACACACCACACTAATTTCCTTAAACACTGAAAAGTCAACATGAAAGAGATGGTTCCTGTCTGTGCTGTAAAACTGCTAGAACCCTAAATAACCTCTTAATTCTCAAGGAAGAGAGCAAATGGAGAAATGCATTTCTAGAAATATGTAAGTTAGTAGGCATTGGGTGAGTAGGCAGATTAATAAAGCATACTTTGAGCTGAGTCTAATTCAGAATGTTGGAATACCAACCATAACAGAACTCCCTGAAGTTGAGATAAGTGAATCACTCAGCAAAGCAAGGCTGGACATTGACTAGATGCAGGGATGCCTCTCCCTGCCTCTCCAGTCCTGAGTTTGACAGCTCTGAATTCCACCCTTGCTTGGTCAGCTAGAGTCTGTCACCAAGACAGTTTGGAATCTCTCTTTAAGTGGCTTAGTCAAGGGACTTTTGATCTCTCCTAACAACTTTATTCTTTCTCCCAATGGGATTTTACACAAACAACATGAAATCATTGTCCAGAAAAGGACTTTCCTAACCTCAGTGACCCATGAAGATCCAAATGAAAATCTCATGGGATCTCTGATCCTAATGACTGTCAGGGAATCAATTTCATCTAAAGACTCTGATTGATTAAAAAAAAATCTTGATTGATTAAAAACTACTTGCCTCATGGATCTGGTTTTCTCCTCATGCCCTTTTCCAGTTCCGGAGGTCTCTGCCAAAAGCTCTGACTAATCTATGGCTTCAATGAGGCCATTTAACCTTCGTTAGTATTGGGTATATTCTTGTAAATTAACAATTTAGAATTCTCAAGTTCTTTTCATCTATGTGAGTCTTGATGTTAGCCCTAGATCATGGAGCTGCTGTTGTTCTGGATTGTAGCTGTGCTAACATTACTCTGAGTTCCCACAGAGAGAATTGAGTAAAGGATCCAACAAAAATCCTGAGGACTTGGGGTCAGATAGAACTAAGGGAACAAGAGCTGTTCTGCATAAACACAGTTGGTGGGATGATGGACTTCTTACACAACCTCCTTGAGATGTTACACAACATTGCATATGAGATTATATGGAATAAAAAACATGTAAACCATGTAGCATGTCACCCAATAGTAACCAGTATTTCATTAATATGAACTCCACAACGTCTTTATAACTATTAATACAAGAGAAAGAACAGAGAAAACACTAACATGGGTTGAAAGTTATTAAAGGCTTGACCAAGGATAATTGGAAAGAAAATTAATAGATATAGACATTTTATCAAGAAGCATGGTTTTAAGTTACAAAGAGGCTTTAGGTATAGCATTCCTCATGATATTTCTAGGTTCAGGTACAATCCTGTCAAAGTCATAGCCAAGTCCTAGCAACAGTCTGCCTATAGCCAGCTTCCCATGTTCTGCTGTTCCCACAGAACAACATAAGGATCATCTTAATAGAAATTGCTTCCTGCACCTCCCTAATGAGTGGTTCCCATTAACTAAGTCCTTAGTTAGTCTCAATAAAAGAAAAAGTAATTTCCTAATATTGGTTTTTCTAAGATTTCTTGGAAATGAGTCACTGGGGGGAGGAGGGAAATGCCTTTTTACGTAACTCTTTGCTCCTGTAATGACTTTCTGCCTAATGTAAATTAAAAAAAAAAAAAAGCCAAATAACACAATTAATCCATTTTCTTATATGTCTTTGACCACACCCCTCCTTTTATAGGGTCACAGAAGATTGAGGCAAATTACCAAAAAGTTTTTCTTTCTAGGATATCTTTCCTCCTGAAATTCTTCTCCTTTAAAATACATCCTTGGTAGCTGGGGCAGACACTCAGCAGGTCTGCTCCAATTAGACACCTTATCCTGAACCTTCCTAGAGCAGCAGGTAAGAACCCCCCCCCCACAACCCTAAGCCCCAGAGCTGCAACCCACCCAAAACCTGCCCCTCTAGAATACCACTCCTCTCCCACCCCTTGCTTGGTCCTGTTGACTGAGGCAGACACCTGGCTGTTCTGGTCCTTGACAACACCTTTCCTGAACCTTCTTTGAGCAGCTGGCAAAAACACTCCCCCACAATCCTAAGCCTCAGAACAGCAACTGAGAGCCTGGGGCACTCTGGACCCATCACCCACCTAAACCCCACCACCCCTCCAGAATACCACTCCCCTTCCAACCCTTGCTTGGTCCTTTTGGCTGGGACAGACACCTAGTGGGTCTGTTCCTGTGAAGACACCATATCCTGAACCATCTTAGAGCAGCTGGGGAACCGAGGAATCTCTGCACTCAGAGCAGCTGAGGAACCGCTGCACTCAGAGCAGCAGAGGAACCACTGCACTCAGAGCAGCAGAGGAACTGCTGCACTCAGGGCAGCTGAGGAACCACTGCACTCAGGGCAACTGAGGAACCATTGCATTCAGAGCAGCAGGATTTCAGGATCCCAGAGGCAGCCTGAGTCCCAGGAGCTCTTCTACCCAAGAGCTTAGGATCACAGGATCACAGAGATCTGGACTCTGAGGAGTTCTGACACAAGCGAGATAACTGGAAAGACAGGCTCCAGTTAGTGAGTCCAGGTAGCACTAGAGTTAACAAGATGGAGAAAGGCAAGTGCAAGAATATAAGCAACAGACACCAAAGTTACCTGGCATCATCAGAACCCAGTTCTTCTACAATAGCAAGTCCTGGACACCCCATCACACCAGGAAAGCAGGATTCAGATTTAAAATCACTTCTCATGAGGATGATAGAGGACTTAAGAAGGATATAAACAACTCCCTTAAAGAAATACAGGAGAACACGGTTGAACAGGTAGAAGCCCTTAAAGAGTAAACACAAAAATCTCTTAAAGAACTGCAAGAAAACACAACCAAACAAGTGATAGAATTAAACAAAACCATCCAGGATCTAAAAATGGAAATAGAAACAATAAAGAAATCTCAAAGGGAGACTACTCTGGAGATAGAAAACCTAGGAAAGAAATCAGGAGTCATAGATGCAAACATCACCAACAGAATACAAGAGATAGAAGAGAGAATCTCATGTGCAGAAGATACCATAGAAAACATTGACACAACTGTCAAAGAAAATGCAAAATGCAAAAAGCTCCTAACCCAAAACATCCAGGAAATTCAGGACACAATGAGAAGATCAAACCTAAGGATAATAGGTGTAGATGAGAGTGAAGATTCCCAACTTAAAGGGCCAGAAAATATCTTCAGCAAAATTATAGAGGAAAACTCTCCTAACCTAAAGATGCCCATGAACATACAAGAAGCCTACAGAACTCTAAATAGACTAGACCAGAAAAGAAATTCCTCCCATCGCATAATAATCAAAACATCAAATGCACAAAACAAAGAAAAAATACTAAAAGCAGTAAGGGGAAAAGGTCAAGTAACACATAAAGGCAGACCTATAAGAATTATACTAGATTTCTCACCAGAGACTATAAAAGCCAGAAGATCCTGGACTGATATCATACAGACCCTAAGAGAACACAAATGCCAACCCAGACCACTATACCCAGCAATACTCTCAATCACTATAGATGGAGAAACCAAGATATTCCATAACAAAATCAAATTCACACAATATCTTCCCAGAAATCCAGCCCTACAAAGAATAATAGATGGAAAATTCCAACACAAGGAGAGAAACTACAACATAGAAAAAGCAAGAAAGTAATCTTCCAACAAACCCAAAAGAAGATAGTTATACAAACATAACTACACCTCTAATAACTAAAATAACAAGAAGAAACAATCACTTTTCCTTAATATCGCTTAACATCAGTGGACTTATTCCCCAATAAAAAGATGTAGACTAACAGACTGGATACACAAACAGGACCCAGAATTTTTCTGCATACAGGAAACACACCTCAGTGACAAAGAAAGACACTATCTCAGAGTACAGGGCTAGAAAACAATTTTCCAAGGAAATGGTCCCAAAAAACAAACAGGAGTAGCCATTCTAATTTCAAATAAAATCAACTTCCAAACACAAGTTATCAAAAAAGATAAGGATGGACACATCATACTCGTCAAAGGAAAAATCTACCAAGATGAACTCTCAATTCTGAACATCTATGCTCCAAATGCAAAGGCACCCACATTCATAAAAGAAACTTTACTAAAACTCAAAGTATACATTGCACCTCACACGAGAATATTGGGGGATTTCAACACTCCATTCTCAGCAATGGATAGATCATGGAAACAGAAACTAAACAGAGAGACAGTGGAATTAACAGCAGTTATGAACCAAATGGATTTAACGGATGACTATAGAACATTTCATCCTAAAACAAAAGAATATACCTTTTTCTCAGCACCTTATGGTACCTTCTCCAAAAGAGAACATATAATTGGTCACAAAGCAGACTTCAACAGATACAAAAATTTTGAAATAACCCCTTGCATCCTATCAGATCACCATGGACTAAGGATGGTCTTCAACAACAACAACAACAAAAAGCCCACATACATGTGGAAACTGAACAACGCTCTACTCAATGATGACTTGGTTAAGGAAAAATACAGAAAGAAATTAAAGACTTTTTAGAATTTAATGAAAATGAAGGCTCATCATAACAAAATTTTTGGGACACAATGAAAGCAGTGCTAACGGGAAAACTGAAAGCTATAAGCATCTACAAGAAGAAACTGGAGAGAGCGTACACTAGCAACTTGACAACACACCTGAAAGCTCTAGAACAAAAAGAAGCAAATACTTCCAAGATGAGTAGATGGCAGGAAATAATCAAACTAAGGCTGAAATAAACAACAAGAACAAAATTAGACATAGTATCAACAAAACCTGGAGCTGGTTCTTTGAGAGAATCAACAACATAGATAAACACTTAGCAAGACTAACCAGGGGGCTCAGAAACAGTATCCAAATTAATAAATTAGAAATGAAAAGGGAGACATAACAACAGAAACTGAGGAAATTCAAAAATCAAAAGGTCGTACTACAAAAGCATATACTCAACAAAAATGGAAAATCTGCTCGAAATGGATAATTTCCTATACAGATACCAGGTACCAAAGTTAAATCAGGAGCAGATAAACAATCTAAACAGTCCCATAACCCCTAAAGAAATAGCAGCAGTCATTAAAAGTCTCCCCACCACAAAAAGCCCAGGATCAGATGGTTTTAGTGCAGAATTCTATCAGACCTTCAAGGAAGACCTAATACCAATTCTCTTCAAACTATTCCACAAAATAGAAACAGAAGGAACATTGCTCAATTCGCTCTATGAAGCCAAAATCATGCTCATACCTAAACCTCACAAAGACCCAACAAAGAAAAAGAATTTCAGACCAGTCTCTCTTATAGCTATTGATGCAAAAATTCTCAATAAAATTCTCAAAAACTGAATCCAAGAACACATCAAAACAATAATCTATCATGATCAAGTAGGCTTTATCGCAGGAATGCAGGGATGGTTCAATATTCAGAAATTCATCAATGTAATCCACTATATGAACAAACTCAAAGAAAAAAAAAAAACCCACATGATCATCTCACTAGATGCTGAGAAAGCATTTGACAAAATTCAATATCCCTTCATGGTAAAAGTCTTGGAAAGAACAGGAATTCAAGGACCATACCTAAACATAGTAAAAACAATATACAACAAACCAGTAGCCAATATCAAACTAAATGGAGAGAAACTTGAAGCAATCCCACTAAAATCAGGGACTAGACAAGGCTGCCCACTCTCTCCCTACCTATTCAGTATAGTACTGGAAGTCCTAGTTAGAGCAATTAGACAACAAAAGGAAGTCAAAGGGATACAAATGGGAAAGGAAGAAGTCAAAATATCACTATTTGCAGATGATAGGATAGTATACTTAAGTGACCCCAAAACTTCCACCAGAGAACTCCTAAACTTGATAAACAACTTCAACAAAGTGGCTGGTTATAAAATCAACTCAAACAAACCAGTAGCCTTTCTTTACTCAAAAGACAAACAGGCTGAGAAAGAAATTAGGAAAATGATACCCTTCAAATTAGTCACAAATAACATAAAATACCTTGATGTGAATTCAACCAAGCACGTGAATGATCTGTATGACAAGAACTTCAAGTCTCTGAAGAAAGAAATCAAAGAAGATCTCAGAAGACGGAAAGATCTCCCATGCTCACTGATTGGCAGGATTAATATAGTAAAAATGGCCACCTTGCAGAAAGCAATCTACAGATTCAATGCAATCCCCATTAAAATCCCAACTCATCATCTCAACTTCACAGAATTAGAAAGAGAAATTCTCAAATTCATTTGGAATAACAAAAAACCCAGGGTAGTGAAAACTATTGTCAACAATAAAAGAACTTCTGGAGGAATCACCATCCTGACTTCAAGCTGTACTACAGAGCAATAGTGATAAAAAACTGCATGATATTGGTACAGAGACAGGCAGGAAGATCAATGGAATAGAATTGGAGATCCAAAAATGAACCCACACACATATGGTCACTTGATCTTTGACAAAAGAGCTAAAACAGTCCAGCGAAAAGAGGACAGCATTTCAACAAATGGTGCAGGTTCAACTGGAGGACAACAAGTAGAAGAATGCAAATTGATCCATTCTTATCTCCTTTTACAAAACTCAAGTTCAAGTGGATAAAGGACCTCTACATAAAACCAGATATACTGAAACTAACAGAAGAGAAGGGAGGGAAGAACCTCGAATACTTGGGCATAGAGGAAAAGTTCCTGAACAGACCACCAATGGCTTATGCTTTAAAATCAAGAATTGACAAATGAGACTTCATAAAATTGCAAGGTTTCTGTAAGGCAAAGGACACTGTCAATAGGACAAAATGGCAACCAACAGATTGGGAAAAGATCTTCACCAATCCCACATCCGATAGAGGACTAATATCCAATATATTCAAAGAACTCAAGAAATTAGACTCCAGACAACCAAATAACCCTATTAAAAAATGGGGTACCGAGCTAAACAAAGAATTCTCAACTGAGGAATTCTCAACTGGCCAAGAAGCACCTAAAGAAATGTTCAGCATCCTTAGTCATCAGGGAAATGCAAATCAAAACAACCCTGAGGTTTCACCTCACACCAGTCAGAATGGCTAAGATTAAAAACTCAGGTGATAGTAGATGCTGGCGAGGATGTGGAGAAAGAGGAACGCTCTTCCATTGTTGGTGGGATTGCAAGATGGTGCAACCACTTTAGAAATCAGTCTGGCAGTTCCTCAGAAAATTGGACATACCATTAGCTGAGGGCCCAACTATACCTGGCATATACCCAGAAGATGCTCCAACATATATCAAGAACATATGCTCCACTATGTTCATAGCAGCCTTATTTATAATAGCCAGAAACTGGAAAGAACCCAAATGTCCTTCAACAGAGGAATGGATACAAAAAATGTGGTACATTTACACAATGTGGTACATTTACACAATGAAATTCTTAGGTAAATGGATGGAACTAGAAAATATCATCCTGAGTGAGGTAACCCAATCACAAAAAAACACACATGGTATTCACTCACTGATAATTGGATATTAGCCCAGATCTTGCAATACTCAAGATTCAACTCATAGACCACATGAAACTCATGAAGAATGAAGACCAGTGTGGGTGCTTCAGTCCTTCTTAGTAGAAGGAACAAAATACTCATGAGAGCAAATATGGAGAAAAAGTATAGGGCAGAAACTGAAGGAGGGACAGTCTGGAAACCATTCCACCTGGGTATCCATCCCATGTGCAGTCACCAAAGTTAGACACTAATGTGGATGTCAGGAAGTGCATGCTGACAGGAGCCTGATATAGCTGTCTCCTAAGAGGTCTGCCAGAGTCTGACATATTCAGAGCCAGATGCTCACAGCTAACCATTGAACTGATCAAGGGGTTCCCAATAGAGGAGTTAGAGAAAAGTAGCTGAATGAGCTGAAAGGGTTTGATGCCCCATGAGGAGATCAACAATACCAACCAACCAGAGCTCCTAGGGTCTAAACCACTAGCCTGGGAGCACGTAGGGAGGGATCCATGGCTCCAGCTATATATGTAGGGGAGGATGGCCTTATCGGCATAGTGGGAGAGGAGATCCTTGATCCCATGAAGACTGAAAGCTGAGTGTGGGGGAATTCGAGGGTGGGGAGGTAGGAGTGGTGGGGTGGGTGGGAGCACATCCTCATAGATACAGGAGGAGGGGGGATGGGATAAAGGGTTCCTGGACTGGGGGGGATGGGGTAAGGGAGTAACATATGAAATGTAAATAAAATATCCAATAAAAAATTTAAATACTTTAATAAAAAAATACATCCTTGATGCATATGTGCTTTCAGCAGAGATTTCCCTGGTCCTAATTAGTGAACCTCTCTTCTACTGCCCTCATCATCTCTGTCTCACCTACAGCATGCTGCTGTGATTACACTGGTTTACAATCAGACTCTTAAGATGTAAAAGCTTACAGGATAGAGGCCTTTAATGGGTAGTAATACCACTATATTGGAAACCTGTAAATATAACTTTTCTTTCTTTTATTATTTTTGTCGCAGAGACTTACTGTTGAATAAACTCACTCTTACTATTTCTTTATGAACTCTGGCTGGCTGGTTCAACTCAGTTGTTCTGGTCCTCACTCCTCTCCAAGTTGATTGATTCAAATTGACTTCTTTCAGCTTCTCACCGATTTGCTCTGCTTGGCCTAAAATTGACTGTGACGATTTGTTCTAATCTTCCAGATCCTTCTTATTCTCTGGTTTCAACTGCTTCTGTTGACCTGCACTGAACTGTATGAACTCATGAACAAACTCAACTTCACTGCACTCACTCACTGTACTGACACTCAGCTGACTCTACCCAACTGAATCAAATGGAACTGACTGACCTCTCTCCCTGAACTGCTCTTAAGTAGCTTTACTTTCCTGTGCTGTTCTTGTGAGAGTTAGGTTTATTCTATCTCTGAATCATTCTGTCAAATCTTTCTCTGATTCATCACTTTGTCTTCCCCTCATTAGACATAATTTTCAAACATGACTGCTTCCTTCCACAAACTAACCCTACCTTCATTGTTAGGGATTAAAGGTGTATACTAAGGGCTTGTCTGGTTTTTGCCAGACAATACTGCAATCTAGGGAATGTCTGCATGCTGGCTGGATCATATAGACCTAGAATATCTCTGGATGGAATCCCTTGCCAGAGCAGCCATGCTGCTGGACCAAGATTCTCCTACAGAAACCCAAATAGTTTTGCTGTTTTCTGTTGTCTTGATTAATATAAACAGTTCATGAATCCTGATGCTGTTATAGTTTCCATAAGAGTTAAAGATAGAGAAGATTGCCTGTGGGGAAAAAAATAATAAGCAAGGAAAAAAAAAAAAACATTGCTAAAGAAAGCAACTACCAGTAACTAAGCATCAGAGGTGGATGGGATCTGAAACCAAGAGAAAAGCAGCTTTACAGAAAGGCTTGTAAAGATACAGACCATGATATAAGTATTGGAAAGGGCACCCAGAAATCACCACAATCTTAACTTAAGCCAGGTATATATAGTACTTTTCATAGCTTCATGATGAATCTACAAAGAGGTAAATGTATCCCCACCTTATAAGTAAGAAAATTAAGGCTGCTTTTATGTTTAATTTCTTTGAATTACTTGGTCACATCTTTTCCCATTTTTCTATTAAATTTTTAGTTCCTCAGTTCTTCAATTTTAAGATTTGGGTTTTAATTTTCAACTATGTTACAAGTATTTTGTGTCCCTGATTTTTGTGGGTTTTTTGTTATCATTTTTGGTAAGCAAAGATATTTTACCTTTTACCTTAGTTAAAAATTACTTTTTTATCTCATTAGCCATATACTTCAAACATTATTTGAAAGTCTTTACCTATACCAAAATTAAGGAAGCTTTCCCTGATAGTATTGTATGGTTTTATTTTCACATTTATGTTTTTGGTGCATTTTGAGTTAAGTCATTTTGTATAAGGCATGAAAATATTTTTTACCCACTTAATATTGTTAATAGGTTGTCTGGCCTTCAAATATTATGTCTGTAGCTTGGGGATTTAGGTCAGTGATAGAGCACATACCTATCAAGTTCAAGGCCTTGGGCTAGGTCTTCAACTCCACAGGGAAAAGGGAATCTCTCTTAACTTTTATTCTATATCCAATGTTATTATGAACTTTGTTTTAGTATTGAATCTCCTACTCTTCTTGTCAATTGGTCTATACATGTCCAACACCTCATTACTTTAATTACAGAGTCACTTTAATTAAGTGTCACTAAATCTAATATAGTTACTTCATCTTAGTAATTTTTCCTTTTCTGTGTTTTCCTGTATTGAGTTTTTTGGAAAACATTGTAATATCCACTCTATCGTAAAACTCTATCTATATAAAACTCTACAAATTTGTCAATTCATAATTTTATTGGTGGTGTGGCATGCTTAGAAATTACCAGGAAGATCTGACATCTTAGTAATGATGTTTGAGTTAGCTATATTTTCATCCTTACCTCCTTTCTTCCAGTACCCTACACTCAGCCCCTCCCACCCATCCCCTTCTCCTCATCGACCTGGGTATCACCATCCCCCCTGGCATATCAAGTCACTGCAGAACTAGACACATCCTCTCCCATTGAGGCCAGACAAGGCAACCCAGTTAGGGGAATGAGATCTACAGACAGGCAACAGATTCAGAGACAACACCACTCTAATTGTTGGGGGGCCTGCATGATACCTTAGATTTTTCAAGGTACCATATTGTATGCATAGAGATACATTTTATTATCCATTCTCTAATTTCAATTTTGTTTTGCATGTAGTTGGTTTTCATTTGTGACCTCATCAATCTCTGTGGAGATGTGCCTATGATTTCTCCATGAAGATATTAACACAACCTGCAACTTAATGGGCTCCCTGATGCTGAAATAACCCTGGAATAAATACCACCTGACCATATTATTTCTTTAATATTAATTCTTTAATGTAATGTTTTTCTTGAATTTAGGGGTGTTTGTGTATGGCAGTTTTGCCTATTTGTACATCTGTACCACATGCATGCTTGGTTGTGGGAAATGGGGCTGGGCTGCAGTGGTGAGGCCCCGGGCCCACATGGCAGCAGCCTGGGACTGGTACCTTGGAGGCTGCCCTCAGGGTCAGGCAGCAGTGGAGAAAGTATAAGTTCCACAGGCTCAAAGCTTTGGTGATGGCGGGCCCCAATGATACGAGGAAGTCCTTGGTTCCAAAAGGGTTTATTTTCATGGTGGATGGTAGATGGATCTGGATGTACCCTTCTGAAACTCAGGGCAGAAGGGAGAAGTGGGAAGGGTCTGGGGAGGAATGCTTAATTGGCTCTGCCCTCTGACCTTCATTAGTATGTAAATCTCTAGGGCCTGAGGCCTGTAGTCACACCCTCTACCTGTGCACTTTGGGAGGGACTGTAATGGCCTACATGACTGAACAATGTAGGCCCATGGAGAGTAGACTGCTTGTGAGGACCTTGGGTTCTGGGGACATGGCCGAACTCCTGCCGTTTCTCCCTTGGAGTCTCAGGGTTCCAGGCCTATGCCCAACCAAGAACCAAGATACCCTTATGCAGTCCCACACTTGGTGTCCACAGAGATCAGAGGCGGGCATTGGATGCCCTGGGAATAAAGATATAGTCTGTTTTGAACTATCGTGTGGGTACTTAGAACTGAACATTGGTACTCTGTAAGAGTAACCATATATTACCAAAGCTTAGTGAATATTGTGGGCATCTAAAACATTGATTCTTTTATTATAATTGACATACCAGCATATGCATATTTATAGGGTACTATGTGATATTTTAATGTATGCATAAATTGTGTAATGTGTCAAGGTTTCCATGTCTCCCCTATCACTTCTTACAAAATAACATTCAATTTCTTTATTAACAGGACAATATTCTTATCTCTAGGCATCCTATTGAACCATAATAATAGGACATGAAGGTCTTTCCTGACTGATAAGTAGCATTTGTTGACCAACCTCTTGCCATCTCTTTCTAACCCCCTATTTTTCTAGCTTCTTGTAACTACTATTCTAATCTCAACCTTCATGAGTCAGTTAGATCTCACGTAGGAGTGAGATCATGACTCTCTAGTTCTGACTGGCTTCCCATTCATTGACACAAATGTCTTTTCATGACTAAATCATGGCATCCATTCTTGATAATTGTGAAAATACTCTTGTGTTTCCAATTAGTGCTATCATATTTAGAAAACCTCACCTAGTTCCTGTTTACTTAGATGTTCCCATCATGAGTAGGTGTTGGTTTTCATCCATGACCTCATCAAAATCTCTGGAGACGATTTCTCCATGGGGATATTAATACATTCTGCAACCTTAATGGGCTCGCTAATGCTGAAACAACCCTGGAATAAATGTCACATGCCTATAATATATTATTTTCTTAATGCAATGTTCAATTTTGTGAAACCGTTTTTGTATTAACAATCATAAATAACATTTTTCTTGTTTGTACGGAATCAGGATTAGGTAGTAAAGTTGTCAGAAATAGCAGATCATTTATTATGAGATAAACTAACATCTATTTCTTTTGATAAGCAAAACTCTTTCATGCTTATTGATGTGACTGAGGCTTGATGACAATCATAATAAAGTCATCATAATTTTATGTATTCTGTTGCATTTGCTGTTTCTTGTTCCTTAATTAGTTTGCATTGTTTTTGCTCCTAATTGAAATGCTTTGAGGACTTAAAAAAACCTTAAATATTTGCTCTTGTAGTTATTAATGTAGTTGCTGCATCTTTTAAATAAGTTTTCATTTGATTATTTCTCCAATTTTGCCTTTGTCTATCTGATACAAATAACCTATTGTACTTTAATCTCAATATCTTGATTATAACAGTAACCAATAATCTAATTTTTTTTTCTTCTTTCTAATTTTGAGTCATAGTTTTTTGTTTGTTTGTTTGCTTTATCACAAGACAAAATATTTGGACTTTAATTTTCTCCATGATCCATACCTTATAAATTTTCTCTACCTAGATTTACATATTGAAACTGTAGTGGAGTTGAGAAAAATCCTTTGGTTGAATTATCATTGGAAAGAGTGCATCTCCTAGAACTGATATAACTCATGAAATAATAGATGTGTTTTCAATGTGTTTCATTATTCAAATCATATGTTAAAATTGTGATTTTTTTTTTCACCTTGAACTCAATTAGTAGCAAAATAACAGTGCTATTTCTCTTTTTTTCCAAGACTCCAAAGGAAAGGATAATCTCAGATCCACAAGAATATTCTATTACAATAAATAACCCACTTGGAATTTTATCATTAAGAGCAACAAGAAAATTTTGTGTCGGGAGGGAGATGCTTTCTGAATCATTTTAATAACATTTCCCACTGGAGTATTTAGATACAATCAGCATTTAATCCTATCTTTGTTGAAACCTATAACCTTAATAGTGCTACTCAGAGCTGGCATCATCCCCAGTCAATTGCAGTTCTATTAATTTTTCAATGTCTTAACTTTCAGTTGAATTATCTAACCAAAACACCAGAGCTAAAGAATGAAGTAATTATATAAACACTTGGAACAGAACAATTATAAGTGAATAGCAGTTATCAAAGAGCAGAGTGGAAGAACTAATCTGCATATGCAAATCCTGACGTATAAGCACCAGTGACCTTTTCTATCCATGTTACCATATTCTCTTTTGATTTTTGTATGTTTGCATATTAGTTTTCTTTAATTAGACTCTATAGAGTACCTTTCTTAGTTAGATGTCAACACTTGTGTACACCTTACACATTCATTTCCATTCAGAAATATATTTAGGAGCCTTTAAAAACCATGGAGCAAGGCTATAGATAAGATATTCTGGATGTTCAAGAGGGAAGTTGTACATGAGTGTGAGGTATAGATTCAGGTCTTTTCTTCCCATGTTAGGCACAGAGTATTGGAATTCACTATCATCTGGGCTTTTTACTCTTTCATTTTCTAAGAATGCTTCCAGCATTAACTGTAAAAGAAAAAGTCATGCAATTTACAAATACCTTCTTCCCACTCCAGAGCCTCACCTCCAGTAGAATCTTCTAGAAAAGGCAACCTTCTCTCCTCAATATCCATATCTATCCTCTTTCCATCTCACTGGATCTCACAAGAAAACTATACATTTCCTAAAAGCCAACCTACATAAGTACTTGACAGTTTCTCTTAGTTCCCAAGGAACATGCCATTTTGTCTCATAATCTGAGACTAAATCAAGTGCTTCAAAATGTATTTCTCAAAAATACACTGTGCCGAAGTGGAGGCAAAGAACATTGAATATAGTTGAATGGAACTAGAATTCCTTTGCAGATTAAAATAAAGCTCTTGACACTGTGGATAGTGTTCTACAATGTAAGGAACTGAGTAACAATGTCAGGGTAGATCATGTTAGAATGAAAGACTGTGTACAGGTAACAGAAACATCATGTTCCCCTGTATGAGTGTTTAGAACTTACTTTTATACATTGACTCTACACACACTAGAATAAGGAAAGCAGAGACACATTCTCTTACCTAAAAAACAAAGAATTGCATGCAAGATATGTACACTCAACGGTTGTGATGAGGTGGCCAGTGCACAAAGGGAAGAGAAGTGACTCATTCATAGTGATTCACTCTCATTTGCTCTGTAAATAAAAAAAAAAATTAAACACCATGTAATTTCAAAAGTTCAATTTTTCTCTGACGTGTTTAAGAATCTCTCAGTGAAGAAAAGTTTCCTTTGATAAGGGGTATGAAAATAATGGTAATTTCTTAGATATTTTATATTAATGCTTCTTTTTCCAAAATAGATCAAATGTCTTGGTGAATAGTCATACCTATGTGTTCATAGCAAAGCTACTATCTTCCACTCTGGTCTAAATGGGGGAAGAGGTCAATAAAGGAACCAAGTAAATACACTGTCTGGATTGGGTAAGACAGTGGTTCAGAGCAACAGAAAGACTGGAATTAAAGCCCAAAAGTATGCATGTGACACACTAGGACATGGACAGGTTAGTTTTACATAAACAGTCTGAAAGGATGCTACCAAGCATGAGGTTCTGCATCATCTGTTATAAGATAAGGCTCATCATGAGCCTTACATCAGCAAGAACTGGAAACTTAAAAAACAACAGATTCTAGGTCCACAGTTCTTAACCTGTGGGTTGTAAATTCTTTGTCAAACCTCTATCTCTGAAACTATTCATTACAATTCTTAACAGTAGCAAAACTACAGTTATGAAGTAGTAGTGAAAACAGTTTTATGGTTAGGGGTCACTACAACATGAAGAACTGTATTAAAGTGTCACAGCATTAGGAAGGTTGATATCCAGTGTTCTAGGTGATAGAAACATAATAATTAAATTTACATGAAACTTGTATATACATCAGAAAGTCGAGTTATGACATTCCTAGTGAAGATATGGTAGCCATAGAGGTTCAGGATCTGTCACAGGATACCCACTGAAACTATGTTGTTACATCGCAGTACTGTGTGGAGATACTATAATCTGTCCATTTCTACCCAAAGATAGACTCTTCTATCTATGGGTGATGCATAACTCCCTATTAGCCTGGTAAATATTTCCTCAGGGTTATAGAACAATAGAAACTTGTTTCTTTTCCTCTTTTTCACAAATATAAGACCATCCCTGCACATTGTGAAGGCTCTCCTTGCCTTCTGCTCTTCTCACTCCCCTTTTATGGATATTATGCCCAATAAATCCCTTGCACATCTAACTCTTCTTTGGAGTCTTTTTCTACAGTTCCAACTTCCCAAGGGAGCTCTCAATTTCTTGTAACTAGAGTCCTCCATGTTTATGGTGCTGCCTTTGTCTTCTTGCCAAAAAATCAAGAGAGCTCAACAGGAAATCTGTGTGTTGAGTCCAGCCCCAGCCAGTTCCTGGAACTCTAGGCCAATAGTAATAAAATGCTCATACTTTCTTTGAATTTACCATGCACCTTCCTTCTTTTGCCTGGTTTGTTCCATTCATATTCTGGTATCAGATTGTGTATTTCTTCTCCCAGAAAACCTTCTCTTACCTGATCTCATCCAGAAGCTTGGGTAGCCATGTTTTATTTCTAAAGTTACATAGTTTTCTGTACCAATCACACTTGATAACACAAAGCTTACATGGTTCCCCACCCCAAAAGAATATTACCTTGTAAACAGTGATTTTTATTTTGTAGGTATTCATATCTCCCATACTAAGCTGAGTATCTCATTCAACTTGTTTCATAAGTGTCTGATATGCAAATATTTCTGATTGTGAGCTGACCATAGAATCAGATAGCTTTAAGAAGCTACTACTGCAAGTGCCCAGCAACAGATGAAATAGCAGAAGCATTCTTTTGCTTGATGGGAATCCAGAGACCATACAGAAACCTTTTGGCCAACAGCAAGAGATGGGATTGAGTTGAGACCTTTGACAAACTACAGTTTTAGTGAATGGTTTCACTAGAGACTAAAAAATTCCCTCCAATAAAAGAAACTTATCTGTACTGGACGTTGAATAGGAATAATAAATGTGTCCATAGGAATTTAAATTGTAGGTCTGTAGTTTCTTTTGTTCACAAATCAAGCTTGTGTTGCCCTAGAATCTAAACACTAACAGAAACTAATCTCTGATCAACAGCAGCCCTCAATGCTCATCAAAACTACAAATAGAAACCTTTCCGTGTGCACCTCATCTTAGCCTATGCTAGAGATCCCATCTGCAGACACACCATGACCTGAAATTATAAATTATACAAGACAACAATTCAGTGAATTATAGACGAGAAACCTGAAGCTTAGAAATGCTAAGCCATCTGAAGAGGATCAAAGCAGACAATGAAAACCGTGTTTGAGAAGACAAGGGTGAAACCTTTGTACCACTGTCCTATAAAGTTTCCTGCCCAATACCATTAAACTGTCAGGATGAGTGACAACTCAAAGAAGTAGCAAGTATGTTTTAACTCATTCCAAATCTAACCCATCAGTGAGCATTTGATTAAAATCCCCAAGTTCCTTCAGGACTCACTGAGAAAGAAAGCTACAACCATTTAGTAATGTCTCCCATTGGTACAAAAACACTAGACTTGACAATGTTCCCTATATATTTGTTGTTTCCATAATGATGAATTCTCTAAAACGCACCTATCTTTAACTCAAGTTAAAGCTATATAAAGAAAATAGCAATGACTATCACTGCCACGCCTGACATATTTTTAATAGCAAGACAGCCATCTGTGATATATGATTTAAAAATGCATTACCGGATGCTAAACACTTCTGAAGTTGCTATTAGTAAGAGCTAACCTCAAATACTTCAAACATTCCATGCTTTTTATCAATAAGGAAATGGCAGTTCATCTACAGAAATACAATGAAATTATATGCTTTAAATTTAAAAAAAAACTTTATAACGCACCAATTTTCATGATTCATAAAAATGAATTAGTAATTAATCAATAATAAATTACAATTCCCATTGATGCAGGGATGCACACAGGAAAATCACATTTGTCTATTTGCTTACTTTTCATGACCAGATCAGCAGCCACCACATCCAAAGACAACTTCATATCTCAGTGGGGTGATACATCATCTCTCAATGGGTTAATACATAACTCTCTACCAGATCTTATAGCTTCAACCTTTATCCTCTACATAAAACAGCTTGGTGCTACAATGATGCTTGTGAAATGTAAGTCAGATCCTGCCACTTTCTCTCCTCTGTTCCAAACTATTTAGTGATAATCTGATATTACTCAGTGGAAGTCAATTTCAGCTACCCTTTCCTCCTGACTTCCTCTCACTGCTGCCCCACATCCCAGTCCTAAGGACACCAGTTTTGTTACAGGGCTATGGAATGCCATTCGAGCTCCCTTCTTCTTCTGTGCCTGTGATTCCCTGGGCATGGAATATTTTTCTGACAACCCTCCCACTCCTAGTTCCCTCCTCTTTCTCTCTTTGCTCAATGAGTTCACTCCTAGTTCCCTCCTCTTTCTGTCTTTGCTCAATGATTTCACTGTGCTTAAAACAGTAGCCATAGCTCACATTCCTGCTTTTCTGAATCTGCTTACCCCTGTGATTAACGCTCTGTACCCACACTTACTCTGTCTTTATAGATGTCAATTTTCCATGACTGCAAACTTCATGACAATAGGATAGTTCCCATCTTGTCCTCAGTGCTATATTCAGTGTCTAAAATTGGGGTTCTTACTATGAGGCACATCGTAGTATGAATGAATGAATCATTCAGAATCAAAAATTTAATTTCTTGTGAAATATCAGAAAAGGAGCAAATCAACTCTTCAAACCCCCACCACACACCCTTTTGTTCAGTAAATCTAGACGTTGGATTTTCCTAGATATTCATAAATAAAACTTTATGTAAAGACCTGGGTCCATTTCTCAACAGATGCATATGTTTCTAAATGTCTTAAATCCTAAGACTCTACTCTAAAGCTCTCAGCTTGCAATACACACGGGGCTATGCTAGGCTTATGCTCCAGTGTAGACCTTCCCTGCCTCCCCTCTTTGTGCTCTCTAGCCTTGATTAATTCCCTTTCTACTTTCATGGAATCTTTTACCTGGATTCTGAAAACCTCTTTTCCCTTCGTGGTTCCCATTCTAATTTCATGACACAATGACACTCACATAAATAAAAATTATAACCTAAGACCCACATATGAGAAAAAAAATATGGTAAATATCTCCCTGAGTCTTGGATAATTCACTTACTAAAGTGATTTCCAGATCCATTCATTTCTCGCTGAAATGTTTATAATTTCTCTTTTCTTTAATGCCAAATAAAACTATTGAGTATATGTACCACATTTTTATTGCTCATCTGTTGATGGGCATCTAAATAGATTCCATTTCCTAGCTAGTATGACTAGAGCAACAAGCATGGACATGTATCTCTGTGGTAAGATATAGAGACTTTTGAGAATATGCCCAGGAGGAATATAACACGGAAGTTCTACTTTGAGATTTTGGAGAAACTTCCATACCTATTTCTAAAGCAGTGCCACCAGTTTAGATTCACAGTAACTGTGAATAAGAACTCTTCCTTCCCAACATTTCCAGCAGTGTTCGTTACCATTTCATTTCTTGATGATAACCTTCCTGACTAGGGTTTTAATTTGAAAAAAAAAGAGAGAGAGAAAGAAAAGAAAAGAAAGGAAGGGGGGAGGGAGGAGGGAGGAGGGAGGGAGGGAGGGAGGGAGGGAGGGAGGGAGGGAGGGAGGGAGGGAGGGAGGGAGGGGAAAAAAGTTCATTCTTGAACATCCCTGTACCAGGAAAGTGAGACCTGGGCTCTTAGGTTGGGCTCTCTTTAGTTCCCTTTAACCTCTGAGCTCCAGCTTCCTGTGTGTCAGAGGGGAGAAGTCCAGACCTTTCATCCTTCAGAATGGTCGAAGTTTCAGGAGGAATCACGTTAGAAAGCTCTTGGAACAATCACAGTGCCGCACAGAATGAGGTGTTCCTCCAGCACTGGTACCTCACTTGCCGTTTCCCAACACGAGCTTGCCTCATGCTGAGTGAGATGGATGCTGGCAATATCACGATTCACATCTGAGGACCAAATGTTGTTTGTTCTTACACTAGAAGCCATAGCAGCTAAGGTGGGCCTCCTTCCAATTACATGCTTTTGGTTCTAATTATCTTACACAGCACCCACACAACAGTAAGTTCCCTGTTACTAAGAGAATTATCAGAAATGACAATCCTTCCTGAAACACCTCAACTCTGGAACTGTGAGTTCTTTCTTGAGAGTTTCACCTTCCTGCTGTGCTTCAACCCCAGCCTCCTACTGAGGCTTACCTATCTTTGAGATACCCTTGTCCAATGAGTCACAGGCAGAGTCATAGTGACCTGTCCCCTGAACCTTCACCCAGCCGATACCCTGTTCTGAATGGTATCCATACTCCCCCTGAACACCTATGCTCGTGTCATTTCCTTCCCCACATCCTGCCTTTTTGTGTTTATAACCCCTGTGTGAATAAGTAAATTATGGTGTGATTTAAATAAATAAATAAATAAATAAATAAAAAGAGAGATACCCTTGTCCATGCCAAATTAAAGAAACCTCACAACTACCAGGGCAAGGAAAGATTGTCCTTGACTCAACAGGAACCTTGAGGCTGTCTGTATATACACATAGGGACATGCTTTCTCTAGCTTCTTGGTTTGAGCCCTATCCACCACCTATTTCTTAATACAGGACATTCCTACCTCTATAGAAATCTGTGTTCCTACCTTCCTATCAATGTCTGCAATATACTTAGATATTTGAATACCAGTTCCAGTCCTTAGATTCCTTGCCTGCTCTCTTTAGTTTATGACAAGTCTTTCTGACCCTTTTGTTGTTTTACAAATTCACAGGATTTACTGCCCTGTAGTTCTCCAGCTCCCCCAGCTCCCCAGATGTCATCGTTGCATGTATGTCACACCATCAGCCAGAGCCAACCTGCAGGGACCTGTCTCACTCAAGAATGGAAACAAACGTTAGTGCCCTCTCCCTTGTTTGGACACCAGCTATCCAGAAGTCTCTGCCCTCTCTAACACCATGACTCTTTTTCTAGATTCTCCCTAACAGCTCCCAGGCTATATTCTTTTAAATAATTTTACCCGCTAGAGTAGAATCAACAACTGAAAAGAACACAGATCATAAAGAACCCCATAAGTGAACACCCTGTGCAGTTCTTACCTGGAACAAGAAAAGAACATTACCAGCAGTTCAGAAGTGCTTCATGCTCTTTCACAATTACTAAAGTCCCTACTCATGATAAACAGTTACCCAACTCAAGTCATTATTAGTCTAAGCAGCCTGTCACCTGCTTCTCCCTCTGAGGTATATGATTCCTATGACTTCTCACATAACGAATCAGTTTTGCCTATATGTCCCCCACAGGGACCAAATCATGCAGCCTCTCGTACCTGTCTTCTATGTTCATTGTGGTGCTTGTGAGACTTGTATTTGTTGTTCATGTAGAGGCAGTTTATTCTTCTACATTATTAGTTAATGTTCATCATATAATCACATCATTGTCTACTTCTAACAGACATGTGGTTGTTTCCAGTTTTGTCCTATTCCAAATGGCAATTGGTAAATATCTTTATGTATATTTTTAGTGGATTGAACACATCTCCTGTTAAGTATATATCCAGGAGTGGGTACACATGTCTTGACTTTTACTGGATGGAATATTTTCCAAAAATAATGTACCAGTTTATAATGCTTCAATAGCATACAGCAATTCTGGTTATTATGATCTAATATAATTTTTCTCGTGACTGATATTTATTGGTCATTTGTGTATTCCTTTTCCTAAGGGGTCTGCTCATGACACATGGGAACTTTCTGTATGGTACAGATTCCTTTTCCCATATTGTTATTTGCCCTGTCACTCTGTTCATGGGGTTGAAGAAGAAAAGCTCTTAACTTTAAGAGAATCCAGATTTCTAATGTATTGCCTGGCCTGAAACACTACAGGTAAGAGGCTGCCTATGTGAGGAAAGGAAAAAAATCACTTTGATATCAGGTCGGTTGACCTGAAAGTCACTCAAAATAGGTTTGTTTTTTTTTGGGGGGGGGTAAGGGTGGGTAGGGCTAATAGTTTGGACTTATTATTAAAGTTTTTATTCTTGTACTTGTGCTGACTTACATGGGTTTGGTTGTACAACTAAGACTAAACCTTCCACAGCTATATTCTCACCCTTGTCATCTTTCCTTTCAAGTTACAAGGTCCCTGAGAATTGCTTGCTTACGGAAGTTCTAGAAGGCATCTAGGGGCTCATTTACATTTAACAACTGGTAGAGGGTAAAGACTCATATTTTTGTTTTACAGATTTATAAAATATAATGCTATATCTCTTGTAATTTTACCAGTTACTTTTTGAAACATTTTCATATTTTTCAAATAAGAAAATCTTTTACAAAGAAAGGTTACACTCTTCATCATAATAGATGGAGATTACCTATCTAATTGTTATGGAACTTTTCTTGGAAAGAAATGAATAGATGTATATTTATCCAAGATAGGAAACCAACAACAAGTGAAATAAATTATTCCACCCAAGTCTAGGTTGGTGAACCAGTGTGTTTTGGGGATTACTTGCAGAAACATAGATGAAAGATGGGTAACAGCATCTATTTGCATCTATTGTATTGCTAGTTAGTCAACCTAGAACTGACCTTGATACTTACATATAATTAAAATGTTATAAAATCATATTCAGAAAAAATAAATTTTTTTTTAAAAAAACAGCAGTGTAGTCAATTCAAAGATAACTGTATCACCAAAGAGTCATTCCAACATGATGGTAACCTGTGAATGCAGCATCCCATAGCTTCCTGCACAGTTTGTAGGCAACTCCATTGAAGAGTTTTCACCCTTCCAGCAACTTTCATTAGATTTTTAACTTCCTGACCTTTCTAAGTACTGTAAAATTTATGAACTTCCTGAACCCTTTAAGTTTTATTAGCTTCCTGAGCTTTATAATGCTCTTCCTACCCTCCAGAATGGATTGTTTCATTTCAGAGGAAATAACTACACAACACTATCCCAAAATTTGGTGACTTAAAACAATTACTTTTATCATACCTGGTCACCAGTTTAAGTTGTACTGACATGAGTGAGTTTGATGTCAGCTAGGCTCACTCACATATATGTGCTTTACCTGTAGGCTGCACATAATTCTTCTTTGAGAACTTGAGTTGATAACTGCTGGGGTGATGAGTAATGTTTCTCATCATTCAGTTAGTTTGGGCTGATTTTTAAGATGGCTGCCAGGATCTAAAACAGCAAATATATCGTTCAAGGCCCCTTGAAATCTAGCCTCCAAAACCAAAAATCACTATTGCTACATACTAGTAGCAAGTTATAAAACAAGTCCAAATTAAAACAGTGAGGAACTAGACCTTAACAATTGGGGATACTGAAAAGGCACATTGGAAAAGCTGGATACAGAAGCAGTAATAGTTGTAGCCATTTTGAGAAATGTATTAGTGCATGTTAGTTATTTTCAAACTTGCATAACACACTGTGATCATATCCATCCCTCATCATCTTCTCTTATCCCTCCTCTTCCATCCACTGGTCCTCTTTCTAGTTATGGATATAAAAAAACAACAAAAAAAAATCTGTCCTTGATTCATTTACTACTTTCTCTTTTATCATCTGAGAAGTTATAAAATTGCTTGTATACAAACATTAAAATATACTACTATTAGTATACATACAAATCAAACAAACAAATTAACTCTATCCTTGTTAAATGGAGTTCTAATTCTAATAGAAAAAGGCTTTCATGCAGTCATTAAAATGAAGATTTATTTTTCCCTTCATTAAATGGGCAAATATTTTAAAACTCTAACAAGCATGACTAACAAGAAAATAAGAAAAACACTCTCATGCACTGATATGCATATGCACCAAAGTACATGTTTTTAATGTCAGAAATTCATGGTGAGAAAATTATAAATGAATAATTACAGATTTCACAAAGACACAATCCTGAGGCCATTTCATAAAGTTCTCTTTTAATAATAAAAGGCTGGGAAATTATCCAAATATAATTAATTAGTTGATTACATTATGATTTAACTATATAGTAGAATATCACAGTAATTTAAGATATGTAGAATATGCTAATTGATATGGGAAGAGAATCACAACAAATTAAGGTAGAAAAGATTACATATGCTATTATTTGCCTTATCTATATTTTAGCGACTATTTTCTAAAGTTATTAAGATTAGTGCTTCTGTGTGCAATCAGGATGAATGTTCTTTCATAATAAATATGTCACCTACAGCAAATGTTTTACCAACAAAACCTTACTCTGGGTCTGTCTTCAACAATGTTCTATTATCACCGGGTTTTAAAATCTGTGAGGGTTTCACTAACTTCAGATCCTTCAAAGGATAATGAAACCCCAGGCAGGCCTGAGTCAACTTTGTGTTCTCATCTTGGCTGCCAGGACTCATTAAGCAGCCTGTCCACCCAGGTCACAGATGTGCAAGAGTTGTATAAGTGTATACTGTTCTGCAAGTCAGGCTTCCATGAAGAAAAGATGAAGGAAACACTCATTATGTAGCATGACAGATTATCTCCTATGCAGACCCAGGGACAGTGGTTTCAGTGGTGACCAGCTCTGTTGGAACTCTGACCAAGTTCATATGGGTTCAATCCAAGAGAACCTCATTCTATGCCTACACCACACATTCTTCTGCTTCCTGCTCCCTGCAGCCTTAACCTCTCTTGAGGGAAAAGGTTCCAATGAAGTTCCCCAAATAACAACATAGGCCATATGGCTTGCTCATGCTACGAGACAGTATGTCTCAACTGGTGAAAGTGATCCACCCTGACAGCCACAGAGAACAAGGCTTGCTGGCACATGATGGGCAAAGGGAAGAGTTTAAAAGTAGGAGGTTCCCTGAATCACTTCTTGGTGATTCCTTACTTAGAAATATTGATAAATGGAGAGTTAACGAAATCATAGCTTCATATGAACAAGGCACAAAACCCTTAGGGGTCAACTACCTAGAGAAGCATTCCAGATTAACTGAGGTGTTGATCATAGGTGTAGTAAATCTGAAAGAGACTGTGGAAGAGTGAGATAATAAATTTCACTCTGGGCTTTGGGGTGTCATCTGTTTTTATGGGAATTATAATTTGCCTCATTGTTTCTCTTGCTTTAAGACTTCTCAGAATTGCTGGTAGCCACTACCTTGAAGGAGGTGTCTTAGAGTGTTGTCATTTTCAGAGGTTTTTCCATGTTAGAGATTAGGAGCTATATATAGTGTTTCTCACAGCTCTGAAATGTCTGACCATACTGATGGGACACACTTCTGAGTCCCATATGCTTATCTATGAAGTCCAAGGAAACATCCTCCATGGGGCTAGCTCTGAACCAAGGCAGACAGAAAGGGTCAGTGGATAAATCCTTCTCGATTTGTCCCTTAGATAGTCCTTCTTACACACTGGCTATTTATACCATCTGCCACAAATGATGATCCAGTTTGATGAAGCCACCAGTGTTTCTTCTCACACCACATGGTTGTGACTTAGTAATCTACCTTTGAGTTACCTTCCCCATCTGTCCTGAACCATTCCTATATGGTGGAAACCCATTACTGTGGCAATTCTTCCTAATCAAGTTACACATAAGCATAGACCTCTGCCTCGGGCTCCGAATTCTAGGGAGGCCAAGCTGAAACAGAAAATAATTGGCAGGCACAGCATTGGTGTCCAAGCCATGCAGAGACCTGTAAGACAGGCAACAAGGCACACACACATGCATGCACACACACACACACAAACCACACAAAGAATGGATGAGGCAGACCCTCCCTTCACAAGACACCCCACCTAAGCTAGTTTGGTATATTAGCACAAGGGGACTAAGTTAAGACACACATAGGAATCATGGCCGATATCTTAAAGGATTAGGCTGTGGTTATAGCCCAGCTATGTGGAATCTTCAAGGAGACCTTTCTACCAATGCTACAGAAAACCATGGGCATCGTACAGCACTGAAACTGAGAGGACACTGGTCTTGGGTACCTCTATTGCTGACTCATAGATTATGCTCAATAATGAAGCTAACAAAAAGTGAGGAGAGCTTGGCACTGAAACTAGAGATGCTTGCAGTTGCCAGCACGATCACGGGGCCTAGTTGATGCCAGCAAGAGTCAGGGGTCAATGTTTCATTTGTATATGTGTGTACAGGTGCATGTGCACATATGTGCATGTGGAGGCCAGAGGACAACTTTGACTCTCATTCCTAAGAGGCCACCAACCTTGTATTTTTGAGACAAGATCTCTTACTGGCCAATAACTCATCAAGTAGTTCAGGCTGGCTTAGCCAACAAACTCCCACCAACAATCCACCTTCCCCTCCCCCTGCCTTCTCCAGAGGTGAAATTGCAAGCATACGTCACCATGTCTGACTTTGTTTTATTTAGCATTGGTTTCAAGGAATCACTGAAGTTCTTATGTCTGCTAGGCAAGTACTTCACCATCTCTCCCACACGAGATCAAGGTTTTCATTTTTTCTTTTCTTTCTTTCTTTTTTTTTTGTCTTTATCTACACTGCAGATTTTATTCCCCTCCTGGTCCACCCTCTGACTTTCCACATCCCATCCCTCCTCCCCACCCCCGTCTCCATGAGGATGTCCCTACGGCCCAGCCCCCACCCAACCAGTCCTCTAAACTTCCTGGGGCTTCCAGTCTCTTCAGGGCTAGGTGCATCTTCTCTGACTGAACCCAGACCTGGCAGTCCTCTGCTGCATATGTGTTGGGAAAATCATATCAGCTGGTATATGCTGCCTGGTTGGTAGTCCAGTGTTTGAGAGATCTCAGGGGTCCAGGTTAGTTGAGACTGCTGGTCCTTCTACAGGATTGCCCTCCTCCTCTGCTTCTTCCAGCTTTTCCCTAATTCAACCACAGGGATCAGCAGCTTCTGTCCATTGGTTGGGTGAAAATATCTGCATCTGACTCTTTCAGCTGCTTGTTGGATCTTCTGGAGTGCAGTCATGATAGGTTCTTTTCTGTGAGCACTCCATAGCCTCAATAATAGTGTCAGGCCTTGAGACCTCCCCTTGAGCTGGATCCCATCGGGCCTGTCACTGGACCTCCTTTTCCTCAGGCAGTTCTTCAGACAGGAACAATTATGGGTCAGAGTTTGACTATGGGATAGCAACCCCATCCCTCACTCAGTGCCCTGTCTTTCTGCTGGAGGTGGGTTCTATAAGAAGCACAACTTAATCTGTCAATATTTGAAGGAAATTAAAACACCATTAAATCTAGCAAGCATATGGTGCTGGAAAGATGGCCCAAAGTTTGAGAGCACCTCTGTTCTCACAGAGTATTATGGTTTGACTCCTAGTATTCACATCTGGTGACTCACAAGCACCTGTAACTCCCATTCCAGGGGTTCTGATCTACATGGGCACCTTCATACATATGGTACACATACAGACAAGCACACACACACACACACACACACACACACACTAAATAAAATTTTGATCTACCATGTAGAGTAATTAAAATGTAGTGCCTGATTCAGACATGGCCATTCTGGTGATCTAAATAATATAATCATATAAGACTATCTCTTTTCAGCTCTAAGCTCTGTTTGTTTCTTTTTTCCCTTATTGACTTCCCTATTAGGCATAACACACTCAGACAGCAGCTGGGGCCGTTAGGCTAAGAGCGGAGACTGCACAGACCACAGTAGCTTGACTGCTGCAACAAAGCAGGAAGCAGGAGACGGTGCTGCGATGAGACAGGTCTGCAGAGGGGAACAGCAGGTCCAGCCTCTCCCTGAGAGGGAGCAGGGGATGACACTGCACCAAGCAGGACAAATGCACCACCCACTCCCGGATCTGGAGAAGAATGCAGAAAAGGCAGAAGGGAACCAAGGAGAGGCATTTGTTTCTTTTGACTGGCACCTTTCTTCTGTAGCTCCATGGTTGTCCTGCTGAAAGCATGAAGCAACTCAAATGCTGAGCAGATGACGTTCACCAGGCAGAGTGTGACGGCCCCCTTTCTCCTTACCACAGAATCCCCCCACTTCACCACTTAAGAGTCCTCGCTCTTGCCCAGAATCTGGCTTAATCATGAGAAAACAAACAAACAACAACAAAATTCCCTTTTTTTTTTAATTTTTTTTTATTTTTCAAGCCAAACATACACATCAAACTGTAAAGACCAAACGCACAAAATCCATTTTTAACGCATTTTAAAATATTTGAAATTGTAATTTGATTACTTTCCTTCCTTCCATTTCCTCCCTCCAAACCTTCACTGTACATCACATTCCTGGCCATTTTTTTATGGTGATTGCATGAATATACAAGTGTGTGTGCGTGTGTGTGTGTGTGTGTGTGTGTGTGTACGTGTGTGTGTGGTATGTTAAAATGTAGTGCCTCATTCACACATGGCCGTTCGGGTGATATATATTTCTAAATATAACCTGTTCGATCCATATCATATTACTCGTATGTATGTTTCGGGCTGATCCTTTGGCACAGGACTATCAGTTGGTATGCTCTTCTCTAGGGGAAGGCTCTTCTCTGTGCTCCAGCTTTCCCAGGTTGCTTGTAGTTCTTTGTGTAAGGTTGAGGTCTTCTGGGACTTTCCCCATAAATTTTGACATGTTCATTGGTGTCCTCCTGGTTCAATTCATGTTTGGGCAGCCATGCTGGTGACACTTTATGAGTCATCATAAAGTGACTTTACGAGTGATGCTTCTAACATTACTGGGAGACTATCTCACAGCAAACCCCCTTGATCGTATGGCTCTTACAATCTTTCCACCCCTCTTCTGCAGTGTTCCCTGAGCCCTAGCTACAGGACTGCTTTGTAGATATATCCATTGGAAAAGCTACCAAAAAAGTTCACTTCAGACAGTCTGTGGTTTACACCAGTCTCACTATTGAGATACACAGAAATGCATGTAAGATAAATAATCCAGAAAACATATTTATATCTGTATCTCATGTAAGTCAAGTCAAATATTTCTGAGACAATCGTATACAAACTGGTATGGTTTGTTGCCAGGCTAGCAATGAAGGGAGGAAGATCACCACTCCAGAATCATTCTCCAACTCTGGAATATCAGCTTCCCCACTACACCTCTCACAAGCAAGGATAAAGCATAGTCAGTCAGTGGCTTCTGGGATATCTGGAACATGATCCAGACACGCATGGTGCTCAGTGGCAGCTTCACTCCCACTGAGACGCCTCCTGAGGACTCCATGACGGACTCTCTGTGCAAAGCCTTCAAATAAAGTGAAGCAGGCAAGGAGCTTCTGAACTTTATGATGGAGCAGTGAACCTCGGCATAAATATGGAAGTTCTTATTTTCAATTGTTTCTGCTTTGTAGAGAACTTTAGTTGTCCTTTAGCTCAAAGGAGGAGAGGAAAGGCTGAACTATGATCCTTCAAGAATGATTAAGAAAGCAGCATCAAAGTGAAACCACAAACCAGTTTTGGAAAGAACTGGGATCATTCCTCGAGTTGCCACAGGAACTGGAATAGTGAAGTCGAATGTCAAAGTTCATGCAGTTTCTCATATACCTCATCCTCTCCCATGCTTGTTAGAGCTTTCATAGTACTTATCAGCGTCTCTGCCTGGAATAAGCTGTTCTGCCTGAAGGTACAAATCAATGCTATGGCAAAGCATATCTTTGCCTGCAGTCTGGAAGGTGCTGGGTAGACAGGGGCCTTGAGAAGTCTAGGCCCCTAGCTTAGACTCATGGCATCAGCAAATCTCTCTGCATAAATTAAATAGTTTTCCTCACATGAGCACCAGAGAAGAAGACATAGGTTACTGAGGAAGAGAGAAGGAAGCAAGAGTATTCTGAAACCTAAACAGGAAGAGACAATCACATAGCCAACAAGGGTATATATCTAGCTTTATTATGTAGTGAAAATTTTAGTTTCTTTGAAAGCACAGTTATATTGTGTGAATATGTTTTTGTTTTAATCCCAGGTGTGGGATAAGAGGCCGTTTCACAGCAGGTGATTATAATTTGCCTCATGCTCTAGCAGGGGTGTGGTTTTGCCAGCTGCCCATAGTTTCTGGGAGTGTGTGACATTTGTAATTCTGGGAACTTTTCAGAGGGTATAAATGCTAGAGCCCCAAGAGAGGCTGTGCACAAGCTCTGACGAGACTATTGCTATCCTAGTTGCTGCTGGTTCCTGTTGGTGCAATTTGTTAAGTGGTCCTGAGTAAAGAGATTAAATATCCTGATGATGAAGATCAACATTGCTCCAAGGAATCCAGCATCCCCTAGTTATCAGGAAGTAGTCTAAAGAAGTTGTCAACCCCTTTCTCCTCTAACTTTCTTCCTCCCCTACCTATTGTTGTGGGTTTAGAAGGGATTAGGGTGGAAAAGGGTAGAGAAGGGTGGAAGATATAAGAACCCAGTAACGCTGTAGTGAAAAGAAATACACCTACAATTCTACCTATATTCAAATCCTGAATCCTAACAAGAGTCACAGATGTACAACATTGGCCAAGGGTATAATATTTCTGTACCTCAATTCCCTCATTTGTGGAATGGTAATATCAACTTCTCACAAGTTAGTTACAGGGATTTGGATACATGGTGCCTGAAAACTCCAACCACCCAATGCCTGACAAAAGTGGCTGCTCAGTTAGTATACTCAGTTAGCATACTCAGCATACTCAGTTAGCATACTCAGTATAGATGAAAGAGGAAAACTGAAGAATGGCATTAGATGGCAGAGGCATATCTTAATGGCAGGCAACAGCAGCTAAAGTTTTGGCAATGCAAAACAAAGCAGAGATGAGAGAGAGAGAGAGAGAGAGAGAGAGAGAGAGAGAGAGAGAGAAGAGCAAAGAGACAGAAGGGATGAGGAAGGGAGAGAGACAGAGGGAGGGAGGGAGGAAGGGAGGGATGGGAGGAGAGATTGAGGGAGGGAAGAAGTACATTGCCCAAAGTGGAGGTTTCTACTACAACAAATAAAGAAAATGGAGGGGTGAAGCTAAGATTATCCAGACATCTCGTGAAAGATGAGCTTCTCTTTGTTTCTTTAAACATGGGAATGAAGCAGCAGCTATAGAGCAAAGGAGAGTATGTTGGGAGCAGGAAAGAGTAGCTATCCACAGGCCAGCAGGCACATGTGAGACAGCCAGTGGGTTTTGACATGCTGGTCAAAAATTACAGAGCTAATGGAGTTTGTGGGACTTCATGAATGACTCAAAACTCCTGAAGAATTAAGGAAGACAGCCTGAGGGAGGTGGCTCGAAGGATTAGTGTGCCACCCAAGCATGAGTTAAGATCCCAAGCATCCATATAAAGGTCACCTGTTCATCCTAGTACTTGGGAGGCAAAGACAGGATTCCTGAAACAAGCTGCTTAGCTAAACTGGTGAGTTTAGTTCAAGCGAGAGAACCTATCTTGATGTATAAGGCAAAGATTAATCAAGGAAGATACCTTGCATCAAGTTCTGGCCTCTACATGAATGAGTATATACATGTATGTGCAACTGCATACACATCACACACATGTGTACATATATCCATACCAAACCTGTACACACACACACACACACATGTTTACATACATGCATACCAAACATACTCACACAAGAACTAGAAAAGATTAAAGAGACACATACAGATCGAGTGAATATTCAATGGTTTATTTTAAGGTTCATTTAACCCTAGGAAAGGGGATGCTATAGGATTTGGTAACAGGCAGAAAATAGGAAGAAGCTACTTCTTCTTTGGAGATGACAGAGGATGAGATGATTCATCAGGCCTTCAAGTTGGAGGGCTCAGAGGTGGAATCACACTGGCTACAGTGAGAGAGCATTGTCAGGATCTCATCAGAGATAGAAATAAAAAGTCACTAGAGATTGTGATTCATGCTAGTCAGCAGCATTTAGGATACGTCACAAGAATATAGCTTATCATGAACAAAAAATGGATAAAGCCTATAAAGTACTTTCTCTGGGTTACATTTCCCACAAATCCCCATTTTACAAAGCAATCTCTCTTAGATCCCTATTCCATGTGGCTGGAGCAGTTTGGTCATTGCCAATTCTGGACTTCTTGAAAAATATTTGCTTGCTCTTCTCATCCTCCAGGCCTCCCTGTGGTCATCATCACAGAGGTTCCCTCATGTGACTTTTTCTCCTTAAACTGTTTCACTGAAACCTAGGTTCATTAACCTCCTCAAAGCCAAGCTACACCAGAAATCAAGTCATGGTGCTTTGGGAAGGATACAAAGTCAAAGAAAAATAAAACTAAAATCGTGACTTTTTCTACAGGATGACCAGGCAACCTTTAAGCCAAAACTCAAAACCAAATTCAAGAGATTCATGAAAGCTTCCCTCTCACACAGCTATATCTGAGGCACCTACCGTGCACCTCAGCATTTCACTCTACCCCTAGTAGATTATCCTTGAATATTTTTCCAGATTCCTACTAGACATACAAAATTCCTACCAAAGACTACCAAAAATATTTTACTCTTCACTTCTCAGTTCTTATTCCATAACCTTGAACCTAACTTTACCTTTCAGGAGGAAGCCTCTAGGTTGGAGATTTTTTCTAGGACTTTCTATAGATCAAGCCCATCAATGTTCAAGAATTTGTGCAAGTACTATACACCATACGTAACTTATGAAACCAACCTAGCTTTCTAACAACAGAGGAACAGACAAAGCAAACATAGAATATAGACACACATTTTTCAACCATAAAAATGGCAGTTTTCTGGAGTCTAACTTCTTGAGTTCTTTGTATATTTTGGATATTAGCCCTCTATCAGATATAGGGTTGGTAAAGATCTTTTCCCAATCTATAGGTTGCTGTTTTGTCCTAGTGACAGTGTCCTTTGCCTTGTAGAAGTTTTTCAGTTTCATGAGGTCCCATTGTTGATCTTAGAGCCTAGGCCATTGGTGATCTGGTCAGGAAATTTTCCCGTGTCCATGTGTTCAAGGCTATTTCTGACTTTCTCTTCTATTAGATTCATTGTATCTGGTTTTATGTGGACGTCCTTGATCCACTTGGACTCGAGCTTTGTACAAGGTGACAAATATGGATCAGTTTGTATTCTTCTACATGCAGAGCACCAGTTCGACCAGAAACATTTGTTGAAGAAGCTTTCTTTCCTTTTCCCGCTATATGGTTTTGGCTTCTTCATCAAAGATCAAATGACCATAGGTGTGTGTTCATTTCTGGGTCTTCAATTCTATTCCACTGATCTACCTGCCTGTCTCTGTACCAATATCATGCAGTTTTTATCACTACTGCTCTGTAGTACAGCATGAGGTAAGCAATGGTGATTCCCCTAGAAGTTCTTTTATTGTTGAAAATTGTTTCCACTATTCTGGGCTTTTTGCTTTTCCATATGAAGTTGAGAATAGCTCTTTCCATCTCTGTGAAGAATTGAGTTGAAATTTTGATGAAGCTTGCCTTGAATCAGTAGATTGCTTTCGGTAAGATGGCCATTATTAGTATGTTAATCCTACCAATCAATGAGCACGGGAGATCTTTTCGTCTTCTTTGATTTCTTTCTTCGGAGACTTGAAATTCTTGTTATACAGATCATTCAATTGCTTGGTTAGAGTTACACCAAGATATATTATATTATTTGTGACTATTGTGGAGGGTGTTGTTTCCCTAATTTCTTTCTCAGCCCATTTATCAGTTCAAACAAATGAAGACTACTCATTTGTTTGAGTTAATTTTATATCCAGCCACTTTGCTGGAGTTATCATCTATAAGAGTTCTCTGGTAAAATTTTTGGGGTTGCTTATGTATACTACCATATCATTAACAAATAGTGATACCTTGACTTCTTCCTTTCCAATTTGTATCCTGTTGACCTCCTTTTGTTGTTTAATTTCTCAAGCTAGAACTTTGAGTATTATATTGAACGGATAGGGAGATAGTGGGCAGTCTTGTCCCTGATTTTAGTGGGATTGCTTCAAGTTTCTCTCCATTTAATTTGATGTCATTTCAGAATGAAGAGGAGATAATCTTATTAAGTGAAACAACTCAATCTCAGAAAAATAAATATTGTATGCATTTCCTCATATAAAGATACATCAGACCACACGTTTCCCTAGACCAGACATAAAAGACGTGGTCTAGGAAAACAAGTGGGAACTATAGAAAGGGGAGAAAGAAGAGAGTGAGGTGATTGAATGTAAATGTACAATACATAATGATATAAAAATGTCCTTATGTAACAGTACCATGTTCAATGAATACACACAATGACCACTTAAAAAATAATAATCAAAAAGAGTTCATGCAATCTATTCCCTAGTTCTGTCTTATTCAATCTTGAATAAAGCAAAATTTTAGACAGCCTCTGATGAACATCTAATTCTGGCCACAGAAGGTATCTATTAGACTCTCATATGGTTCCAGCCATGGCAGGTCTGAGCCTCTACTCTCCCCTCAATACGTACTGACACAAACACAGGTATTCATCTAAGGTAAAGCAAATATGAGTGGCTACAAGGAGGTCCAAATCCATATGGAAGAAGCATGTTCTAAGAGAAGTACCCTCCTGAGATGGGATTCTGAATGCTTTAAACTGTAGCTTTCAAGTTACAAAGCCAAAGAGAATAGCGTGTTGTGACCATAAAATCCCAGTTCTTTTGTAGTCTAGAAAGAGAACTCTCGGGTAAATGCCAAGAGTCAAGGATACTAGCCTTATAATAAAGTATAATGGTGACTCTCTAGCTAAGGAAGTTCTTTCCTTGAAGCTCAAAAGTCAGATGCTTTATCCAACAACTGCCCATCCCACTGTTACAGAGTGCAGTGGAAGATTATAAGAAATACACAATCGTTTGCATATTGCAGCCATAACTGTAAATATATGCATGCCACTTATCTGTATTTCATGGTGTGTGTGTGTGTGCGTGTGTGAGAGAGAGAGAGAGAGAGAGAGAGAGAGAGGCAGAGATAGAGACACAGGGAAGGACTATGATTTAACCAAGGATTATTTCAAATTCATAGTCTTCTGAGTGAGTTACAGGTATATGCCATCAAGTTTGTCTTTTATAATTTAAAAATAAAAGTCACCCAGGGGCCAAATGTACATGAAAGGACCAAAGCAGGATCAAGCACTGCCTCAGATCCTCTGCTATGGTCAGCCTTTGAAATACTGAAGACAAGCTAATCTGGAGAAAATGCAGACCAAAATGCACCCCCAACTTTTGCATACCTCAGAGAGTGGCAATGCACTCAAGCCTTTCTTGCCCTAAGTCATATCCTTATTTCAATGTAAACATTAACCATTGCATGTCATTACAAGGATGATTCATTTGGACTCTCTGAGCCCCTCCCCTTAACTGCCTGGAAGATTGTTGCTGCTAGCTAGTTACTGGCTTATGAGGTATTTCTCAGACTGCTGAGGTGATCCTTGTGTGCTTTCAAAACAAACTTTCACGTTACAAAGAGATGAGTGAACATGTTGTGACCATGAAGCCCCAGTTCTTTTGAAGTCTAGAAAGAGAACTCTCATGAAAAGGCCAAGAGTCCAGGGATGGCAGCCCTATAATAACGTAGGATTTATATTTAAAATTTTATATAAAAATTAAAATAGTTCTCTTACAAAATTTGTATTTACTGTAAGTGACATAAATCTGAAAGTCAACCTTGGACTGCCAATTAAGAAGTTTGAGCATACACTTATCTTCCAGACATAGTAGAATGCCTTTATCCACAGCCGAGGTCCTCAATCCTCAGGAGGTTCAGCAGCTGACTTTGTATAGTCGCAGTAGAAATGCCTGAAAAAAGCTATGCCAAAGGGGCAGCTTTATTTTGTCCCATGGCCTCAGAGAGCTTTCAGCCCATCCTGTCATGTAAGACACAATTGAATTGTTGCTCTGTATGTGGCAGCATGGCCGTCACATGTTCTCATGGTAGCAGATCAGGATGCAATGAACAGTCAGACTAGAGGCTAGACTATAGTTTTCAGAGTCCCATCCTTTGTGCCTTATTTCCCACCAGTGAGGCCCTACTTCCTAAAGGTCCCATGGCCCCAAAGCAGCATCACAAGCTTGGAAACAAGCTTGCAGAATCATCCTGCGACATTTCAGATTCAGACTGAATAAATACCCAGCAAATGTGTGAGGGCGTAGGAACTCAACAAAGACTTGTGTGGCCCAATGGGAAATCACCATTGTCTTCTCGGTTTAACCACAAACAGCAAAGCTGCCAAGACTGTCCTCAACCAGAAGATGGGAGAATTCCATGAAAAAAATAATACCTCAAGAAAAAATCCTTAATATACTGACATTGGCATTTTATACTCTGAGTAGTGAAATGTTCTTGTGGCACCTGATGACAGATGTCAGCGGGCCGCTTGTTCAGGCCAGATTATCCAAACAGCCTGTAAGTACCCAGCTTGTAAACCGACCAGCTAAGGGTCAGCAGATATTTGAGACAGATCCAAAATGAAGAGTAACCAAAGCATGCAGAGAAAAGGTACAGAGAGGGAGTCGGAAGGAAAGCAGGAACAGAGAGAATATTTGCAAAGAACTGTTAACTATTGAGCTCCAGGAAAGTATTTTTTAAGCATTACAAGAAATATGTTACAAAATGAAAAGGAACAGCATGCAACAAGAGATGATTTGTGAAAATTAAAAGAAAAAAGACACATTAAAATTTACTGTGTGAAAGAAGATGAAAGCTGAATACGTCTCCCAGGGAGGAAGGATGCTAATGGAGCCACTGAAACCCAGCTACCTGGGCTGGTCCCACCTTGGCTGTGTCCTGTCTGCTCTGCTCTGTCACAGAGCTCCAACCTTCCTATCAATTCTGTCTGTCCTAGCAGTGGGAGGCAGACATGGGCCCTTGAGCTTTTGTTCCTTCTTCTCACACAGTGCCAAGGCACCTGAGTCAACGTGACGATTTCCAGTTCCCTGTGAGGCAGTCGGGTGAGCTACTTGGTCTGTGCAGACACTGCTGTGAGACCCACAAAATGCCCACTTACTGTGCTACATGCAGCATGTACTTCAAAGCAAGGGGGCGTTTCCCGCTCCTTCCCTGCTTTCCTGCTTCATAAGTCAATTCCAAGGGGATGGTGAGAACACAGGCAAGCACCAGCCTTTGTCCCCCATCCTGCTGAATGCTGATGACTTTAGTGTGCAGGCATTTGCCTTGTTGAGGAAAAGCACATCTGCCTCTGTGTGGTCCCATTTTTTGTGATTAGTCTTCCATGAGATTCACAAAGAAATAAAGGAACAAAGGAATAAAAATTCCAACCTATAAAAGTCCAACTTTTACTTTCTGAATAATGATTGACATCAAATACTAAAATTATGCTTTAGGTTTCAACAGACCAAAAAAGAAGTACTATTTTTATTTCGTTTATTTATTTACTTACTTTAAGTGTTTGCGGTGTTTTGTCTCCGTGTTAAGTTGTGCACCGTGCATGATGCCCATGAGGCCAGAAGAGGGCGCCAGAATCCTGAGTCTGAGTGACAAACAATTGTGAGTAGCCTTGTGGGTACTGGGAACTGTACCCAGTCCTATAAAGAGCAGCCAGTGCTCTTAACCACTAAGTCATCTCTTCAGTTCAAGCATATCAGTTTTAGCTACGCATCTTCAATCGGATGCTATTTTTTTCATTATGAGTATGTATGTAATTTTTTTCTCTTTAGCAAAGCACATATGAGATCTGCATTATAGGCCAATTCAGGCATATTGAGTCCTTAAACTTCTGTCCAGAAATAACAAAGTAAACTCTGGATCTCTCCTGCTATGTAAGTGCAAGAGAAGTAACTGTATACACTCTGCGAGAAGCCCCAAGCTGAAAGCAGGGAGCTTGTCAGCACATTGTCCTGGTGCCAAGCAGGGCTTGCTGTTCATTCCCGAGATACATAATTACCCCCCATTTGAGCATTTAAGTTAAATTGGTATGATAGAAACTTGAGATCTGTTTGACAAATGAAGAACCAGACAGCAAGATGCACGCAGCGAGTTTTGTGAGAGTTATCATGATGTAAAAGCAGAACAAAAACATAGCTCCTTCTCTCAGACTCCCAGCAGCCGGTACCTCCCAAATGCATACATTAGGTTTAACATGGGGCCTTAGAAGACACCCCAGATGATATCAGTAATGAGCTAGAGGACCCCTTTTCTCAGTGACCCAGTAAGGCCTTTCCATGCTTTGGTGGATAGAAGACAATTTGTGCCCTTCAGGACCTTGAAATACAATTATATAATTAAAACAAAACAGGGTAGTTGAGATGTTGTTTGAGCTATATGCATGATATAAATAGTAAACCACTCTAATACCATAAAGATTCTGGAACTTGTCTCTGATTGCTGAAGGCTGGAGGTAATCGCACAGACTACTAAGAACACATCTGTCAGTCATAGACTGATATGTCAATATATCAGTCATATGTAGTCTGACATACATTTTGGAATATATCAGTCAACATGTCAGTAAAAGTCAGAAGCAATACAGAAAGTCACTCTGTGGAAGAGCTAGGAAATGAGCATGTAGCAGGTGACGCAGGGACAGGGACATGCTCAATGAGCAGTCATCCCTTTAGAGAGTTGTGACTTCCCTTGGCTTACCTCCAGGTGTCAAGGAGACAGACAGGAGACTGTGTGAGTTCCTCACCCAAATACGTCTTTCAATTGTTATTCTAAGTTCAGCATCTTCAAGAGAGAGAGAGAGAGACAGAGAGAGAAAGAGAGAGAGAGAAAGAGAGAGAAATCCTTTACTGACCAATCCAAACCTACTGTCTCTTCCTCTCCCTGAAGTCAGCATGAATTCCAAGCAACTAAATCATGGCTCAGTGACAGAACATCATCCCAAGAAGTTTGGTTGCTTGACAGTTTCCAAGATAGAAGACAACCAGAGGACAAGTAAAATACCAGCCTCCAAATATGATGGCACAGGTTTGTAATCCCAGTACAGAGGAAGGAGAGACACGTGGATCTTGGGGCTTGGTGACCAGGCAACTTAGATTATTTGTCACAAAGGCAAAGTGGAAAGTGTGTTAAGGAATGACTCCAGAAGTTGGCTTCTGCACTCTTCACTATGCTTGTACATGCACGCACACTTGCTTGAATGCAAACAAACAACACACAAAAGAATATGGCATCCATTCTTTAAATTATTTATTTCTATTTATATGAGTGCACTGTAGCTCTCTTCAGACACACCAAAAGAGGGCTTCGGATCCCATTACAGATCATTGTGAGCCACTATGTGGGTGCTGGAAATTGAACCCAGGACCTCTGGAAGAGCAGTCAGTGCTCTTAACCTCTGAGTCAATCTTTCCAGCCCATGGCATCTACTCTTAATGCTAAAATTTGTATCTTTTAATTTTTATCATCATCCACAGAGTCCAGTGCAGTGCTAGACACATGGGTGTCCCATAAGCTCCTATGAAGTGAACGTGTGCTATGCCTCAGTGAAGGCTGACTTTCCCCTCTGGGAAAGTGGAATGGGTACACTTCTCCCAAACCCTCTGACTAAATATAACCATTAATAAAATCTCTGACATTTTATACTTAAAAAAATCCATAGAAAGAAGGAGATATTCTGAAAGATGGAGATAAGATCTGGGACCTTAGAACGCAAAGAATAAAACATAGGAAATCCTTTTGTTTCCTTTTAACTTCCTATATCCCAGACTTAGAGCTAAAGAAACTGGCCACCTGAAAATGCTACGATATCCACAAACAGCTCCAACCAAAGCTTGTTCTTCTTGCCAGATGGCCAAGAAAGAACACAACAAGATGCAATACTTGTAGATGTCAGCCACCCTACTCCAGCTAAAAGGGGCAGCCTAACCACCATTGATGGCACCAAAGACCAAACAGAAAGTTTAGATCAACATTCCAATGAAACTGAAATTGCCAGCAGACCGACCCATAGCTAGTATGAAGGTGCTGGACCCAAAGCTGGTCTGAAGGTTCAGCAGAGCAGTACAGAGGAGTAACAAATCACTGTTCTTCCAATGGTATCAGAAGAACATCAACTGTGGACACAGACTTTTACTCCTGCACACCAGCAGTAAAGCAACCTGTTCCCTCCCCAATGGAGGAAGTAATCAAAGACCTATGAAGACTCAGTGATTGCATCACCTCTTAGCAATAACAAGGGAAGCCCCACCGCAGTGTCAGCAGAGCACCCCTGCTCCAAGTCCTATGGGTAAAATCCAAGCATTAGTAAGTAACCAGGGCCTCCATCTCTCCAGAGACAAGGAAAGTGGGCAGGGCAGATTTTTGTGCCCTCCAAGTATTACAGAGACTGTGCCCTATACTTTCTGTGCCACGGATGTGTCAAAGAGAATGTCCTAAAGCAGAAGGTTCTGACAGTCATGAAATAATAATCACAATCAATTCAAGTCTTGATAAAGAAATTAACCTCATGTAAGAACAAAATAATAATAATAATAATAATAATAATAATAATAATAGAAAAAGACAATAGATGGCTGGGTTGTAAGAATGGGGTAAGAAAGGGTTTTATTTTAATAATCATTAAATGTCCCAATAAAAAGTTATAAACCTACAAAAACAAAGAAGTAACAGGCAGAAAAGAAGAAATAAAACTTTAAAAATAGCAAAAAAAAATCTAATTATCCATGTTAAAAGCAGTAGATTATCTCCAAGTCAAACTAAAGAAGAATAAGATTTAGTGAACAAGAACCCAGAACAATAAATATGTCCCAGAACTTTTACCTCTTTCTGTTACTATGAGAAAACATTGGAGGAAGATTAACTTTATAAAGAAAAGAGGTTTATTTGGCTCACAGGTTCAAAGGCCTGCTGTGGCATCAGTTGGTACTGGTGAGGGGCTTACATATATGAAAAGAAGAGAGCATATCTCAAAGCTTGGAGCCCCATTTTACAGGGATACGTCTTTCTCTCAATGTTGACAGAACTGCTCTGAAAAGGGCCAGCACACAGAAGAACTCAGCAGCTCATAATCAAATGGCTTCTAACCAACACTTACAGACCACTCATCTGAGCAACAGCAGAATATACATTCTTACCGGGCAGCCATGGGACATATCTCAAGGGTAGCCATATCCTGAGCACTACTAAACATGAATCAAATTAGGAAGCAATAACAAGATTATAGGAAATAGCAAAATTCGAATGACTGACTTCTAAGTGTGCTTGTAAATAACCCAGGGGATAAAGATGAAGTACAGAGAAAACATGTCCAAATTTTGGGGAGAAAACTAAATCCTTATGAAGAAGGTAACAATAATACATGAATTAGCATAAAGAAAAATGTCTCCTATCAAAATGCAAGCTCATATCCAAAATGGATTTTAAAAAATAGCAAGACAATTTGATTTGAGGAAAGAGAAGAAAATAGTAAAGATAAGACTATAAATAAGTGATATTGAAAAGAAATTTGCAATAAAAATGAAAATTTGTCCTTTTTAAAGACCAGTATAATCATCAAACCTTGGGCAAGTCTACTAAACAAAAAGAGGAGATGCAAATCTCCAACATCAGGAATGACACAGACATCATCACGGAACCTGCAGACACAAAACAGACCTGACAGAATACTAGAAATACTTCTGTGTGCATATTTTTTGCTGACGTGAATGGATCCGTTCCTCAAATCTCAAGTTGCTACAACTTACCAAGGATAAAATATAAAACTTGAAAAACCCCGTAATTATTTAAAATACCTAATTCATATTTTGAATTCCTTCCCCCAAATTTTGAGAATGGGATACTTGCAATAGAGAATTCCATCAAAGAATCAATGCTAACTCTGTCCAATGCTCATTTAAAAAAATGCAAGAGGACTGAGAGTCTGAGAGTACTGCTCAGTCATGGAGTGCTGACCCAGTGTGCAAAGGAGAACCCAGGTTTGACACCCAGTGCCAAAAAGTAAAAATACGAATTACCAAACACGATGAGGTTGAGGCAGGAAGATCCCAAGTTTGGGGCCAAATTTGACTACACTATATTACATCTCCAAAATAATAATGATGACAATAATAATAATATGTTCCACTTGCTTTTTGGAAGGCAATACTTTTCTTATAGCAAACTACACAAATGTAGGAACGGGAGAGGGAGAAAAAGCCTAAACCAATGTTCATCATATATATAGTTATCAAAAGTTCTTCAAAGTATAACAGCAGATAGCAATACATTTAAAAATGTATACGCCATGAGCAAGGGAAATTACCTCCATGGGTCCCAGACTGGTAAGATAAAGTCCTATCTATCTATACTCAGGGACAATACAAGGGTCTTCTCTTACCACCGTGACTCACTGTGTTTTATATTCTTCTGTGAAATAAAGAGAAATATAAGTTAAAGGGATATAAAGTGGAAAGGAAGCAATACATTATTCCTGGTTATAGATAAATAATTGTCTTTGTAAAAAGAAAGAAAGAAGAAAGGAAGGAAGGAAGAAAAGAAGGAAGAAAAGAAGGAAGAAAAGAGAGGAAGGAAGGAAGGAAGGAAGAAAGGAAGGAAGGAAGGAAGGAAGGAAGGAAGGAAGGAAGGAAGGGTGTACCAAGATAGCTATAAAAAATTAAAACCCTTCAAGAGCTAATAAGTGTTTTCAAAAGTTATAGAATATCAGTGTAAAAATAAATTATATCCATTATACTAACAAATACAACACCAGTGACTACTGTCTAACAAAACCAAAAAAGAAATACAAAAATACAAACCTAACAGACCATGATAGGCCTTGGATACCAAAATTGCTCCAGGATAATCAAAGCATTGCGAGCTGTAAATAAAAGGAAAAATAAGCAATGTTCATGGATGTCCTCAGAGATGGCAATTCTTCCCAGACAGACAAATTTGCTTGGACATCAAAGTCCCAACAATACTTTTTATACATATAGACATTATAATTTTGTGTAGAAAGGTAAAATGACTACAATAGCTAAAACAATTCATAAAATAATAAAGTTAAAGGGCTCAATCTGATTTCAAAATTATTATAGTACCAGGAGGATGTGGTACTGGGAGAGAAACAGGAATAGCAGCATCCCTGTCAAGGTATGGTACTTCAGTTTTACATGATGTTGCTCTTGAAATGAGCTGGGCACAGGATCCATGGACGTCCTCTTCAGTATTTCTTACAACTTCCTGACAAGCTTTGATTCTGAGAAACACAATCTCAAGTTTAAAAATAAAGTAACATTCTTCACAAGCTATCATGAATAAAAATTTAAACGAAAATATTTCTTTCTTGGAATGCTCTTCAATATCGTTTCCTGGATACTGCTCTAGTCTGAAGGTCTGAGCGGGGTACTGGAAGAAGCGACTTGCAGGATGACGAGTCCAGAAGGGAAACCACACACATAGCTCATCCTGTGGTTGCAGGCGCAACTTAGCCCCAGCTCCATCGGCAAAGCAGGAGCATGGTGACTAAAACCACAAGAGGACTTTAGGTTGCTGTATATATTAAAGGCCACAAGGACAGCATCCCCAGGTATCCCACAGTGTCAGAACAAAGAAGATAACTAGGGTGACCTCTGCAACAGTGCTCCTGAGTGAAAAACTAACCTGTGTGAAAGAAAAGGAAAAGTGTTTGCACTGGGAAACATCTGATGCCAGCAATTTACAACGGAAAGTGAAGTAGGTGAAGTGAAAAAGAAAAAAATCCTTTTTAATCCCCCAAGTGCCAGTGGGTTTGGAGCCTGAAATATCCATCCCACAATTCTAGCCACCAGACCTTAAGGATTTCCTTCAAAATGCATGCTGCCAGTAGCACATAGGGTTCAATTCCGATCGTGTAGTATCTTCTGTAATACAAAACCACTGCATCAAGTCATTTTATATATCGTAATTCTGCAATAGTCTGCATTTCAGAGAAAGCTTGGTTCGCAGGTTGAAGAGGATTCATCCTTTATTCCAATGCCAACGCTGCCCTCTAGTGGCCATAACAAATACCGGACTTTCCAAGTGTTCTATTTACAGCATTATCATCAAAAGCAACGTCACAAAAAACATCCCTGTTGTTATCGTTATTGTTGTTGTTGCTGCTGCTGCTGTTGTTATAGCAAATAAAATGTGCAAGAGAAGGGCTGCCAAAATTCACATTTTTCATATTTTTCAAATAACATTTTATCTTTCATTGACTTTCTTGGGTATGAATGAACTGCTTTAAATTTACACCTAATAACAGAAGTAACTTATACAAAAATATTATATACTCTGCTATATCACTTTAAAAGGCCCTATTCCTATTTCTATTATATACCAGGGACTGTGTATATTGCTTTCAATGTTTATGAGATGGGTATTTTCCCATCATGTTTCTGGAATAGGCAAAAAAAGACATCACAAGGCTGAGTGATTGCATCTTCTATCCCCCACAGCATCTGCCTGCTCCCCACACAGATCGCTAGGTACCCAAGCCTCTGTGCAGGCAGAGCCCAACATGTGAAACTCCAGTCTTAGGTGAAAACAAGGTCATCATTCCAAAGGAGTCTCACTGTCATTCTCTGGTCCAGAATCATTTCTAGTTCTGTCATTTTATAGAGGAAATCAGGACCAAAGACAACTCGATGGACTGGCCGGGGATTCTCCTACCTACCCATGATACCATCTGTATCGCCCGAATGGATTCCTCTCCTACCATCTTTCTAGAACAGTCACGTCACTGCTACATCCCAAGACATACGTCTGTTTTGCCTCCCAGACAACAATGTAATTAGGTTGTCGGGGGAAGAGGGACTCATTTGTTCTTTAGAAATTTTCAGTCAAATCTGAATAGGTTGGCTAAATATTCTATCAGAGTCCCAGTGACTCATCCAAGCATTCATTAGCCCAACACCTGTATTCTCTACGTCCATTACTTCCCAAAACATCTTTACTGAGAGATATTCAGTTTTTCAGATGGACTTGCCATCTTTGTCCCTAGGAAACTGATCGTGTTTATCTTCATGCCAAACCCCTGTACCACTGGCTTCCTATGCTCAAAAGGGTAAAGCCCTTCTCAAGATAAATCTGAGTGCCTCGCCCCTACTAGGATGCCCTGTGAGGAGTAAAGCCGGAAGGAAGCAGAGAGAGAAGAAAGCATCCATGCGATTCAATAGGACCAAGCCATCATCAAGCACATGAGAACAACCAAAGTAGTCTGGCAAATCATCTTGTCCCCTAGCAAAAGAAAAAACCTCTTCAATATATGCAGCTGCCAGCAATTGCTCACCTCCATTAAACACTCATGTAAAAGGCTGACTCAAAGGGCCTCGCTGCCGACCCCTGTGACAGAAACGCTGTAGGAGGGAAAGAGCGTCTATGGAGACATTTTTAACCATGTATAAAACATGTAAATGGTCACTTCCAAGCCTACAATATGAACCAAAGTATCAAATAACTACGTGCCTGTGCCTGGTGTGTCCTGGACTACCCCCAAGATACGTGATTTATTAATTTTGTTGCTATATATTGTCAGTTTCTCACAGAAATATGAGTCCTGTGCGCCATCTTTAAAAACTGAATAATGATTTCAAAGACTCTACTGGGCCTCACAGTACTTGCTACTTCTACGCAGGAACGGATGCTTGGAGGCTTCTGGAAATCAGCAAACATCTGTACTGAGCATGCGCAAGAGACTTGAGCGCTCATGGGCTCTATCAACATTCCAGGCAATGTGCTGGAATATTCCGTGACTTGTTTTACTTCATTTTTTAACACACATCCTTGTCATCATTAACATTATGAAGGTTTAGACCAGTGGTTCTCAACCTGAGGATCATGACCCACTTTGGGGTCACATAGCAGATACCTGCATAGCAGATATTTGCATTATAATCTATTAACAGTAGCAAAATTATAATTATGAAGTTACAATGATATAATTTTACGGTTGCAGAGTTAGGAGAGTTAAGAAGGCTTCAAGGAAGGAGGTGACTGCCCCTGATCACACAACTCCTAAAAAGTCAAAGAATCATCTTCAAGCCCCAACCACAAAATTTTTAGTTGCTTTACCCACCCATTTAATACAGGCCATTTAATACAAAGAGTCTAAAAACTTGGATGCCTGTTAGTCGCCTAAAAAGGTGTTTTTAAAGGCTAGTAATATCGATTCAGACTTTGGGGAAGCTGGCTTCACTGGTTTCGGGTGTGTCCTGGACACTGGCATTTTATAACTTCTGGGGGCAATTCTAGTGTGCAGCCAAGTCTGGGAATTAAATAACCCAGCAGGAAGCGCTTGTGCACTCCTTTTCTCTCCATGCTGTGTGCTGCATATGGGACATATTTTATTACCTTGGGATTTTATTAAATTTAGATAAGCCATTATGGATAGAGGTTAAGGGGGTGAGCTAGAAGCTGTCCCTACTTGCAATCCAATGAAAGACTCAAAGGAAGGAAATGTAGATTTATTCTAAAAAGAACCAACAAAAGAAGGACTTCAGAAATGCACACAAGTGAGTCGTGTGTAAACAAAATTAGACAGATGAATATGGGAGTCGGGGGCAATAACTACAAGCAGAACTTCTAGAAACGACACAGTAAAAACACTGCTAAATGTAGTGAAAAGAAAATGAGAGGATCCTGACCCGGGGGAGGTGTGGGTGGGGCGATCCCGGGAATGCATGGGTGGTAGAAGAGAGGCAAAAGAATCAATCAAACCAGGATGAAGTGTAGAACAGTGGGTCTCAACCTTCCAGATGCTTCGACTCTTCACTACAGTTCCTCATGTTGGGGGAACCCCCAACCATAACATTGTTTTTGTTGCTATGTCGTAACTATAATTCTGCTACTGTTAGGTATCATACCATAAATATTTAATATGCAGGATACCTGATATGTGAGCCTATGGGAGGGGTCATGACCCACAGGTTGAGATCATTTCTATTAGAGTAACTTCTTTATAGGTCCTCTAATATTGGGTACTCCCCGTCACTAGGTAGGAGACAGGGGGGTGACCTTGCAAACTCTTGGCTTGCCTGGGCTTTAGAATGTCTGTCCTGTAGAACTGCCTTCACTTTGGTCTCCTCCCTCCAGTGCAACACCAGCAGCCTCTGCTGGCCCACACTCAGCTTTGTAGTAGATGCTCTGACCCTGCAGGCAGTTCTGGAACTGCAGAGATCTAGAGTTCTCTAGTTGGGGGCTTAGGGACATTTCATAGTCCAGCCCTGTAGTTCCATGACAGAGTGAGAGAAATCAGACACCGAGTCAAAACTGTAAACAATGTAAGAGACAGATTATTAGGTGAAGTCCACAGACTGACAAGCAAGTCTAGTTGCCAGTTTGATGAGACCAGTAATCTGCTAAATGAGATAGGTCAGTAAAAATAGAAATCCCATTTTGTCACTCTGTTGAAGTTTTGCCTTTCACTGTCTATTGTAATGCTAACTGCAGGTCCCAAGATCTGGAGTCTGCAGAAAGCCCCTGTGCCCCCAAATTAATTCCGATTGGTAAATAAAGATGCCAACAACCAAAATCTGGGGAGAAGAGACATAGGTGGGGTTTAGTTTTCCTGAGCTTGGGGTCGGAGGAAGGAAAAGAACATGGAGGAGGAGGAAGGAGGAGCGGCCATGGGTTAAGCGTCAAGAAAGCACGGCCCTGATGTTGGCCAACTGGAGCTAAGAGCAGCCCAGGTGAAACATAGCAAGTAGTAATAATTTGGGGTTATCAATAAGAATGTAGATGCTAACAACATGGAAGGTAGGCAGCTGCTGAGCTCTTGTGCTGCTTAAGGATTATGAAAAATATAAAGGCTGTGGTGGTTTTTATCAGGAACTCGATAACCAATGGTGGGGTGGAACTCCCAGGCTGGGATTAAAACAATTTCTACAACAGGACAAAGTGAGGGATCACTCAGGACAGGGGCTAGCAAGAACAGGAGGAACAGATGCTGACAAGGTAAAGACTGGACTGCAGGCTGTCCAGCTCATGCAGAAAACCACATACAAAAAGGGCATCCTGCTCTCCGTGGCTGGGAGCAAGCGAGTTTATCAAGCTTATTAAATGAGGATAATCCTGGGGTTGACAGCTCCGAGTCTGAAATAGTTCCATCAGCCTGTGGGATAGGTATACCTGGAGATCCTGCTGTAGCGTCTGAGAACTCTTGAGTGTACCTGACTTCTTCATCTGCTCCCTTCAGCAGATTAAAATTCCCGAGGGTTTGACAGTTCAAAGTCGGATCCTGTCTGGACTGACCTCAGTACTGCCATGACTTCCTCACACCTGCCTGCCCAGGGTTCACTTTTACCAGTATTCTGCTTTTGTATATTTATAATAATGATCTCACTTGTCATTCCCCAACATTCATCCATGTAACTTGGTTTATGTATTTTTGTCAGGGTTAAACAATATTTTGCTTCTTCTCAGGTGCCTCCCTCCTCCCTCCCCCATTCCCCCTTTTTTGTCCTATGCCCTCTGTGTCACACTTCTGACAGTAGTTCAGCATTGCCTTTTGTGGTTGTTTGTTGTTTTTTTTTTTTTTTAATAGTCTCATGTTTTTATTTATTCCTCTTTTTCACATTCATCTAATTTTATTTTGAACATCTACATTATTGGGACTTCTTATTACCTTTAAGTTTTTTAGTTTTTTCTTAACCTGTCAACTGTAGAATGTTCTTCTCTTCTTTTATTCCTCTGGTTGCCCCTCCTCACGGGTCCTTTCATGGCTCATCCATTTGCTAATTGCACTAAGTATTTTCTACTTCACAGAGCATTCTCTATTATTTTTTCTTTTTTCTGTTTTATGAACCATGATGCTGCACAGTGAATCCAAAACCACTGAGAGATGCTCAGGCAACCAAGCTGAGGGATCTACGAGACAGAAGGAGGAGCTGGAATAAACAATAAAGATACAGGTGATCTACTCGATGTCATTAAAGCCGAAAGTTCCAATACAGAAAAGGGGACAGACATCAAACCCAGGAGCCATTAGAGTCCTGAATAGCAAGACCAGAGAAGAGCCTCTCCATGACATGCTGTATTGAGATGTCAAAAATACAAAATAAAGAAACAGAGTATTAAAACCTGTACAAGGAAAAGATCAACTCACCTAGAAATGCAAATACTTCAGAATGACATTAGCAATCCTAAACACCATAACATAATAGAGTAGATGAACTACTCTATCTCAAGCCTGGAAGCAAAAGAATATCAACCAAGATTGCAATATCCAAGAGAGAAAGAAATCTCTTAAAATTGACAGGGGAGTAAGGACATTTCAAACTAGCTTGAAGTAAGTTCATTCATGGCTATCAAAACAGTACTGAGACACTTAAAGGAATATTATACACAAAGGAAGAATGACAGGGTACAAGACATAATAACTTTCCTGAAAAGAGATGGACACAGGGCAGCCAGGAAGGTATCCAGTGCATCTGACACAACTATACCAATGATTCTTACTACAAGTGAGTGGTAAATAAAAGAACAGGCTGTAATGCAGCCAGTCAGTGAAACTGTAAGAAGTGATAGATAGCTCCACTTGACAACAATTTGCAAAGGAAAGATTAGTTTTCTCCAGTGAAGTCTCACTGGGTATACAAAACGCACCTAACTCAGGCCTCAAGCCGAGCAGTAGAAGGTCAATACAAAATTAATTCAGTGGTAGTTTTGGAGAGGGTTTTCAGGTTTTAGTTTTGATTTGGCTTGTCTTATGATGCTTTATCTCGGCCTTTTATCTTTTTAACCTTACAGGTTGTTTGCTTATATGTTATGTTTTCTGGTGTTTGGTTTTATGGGATCCATGTATGTGTGAATGTGTGTGTCTCTGCAGATGTACGTGATTCTTATGCCTTTTCTTTGACTCTTTTTTTCCTGTTTGACTGTTTATTTTATCATATTCTGATTTGTTTGTTTTCATTTTATTTTATTATTTTGTTCTATTTTTAAGATGGTGTTTGTTTTCTAATGAGAAAGAGCAAATGTAGATTTGAGTTGGTGAGGAGGTAGGGAGGTGATGGGAGGAGTTGGGGGAGGACAAACCATAATCAGAATGTACTGTATGGAAATAACTCAATTTTCAATTAAAAAAAAAAAAGAACTGGTAAATATGGTCTGATGATGGTCCTAAAGTGCAAATGCCCTCAGATTCGTGGTGAGGGATGCAGTCTGGCTGACTGGATTTAAAAACTAAATCCAATTGCTGCTTAAAGACTCAGATGGGAGCTCAGAGGATGGAAGACAACCAAGCATGTGAAGAGAAGCCAAAAACAGCTGGCACAGCCATTCGGATAAGCCAACTTCAAAACAAAATGGAAATGAGATCCTAAGATTACAAGCTACACGGGGAGCAGAGATTAGTCAGTGAATTCACCCCAACTCCAGCAAACTGAAGTGGGGGTGATAAACTATTTCCCTATACTCCACCAGCAGAGTGGGATCTAAAGGCCAGAAAGGTTTCTTGTTCTTAGGACCCCAATGCTTTGCCCTAAGCAGTAATGATTGGATGATCCCTTCATAATCATGAGTTTCTCAAATATGATCATAAGGAGGTATTAGAGGATAGGAGTAAAAGAATTCATACTGCATCAAAAAATAGTCTGTGGAAAATGAGGCAGAACTCAATAGACTCCTAGGGGAAACTCTCCACAGCTTCCTTGGGTCCCGTGGATGTCATCTAATCCTCCCTTGGTCTGTAAATAAACATCTACTTATGAAGGTGTTGAAGTACAAGCAGGCATAATCACACCACATTACTGCCTGGGTTTTGTTCCGTGTCTAGCATCTTGTTCAGCCACCGTACGCTCTCGTTGTGTCTGTCATAAGAGCCTTGACAGGAAGGCTCTTATTATCAAACTAATATTCCTGTCTTATGGATGAGGAAACTAAACAAAAGAACAGAAGTAGATGACTACAGTCACAAGGCTTCTCCTGAAAGCAGCATTCTAGAAATTACTACAATGACCTCTGTCTTCGTATTGACTAAGTGTGCCAGAGTACAGTGATGGTTGATGAGCTGTCCCTTCTGAGATTAGGTTACCAAACTCTGTGACTTCACCTTGAAAGCACGCTTTCCCAATTCTACCTAGCCCATTCGAGGTAATGTCAGCTACTATAACGAGAGCTGCCCTGTGGATAGATCCACACACCATGGAACTAAAGTGGCCTCTGGCCAAAAAGCCAGCATAAAAATGAGGTATTCTATACTCCACAAGAAACCAAACTCTAACAACGGACATATTCGTGACTCAACAGGAAATATACCCAAGTCAATCCTAAGAGCACTATAGCAACATCTGGACTGCTGCTGATTCTACAGACCAAAAAAACGGGAGACAGCAGGATTCCTGTGCAGCCCACTAAAACTTGTGTAGTAGATAATTCTAAGTCACTTAGTTTTTGGATAATCTGTTGTGGTGCCATTGATCAATAAGACATCTAGTAGACTGAAGTCTCATGATTTGCTGAATTCCAATTCAGGAGTATGTAACTTCATAGCGTCTTACTTTATGTAGCAGTGTCACCAATGATAGTCTATGGCAGTTCACTGTAAGCCAGGCCACCGTGGGCTAAATTCATATGCTGGCTAGTTTCATGTCAACTTGACACAAGCATGAGTCATTTGGGAAGAGATAACTTCAATTAAGAAAATGCCCCAACTAGACTGGCTTATGGGAGAGCCTGTAGTACATTTTTTTGATTAATGTTTGATGTGGGTGGTGCCACTCCAGGACAAGTGAGGCGGCAAGTTATAAAAAGGATGAGCAAGCCGCCTCTGCTTTAGTTCCTGCTCTGACTTCCTTCAATGATGGACTCTGATGTAAACAGAATAAACCCTTTCCTCTCCAAGTTGCTTTTGGTCATGGTTTTTTAATCACAGCAATAGAAACCACTACTAAGACAGTCAACATCTTCACTAACTCTCAAAAAATGTTATTGAGCCTATACTAGGTACCAGGAACACCTCCTGCGGTATTAAGTTAAAATGGACAAGGTTCATGGCTTCACTTACCTGACTTTGTGTGCACATATAGGAATGCACACACACACACACAAACACACACACACAAACCAGTAAACACACCTTAAAGTCTTTACTCAAATCCAAATTAGGAACACTTATCTTGACTATACATGCAATACCAACTCCTCTATATTTTTTTGTACATTTCCTACTTTGGATTTTATTGAATACTTTGGGTGTCATGAAATTTGCTATATCAAATACACACACCCCTTCAAGAATATGATTTGATATTAAAGATGTTATTCACCTCTGCCTCTTCTCTGAACATCAGCACACTAGTATTTAAATAATTCCTCCTGAAATTAATACAAGGTAATTTGTGTGGCAGAGGGAGTATTGGAGAATAAGTGGGTGGAAACAGAAAGAAAATGACTGAGACATTTCAAAGTAAAACACAGGCTGGGAAGATGGCTAAGGGAGTGATCTAGTTTATTTTCTATCGCTGAGATAAGACACTCTAGCCAAAATCAACTTGAGGAGGGAAAGGTCTGTTGTGCTTAAACTTCCCTGTTACAGTCCCTCACTAGGGCAGAAACATAAGAACTGAAACGGAGACCATGGAGAAATTCTGGTTATTGGCCTGATCCCAGAACCCATGCCAGCCCTTCATTTATAAAAACCCAAGTCCACCACATTACTACAGAAGGCACCGCCCACAGGGGCTAAGCCCATCTTTATCAGTTATCAATCAAGAAAATGCCCCACAGACATAGCACAGCACGTCTAATGAAGGCAATTGAAGTTCCCTATTCCCAGGTATCTCTAGTTTGTGTTGAGAGAAATTTTTTAGTTAGCTCAGAACGACAAGAGCAGCAGGGCTCTCTGATTCATAGAGACAAATGCAGTTAAAAATGCAGGACCATGGGTTTGCTAGCCCCAGGGCCCAATGATAAGTTACAAAGAATGCAAGACCAAAAAGACAAAGGACTACTGAGCGTTCTGGGAACCAGCTGGCCATAAAGATAGGGAGGATAGACAAGGACAAATTCCTGAGAAGAACATGTGCCAGACATGATTGAATGAGTAAGTGCGAAATGGGTCAAGACCACCCCCCTCATCCTGTCTCCGGGTGTTTGCCTAACCTGTTTGTTTCACCCCCCAGGGGCCCTACACATAAAGTTTCAAGGACTTGTAGTTTAAAATTAACCAGATGGTCTGCTAACCCAGATTAACATCTGCCCACGAGTTCCAGGAAAGACAGGAACAAAGGCTGTTCCTGTGAGATTAGTCCAACCCTACCCTGGATCTGCTTGTGCAAGTTGCTGTTGTTCAAATGTTTAAAGTAGCCAATCATGTGCGACCATGCCAAAGCTTCCCGCTTTCCCTGGCTCTTGCCTATATAAATCCCAAGCTTTTGGGCTTCTGGGTCGACTCCTCTGTCTCCTGCGTGAGATACGTGTCAACCTGGAGCTTCACCATTAAACTGCCTCATGTGTGTGCATCAAGACAGTCTCTCATGTGTTCTTGGATGCGCACCATCCTGGGACTTGAGTGAGAGTCTCCCTTCGGGGGTCTTTCAGTGTGAAGTGGACAAAACCAACCTACACCTGGGATAAGACCACTTTGTGACAGCACAGAGCCTCTGTTTGAAGCTCCAGTCAGGATGGCTATAAATTCTTGGGGAGCTAGAACAAGCAAGGCCTGGGACTGTGTTGGGAGCCAACTCTTAGCCGAAAGCGGCTATCATCTTTACAGCCATCTCGAGCCATATACCCTGACAAAAGACTTGTTTTCAACAGCCCAAAACAGCTGAGCACACTCTGATAAACATCTTGTTTTACTGTTTAGTGCTGCCAGCAGCTAGGAGCACGTGGTCTCCATGCTGCTAGGCGCATGACATAGTGCCTTCAGTTGAGCTTGCCCACCTGGGCAAGTCACGTGGTAAAGGGTATAAATACCCAAGATTTCCTTTCAATAAAAGAGAAAGAGACTTGAGACTTGATTAGACCCTTTGTCTTGTCTCCATCCTTTGCATCTCTCACCCCTCCATCCCCACTCTCTCTCTTGCTAGACCCTGACCCGCAGACTGGAGCAGCAGAATGGCCAGTTACAAAGTAGCAGAACAGGCCAGCCATTACTAAGGAGCTGAAACGGCCGTTACTGAGGAGATAAACAGACCGGTGGTGGTTACAAGAGTGCTCTGGTCAAATACCCTAGCCAAAAATGATGAACTCCAGTTCAGTGAGGGATTCTGTCTTAAAGAAATAAGCCTAAGAAAATAGAGGAAGGCACTTGATGCCGTCCTCTGGCCCTCACATGGGCATGCATTTGCAGCCGTGCACATGTTAGAATGATATGTTGCTTATGTGATGATGCATCTGGTCCAACAATCAGAGGATGATGGAAAAGATGCTGGTGCTGATGTTGACTTTGAGTTCCTGATGAGCTTCAGAACTATGTATGTCCTCAGTTTAGTCTATGAGACTGACAGGCTATGAGTGACAGCTTTAGAACAATGTTTTCCCTCAAGCTGTTTAATAAAGAATTGTTTAATAAAGAGCTAGGACTACAGATAAAATAATTTCATGATTCACGTTTTAATCTACACAGATATGTCTTTCTGCTTAAATAGCCTTTTGTTTTCCAATTTTATCAATGATATTGGCTTTGCTTGCCATTTTGGCTTCACATTTATCATCTTTAACTATGCTAATGTTGCATATTCCTCTTTACAAATGACTATCATGAGAATTAATGAAGCACTCATGTTCACCCAACACAATTTCTAAGCCAAAAGAATATCACTCTAGATATTCCGAATAGATCATATATCAAACATAGAAGCCTCTTCTTGGGAAATTATTCACCAAGAACCAAAGACACAACTTGAATTTCCTGGTGCCTAATCTTCCATTGTGTGCCCAGGTCTAATAAACCCACAGTGGTGTCAAATGCTGTGCCTAAGGAGTCCCGATCCAGAATAACAGGAGACAACAGAATAGGGCTGAGTATAGTCAGAACAGCATATCTAAAGGAGACCCTAAGAAGGCAGGGAGTTAAGCTAGATATAACTGCCACCCAAAACTGACAGCTTAAACAGCAAAATAGATATGGACCATAGGAATCTGTGAGAAGGAAATGACGGAGGTTTTTAATGTGAAAAAATTGGCTATGGAAGACACTGCACCAGAATAAAAACTCAAGCTACGTGGAGCATCTCATGTGTACAGTCTCAGCACTTGGGAGTTGAGGCAGGAGATGGCTGTGAGTTGTAGGCCAGCCTGGGCTACAGCATGAGACCCTGTCTTTAAAAAATAAAAAATATGAGTGAAATGAAATGAAAACCCAGTAGCAGAGAGTTGATGCCAGAATGAACAAAGTAAAACTGTAGAAGAGGAAGAGAGTTTGGGCTGAGGGAATCCCCAGGACACATCAAGAGGACAAAGGTCCTGAAGCAGGGCAGTGAGGACAAAGTCAGAAGGGACAGGAGTATACCCAGAAGAGAACAAGGAAAGGGTCCTCCCCAGAGCTACAGAAAGGCCTGGGTCTGCACACACACACCCCGAGTGTTTAGACGGTGACGATGTTGCCAGGAACAAAATGACTTTGGAAACTCTCTGCAATGATGTTCTCTGCAAAAGCAAAAGACCTCTGAAGGGCATCAAGAGAAGCTAATCTCCCCAGGCAAGCCTGAAGCTGATTGAGATTGTTCAGGCGAGTAGGTACACGAATGCTGTGTGCTAATATCATCAGGCTGCTGGAGAGGAAAGCCATTCATCTCAGAATATCACCTCTTCTCCTGCTAGAAGTCAGTGGGACGATAAAGCCACGTGCTTTCTATAAAGGTGTCAGGAAATGCACCAGCATGGTGCTGTTGGGGTGGGGGAGGGAGAAACAAATGCAGAAGGAAGCAGGGATACAAGGGAAACAAGCAGAAGAAATTTAGAAATCTCTGAGTAAGAGGAGAAAGGGAGGCGAGAGGGAGTGTGAGGTACCGAGGAGGAAAAGCTCCATGAATAGCAACTGGGAAGTAAAAGAAAACTGCTTGGCATACATCAAAGGAACCAAGCAGACAGAGGCAGAGCAAGAAAGAAAGGAAAGATGGGTAAACATAGACTCCGATGCCCTTTATAAATCAATACACATAAACATGGCTTTTGTCTGTTTAGAAATAACCATCACAATAAAAACTTCAAATTCAGCTTTTCAACCAGTCTCTTCAAAATGGTGTTTTTAAAGTGTAGTAAGAAACACTGAGTTGATGCCCAGACCCTTCTGTCCTTTAGCCTGTAAATGTGAATCACATTAATACATTTCCTGTATTCTCAGCTCCTGAAAGAAACTATAATTAAATCATGTTTTAAAATTTCTTTCCAAGGAAAATACTGATTTTTGCATCTATAGTCATGAAATCAATGATCCTGTAACTTTAAGTTTTGTTGTGTTGAAAATATTTTGGTTTTGGTATGTTTTGACAAGTTCCCACTATTTTGTCCAACCCAATTTCAAATTTGTAATCCTCCTGCCTCAGCCTCATGAATCTTGCCATAACAAGTATGTGTTCCTAGGTCCAGTCACTTATTGGTAACTTACATTGATTAATGTAGCATTAGTTTCAAATTTTGTAATTTGTCACCTCATGATCTTGAGAACCAGATGTGTCTGCCAGTCCACTTATTGTAACACTAATTATTAAGAGCATAGATTAGTTACACAATGGGCAGCTCACAATGTCTGTAATCCAGTTTCAGGGACCTGGCACCCTCACACACGAATAATGCCTGAAAACACTAATGCACATAATTTTTAAAAAAATAAACATTTAAAAACCTAGAAGAAAAGACCTTACATGCTTTCAACTCAGAGATGCAATACTGTTGGAGATGTGGACACATTTATTCTTACTTGAACATTATCCAGTAGTATACTCAATGTACATTGAAACACCGTGCAATGCCTATAAATGTATGTAATATATCAACCAAAACTTGGATTAGACCAAATCAGGCTGGTAAGTTATACACTCTATACAATGAAAATTCTTATCTATATCACAGGAATCCATACCCTGAAAGGAACACAATGAGATTTTTTAATGCAAAACTGCTTTCTAAATGGTGAAGGGCTATGTGCATAAAATAATAAGGAAGCAAAGATTCCTAGCTGGCCTCATAAAAGAGTGCAGTATTTCATGGCTGGTTCACATCATTTTGTACACTATGTAAAAGAATTTTCTAAATGGCAGTCTTTTCTTTAAAGGTTTGTATAGTTTCCCCAGCTAAACTCTTTTTGCTGACTTCTTAGAAAAAAAAGATTAGATTCTTTCCACATAGAGACACATATAACAAGGTCGAAGCTTAACCTGCTAAGACTCACATGTGCAAGGTGAATAAAACATTATTTTGTCTGTGACTAGTGCAATTTTTCTTTCAAGCCCCCAATTTCTGCTCTGTTTTAGATATAAGCTAACTCAATAGTTTAAATATCCCCCCTAAACTATCGTTCAGTCTTTTTTATTCTTTTTCCCCCTTTTATTGGATATTTTCTTTATTTACATTTAAATGTTTTCCCTTTTCCAGGTCTTCCCTCTGGAAACATCCTATCCCATCCTCCCTCCCCCTGCTTCTATGAGGGTGCTCACCCACCCACCCTGCCTTCTCACCCTGGCATTCCCCTACACTGGGGCATCGAACACCCTCAGGCCCAAGGGCCACTCCTCCCACTGATGTCCAACATGGCCATTCTCTGCCACATACATGGTCCCTCCATGTGTGCTCTTTGGTTAGTGGTCCAGTGCCCCAGATCTCTGGGGGGGGTCTGGTTGGTTGACACTGTTGCTCCCCCATGGGGCTGCAAACCCCCTCAGCTCCTTCAGTCCCTTCTCCAACTCCTCCATCGGAAACCCTGCACTCAGTCCAGTGGTTGGCTGCAAGTATCTGCCTCTGTATTTGTCAGGCTCTGTCAGAGCCTCTCAGGAGACAGCCATATCAGGCCCTTAGAAACGATGCGTAGACAGGGTGTGGAGACAGTCGTGTAAGTCCCTAGTGACATCAAAAGTAAGGGTCCTTTCCCATGGTGCTAGAGTGCTGGTGCACTGGAAGAAATGGCCATCCTCCTCCTGGGAGTCCTGTGCTGAGTGGCTTTCCATCTAAAGCTAGTGCGCGTCACATGTATCTTTGACTCCTGTGATAGTCATTCGTGGACCCAACATTGCTTTGCCTCTGTAGGCTGTGGGTTCTAAAGTCTCTTGCCTATCCTTGGGTTACCTAAACTGCCACATTTAACAGGCCTGCTGGCACCCAACTCAGTGACCTCTCATTAGAGCAGTGAGACACTTCATACTTTCTCCTGTGACTGTGTTCCTCCAGGGAGGGAACAGTCGGATCTTTCTCCATCCTTGGTGCTACCTTCCCTCTTGCTCTTCCTCAAGCATGAACGGAAAAAAGGAAGGTGAGCAGCACATGTCTCTGTAGGCTTAGATTTTTCCAAAACCTACTTTATTAAGGGTCCTCAAATGCTTCCACCCCTCTTCTAGCTCACTGTCCAAAAGTAAGGGAAGAAAAGATGGTAAATAGGACAAGAGAATGTGGATGTGTTTAGATATAGTTCTTTGAGGCAATTCCAGTCTCTGTCAGGATACCAGCAGTCCATTTCAGTAGTCAGGATATCAAACATGAATCAGCAGCAGTGGTGTGATCCAGCAGAAACAGTCAGCCTCCATAAATCAGCAGGCACCAGCGGGAGTGACCAGAACCAGCAAGTCCTCCGCCATGCTTCTTTCAATGAAATGAAGTTCAATGAAGACTCGAGACCAATGGAGCATTGCAAACCTAGCTATGTAATTGCCCAGTCATGGTCCATTGAGTCTTACTTATACTCTCTCTAAACATCATTTTGTCCTCCTCCAGGTCTTGCCTCAGCAAAACACCATGTGAGTGTACATCACATGACACAACCAGAAATTTCTACTTCATGTCTCCTCTCCCACACCTGCAAGATCAGCTCATAGAGGAAATGTCTGGTCATCTCTCCTCAGCCCAGGTCCCTCTACCTATGCAGAATCTGGATTGACATGAATGTACAAAGCACCTTCCCTAAGACACACAGGAAGAATCTGCTTATTTGTTGGTCTTGCTAGATGTTATTCTAGAGGAAATTAGATCATCCTTTCTCAATACCATATCACAGGGCAGAGAGACGGCTGAGGGGCCCTGACAATCTTCATTGGAACCCTGGAAAACACCTGATAGAAGAAGGAAAATGTCTCCTACAAGTTGTCTTTAGACCTACACAACACACACACACACACACACACACACCCAAACTTTTATGTGTGTACATATATACCAACCTACACATACATATTAAATAAATAGACAAATACAAAACTATAGCTTACAAGCCTACTTACTATCTAGGTGAATAATCTGATTTTGAAAATTAGAGTTAGAATAGCACGGCTCTTTGCCTCTGCATTCATTTTTATGAGAGGCTATTTTCCAGCCTATCCCTCTTCCCCTTACAGACAACTGCTGAGGACGGGTAAAGCTAGAAAGTGTATATAAGAGGAGGAGGAAGGGAAGCAGAAGTGGAGAAGGAGGAAATGAAGAGGAAGAAAGAAGAAGGGAGTAAATTAATATTTATTCAAGTTGTTACCCATATGATAAGAAAATGCATTGAAATAAAATACAACATTTTATGGAATGAAAGGAATACAATTCAGACACAGAGACAGAAGTCCTCTGGGGTTGGCGTGAAGCCTCAATCTTTATTCAGGGTTCTATGGCATTATGAACCTTGCAAGACTCCAAGCCTCTCAGGCAGTCAGTCAACCCTAGCATCAGGCTGTGATCAGTATCCCAAACACTCCTGGCAGAGATGGTGCAGAAGGGTGGGGCTAACTTGAATCCCTACATCACCAAGAGTATAGGAGCCGAGATTTAGATATCTATAGCAGACGAAGCCTGCACATGCCTAACATTACTGGTGATGGGATATTTCAGAGGAGGGTCTTCCAAGGAAGCATAGACCAAAGTTTTGAGTACGTTCAACACTGTTTCCTCTCCCTCTCCAACTAAACATTTGCAGCCTTGTACTGAATTAAAATGACTCTGAGTTACTAGTGTTGTCAGAGTGGGAAGGAGTTTGGCAGCCGTTAGAAGGAAAATAAAGCATCTCGAAAATATATAAACTGAAGTTATTAACTTGCAACATACTGTTTCCTGTTAAACTAAAATGGAATTTTAAAGCAAACCTCATTTGCCAGTATTTAAAGTGAGGAGAGAGGATTATACGGGACAAAGTTTATATTTATCTGGCTAGCCTTAAAACAAAAATGTACATTTAGGTCAGTGTTCCCAAACACAAACAGTAGGTAGGACATCAATGTGATTAAGAGGAAGGACATGAGATTGGCAGATGGCAAAGAAGTCCTGAGGCATGCCTGCCTACAGCATTCGAGGGTGACACTTTCGTCTTCAGTCTTCTGGTCATCAGGAAAAGCACATCCCACCTCTGCAGTATGCAGAAAACTTGTATATCTTCTAAAGAAATGGAGCTTGTTTCTACTTCATAAAGCAAGCGAAGATTATTGTGTAAACTGTCAACGTGACCACTCTATGGTAAGCTAAGGGGAAGGTCTTATTGTAGACAAGAGGGAGAGAACAGCCAGAGGCATCTGGAAGAGTCCGGAGCAGAGAAAGAAAGTAGTAGGCTGAATATAGCAAGCAGACTGAACCTGGACAGGAGAGAAGCAGGAGCAGAATAGACAGAGAAGGAGAGGAGGAAGAAAAGCAAAAGAGAAGAGAGTGTGGCTGAAGAGAGTGTTTCCTCTTATATGAATTAAGGTTCTGTGTGCGCGCGGCGTGCGTGTGTGTGTGTGTGTGTGTGTGTGTGTGTGTGTGTGTGTGTGTGTGCAGTGCACACGGTATATGCTTTGAAGACAAAAACCACACAGTTCTCTCTGCCCTTCGAAGGGTTCCTGCACAGGCAATGAGGGATGGCCAGTGAAGATGCAGAAGGCACCACTTCCTAATCTTTTCCCATTAAAAAGGACTTGAGACACATAGCCTTCATTTCTCTTAATAAAGGGTAATCTGTGTGTGATGCTTTGAATGGTTTGTCTATTATAGATAGGCTCATGCATTAGTCTTCAACTGGAGGCACTACTTGGGAAGTTTAGGAGGTGTGGCCTTGTTGGGAGAAGTACGACATTAGAGGCAGGCTTTGACCATTAAAGACTTCTGTGAATTCTGCTTCCTGCCTGTGGTTCAAGCCCTGAATAAACTCTTTTCCCCTCTAAGTTGCCTTGTCATGGTTGCTTGCCAACAGAAAAATAACTAAGACATCAAGTTGGAGGATGAGGAAAAGCACAAGCAAGAGTACACTCTGGAGGGAAATAAATGGATGTGAAAAGCCCTGGGGCTGCTTCTACATTGGCTCTGCATCCTGAAAACTGTCCCTTATTTTAAAAAGCTAAATTGTTGGAAGTATAGAACTTCAAAGTCAATTTATCTGCAGACAAATTTTATTTTTTCTTACCTGATTTTTTAGCTCTTTAAATTAGTTTCATTCTTTGAAACTCAGAAGGCCAGAGAGGACCAAGTTGTGCTTGACTTCATTCTGTCTGAACCGCATAAAGGAAGCCTCTGAAGCCGGGTTCCTTTACAGACATCAATGCAGTCTCCGCCACTCCCTTAGGCTGCCCATTCTCAGAGGCTGCCTTCTCTCACCATCTCCAGTTGTTGTGTTTATTTTAGATACCTGGCTCCTCCCATATGCTTTTCATCTGGAACCATAGGCCTGAATACATCCTCTTGTCTATGGTCTCCTTTCCCAACTGCCCCCAACACCAGACTACAGTCAGGATCTCCTTCCCACACTCAACACTGCCTGCATGCTCACCTGAATCTTGAAAGAAAATTACAGTGTGGGCAGTCAAGGAGTTTGCCTCCAAAGGTTACAATCAGTGGTCATCATGACACGAGTCATCCTGATTCACTGCTTGGTCTGAACAGACTCTGAGGAGACTTCAATTATATCGGCTAACAGTGGCTGGTCCAATTTTGAGGAAGACTCCATATGTGAATTCCAAAAGCAAATGGTTCAGATGTTATCAAGTGAGTGTCCTTATTCTGGGAAAAGAATAAGCCTAATTTAGTGAGAACTTCCTTTGTCATCATAGTGTCTCCATTTTAACTTTTTCTCTGATAAAGGAAATTAACATTATCAGACCTGACACATATTAGGAGGCTATGAACAAGCTGTGCTTGAGATAAACATGGATGTGTTTCCTGTTGTTTTTTTCCTTACTAAACCAGGTTATTAAGTTTTCTGCTTCAATATGCAGAGATGTGGAGTTTCAGAACTTATCAGAATCCTGTAATTAGACCTTCTCCCAAACCTACTCTCTCAACTTCAAGATTACAGTGACTCATCCTGCTGGAAGATGTATCATCTGGTTTCTCTGAGAGCATCTGACGGCTAAAGACATTGCACCTGCAACTCAAGGCATCACACAGCCGTAAGCCCACCAAAGAGTTCAGGGTTGACTACTCTGTTTCCCTTCCCAAGCTAAAGCCAAACCTGAAAGGATCAAAGTCACTTAAAAAAATAAATAGTAAGCACTCTCTGTTCTAGGAAAGCATTCGTGGGGTGAAGGGTGGCCGATAAATGGGCAGAGGTTGCTGTGGCCAAATGCCACTCGCATTTGTGTATATTTTTAAATACTGCCTAATGTCTTTGTTTGTTCTTCTTGGCAATTGTTTATTACCCTTTGGGCCTCTTCCTGCCCTCCCACCTCCCCGCCCAGAGCAGGGAAAGAAAATGATATCTGGAACAGAAGAAAAACAAGATACAGAGCAGCTCCTGTTTATCACAGGGAGACTGATTAACGAGCATGCTAGTCTTCCACAGGAAATGGACAGAAGTGAAACAATACCTCCCACCTCCCATGGAAGATAAAATTGAAAGGACTGTAAGAGATGAAGAAATTTAAAAATTTAAAAATGCTCAAGATGGATGACTAAGACTTTCTAATGTTGTTAAATCAAAACCAGACTTTTTTTTTTTAACCCCCAAAGTCAACGCCAAGTCCAAGAAAATGGAAGTCATAACTGGTGGGAAAGAGTGACCATAAGTAAAATATCTTTTAAAAAATGATGAACAAGAGTCTAAAACCATGAGGCAGGCCATAGACGTTGACCCTATCAGCATCATAGCTCTGATGATGAACAGTGGTCGCCAGGATTCAGAGTGGAACACCGCCCCTTCCGTGTGAAACCAGCACAGCAGAAATGCAGATGTTCTGGACCAGTCCTTCTGTCTCCTGTGCTGGAGACCTTGCAAATAACACAGGACAAAATATTAAAAAAAGAGCCAGAGTGACAGGCATTGTTAACACCAAATGCAGAGAGCAACAACAAGTGCAGATACACCCTGTCCCTTCCTATCCAAAACCAAGCACCCCAGAAGACACCTGGACGATTTCTCATCTGAATAACATGCTCAATGAACAGTCCATGACTTCCTTCATCAAACTCAAAACTTGGACCAAATCTCTCCATGGGCCCCCACCCCCTTCATTATTTCTCTAAGGCATGTGGAAGCTTCTCACTGAATTAGAGGTATGTTCAAGGTAAAAAGTCCTCAAATCTCAAAGGTGTGTAATGAAGGCCTTATGAATTCGGTCTTTGTTTCCTTTTATATTCAACTCTTCTAACCAACTTCTTGGCATCTTCCAAGGAAATCTGCTTTCCTGTAATTATGTGATTGTTTGCCTCCTGAGTTTGTATACATCCCACCCTAGAGTAGCATCTTATCCTGGCTCCTTCCCAGTTAGTGAGTCCCCTGCCCCAGCCATCACTGACTGGGCTTTTCACCATTATAAGCTAGTAAATTCACATTCCTTGTTCATGCCCATCAGAAAAGAAATGCTTCCTCTTCTAGAATTTTCTCTGCTTAAACATGTAAATTCTAGGAATCCCAATTTTACTTACATAATATTGAATCATATGCGAGCAATGGCCATTCACAGCAGTAATGAGATTGGCAGGATCATTCTTTAATTGACTTAGAAGCTCTCCAGGGAATAAGATCTTGATCCAAATATGCTGCATATGCCAGAATAAATAAGTTGTTGCAATACTGTAATTTGTAACAAGAAATACACTTCTGCCTTTGATCATTTCCTGGCATAGAACATCTAAACCCTAAATCTCCTGAGAAATAGTGGTTGTGGGAATAGTTCTTCTTCACTCTACAATCTTTATCTTCACTTCCTGTTGTAAAATTCTTAATCCCTTAGAGCTCCCTGGTGTTGAGAAGTTCTTTGACAAGATCCTTGATGGAATTTCTTTGATGGGCTCCTGGGTGACAGTTTCTTTTGTGGGTTCCTAGATGGGCACAAGCTCAAGCAATGACTATAAGTGTGGAGCTTTCACCTGCCACCTCCATCATTCAGGAAGGAGAGAGGGAACCTAAATCAAATGACTGACTAGTCATCTTGGTGATGAAGGTTTCATAAAAAAAAAAAAAAATCTGAAACGAGATTTAAAGAACTTCCAGTTGAGTGGAGTGCTGAGCATGGTTAATGCGCATCTCTACGGGGACACTGCCAAATCCTGACCTATGTCCTCATCTGGTTATTTACCCTAGTAATAAATCAGCAGTAGAGATGACCTGTTTTCTGGATCTGTCCTATGATCTGTTCTAGGGTCTGTCCTAAAATAACTAAACCCAAGGAAGAACCTGTGGGAACCTGCTTTCTAGTTTGCTAATCAGAGGCATGCGTTAAAACCTAGATGTGGAGTAGGATCTGAAGTGAGGACACTATTGAAGGACTAATCCCTTCACCTATGTATCTTTGAATCAGAATCACGTTAAATTGTGGGATGCCTAGCTAGTAGAGAACTAGTTCAACTACGTTTTACAAAACAGGTAGAACCTACACAATTAGTAGCATACACACACACACACACACATACACACTAACACACACACTACTATCACAGAGAGATATACATATGCATTCATACACACATACATACATATACTACATACATACATACATACACACATCACAACATATACATACACAGACAGAAACAAGCACACACACATGAACACACATACATAGACACACGCTCACACACACAGGTAGACAAAAAGGTAACTATCATTTTTGGTGGTTTGAATTTGAATAGTCCCCATGGCTCATATGTTTGCATACTTGGTCCACAGTTGGTAGAACTTTTGGGGAAGGACTAGGAGGTGTGACCTTGTTGGAGGAGGTGTTTCACTAGGGTGAGCTTTGAGGGCATATGTTATGCCCACTAAATTCTCTGCTTCCATTAGTGGATCAAACTGTGAGCTCTCAGTTGCTATTCCTGCCTCCTGCAGCCTGCTTTCCACTCTACTATCATCAACTGAAATCCTCTGAAACCATAAATCCCAAATGAACCCTTTCTTCTATGAGTTGCCTTGACCATGGTGTTTTATCTCAGCAACAGAAAAGTAACTAAGATATCATATGATCCAGCAATCCCACTACTGGGTATATACTCAATCTAAAGGAAGACCTCAAATCAATATGTATACATATGATCAAATATTCACAGCCAAGAAGTGAAAACAACCCATGTCCATCCATCAATAAATGAATCAATAATCAAAACATGTTATATACATATAGTAGAATATCATTGAGCCTTCAAGAAGAAAATTCTGTTACATGCTACAGAATGAGCTGAGCTTGAGGACATTACACTAAGTGAAGTAAGTAGCCTCAGAAAGACAAGAACTATATGATTCTAAAGCAGGCAAATTCACAAAACATGAAGCAGAAAGGCGTAACTAGGAGCTCAGATGGGGGAAACAGGAACAGTTTAGCTGGCATAGAAGTACCCCTGTTGTGAGGCTAAAGTTCTAGAGATCAATTTCACACCACTATAAATATACCCAGTGTTACATGCTGAAACACAGTTAAGATTCTCCTGAACTTTGTGAGATTTTGGACTCCAGTTAAAAAATAAATAGAAAAGTAAAGTGCAGGCAGTTCTGTATGCAAATATTACCTGTTTGAGTCTGATGGCCTGTGGATGCAGGATAAGACCTGATGGCACAATAGAGTCAGTAAAATATGCTGTTCAGTTAATGTAAAACTAACCTACTGGGATTTGCACTGAATCAACCAGTATATTAATCTGTTAAATATGGCCAAGTTAAGTGATTGGTGATGTATCTATAGCAAGGCCATGGGTCTGTGATGGCTTCTGCATGGCTGGTGCCCTGTATTAAAACAAGCCATCTATCACTGCCCTGGGAGAAGGCAAGACTCCCACAACAAGCACTTCTAAGTTAATGGTTGGGAACAATTTAAACTGTCACACTGAAAAGTCATTGAAGTTGCTGAACAAAATATATTGAAGTCTTGGCTTCCCTCTCTTAGCACCGCTGTGCCTTAGACCATGAAAGAACTTGGGGTTCCTAGCATAGCCCCTTCATCTTGAGTCTTCTGTACCAAGCTTCCACCAAGGATACCTCAAAGCTGGTGATTGCATCTCCTATTGCTGCCATTCATGTCCTTTGAAGTAGTCCTGTCTGACAGGCTTCATGAGTGACATGCTCAAATGGCTCAGTAAGTCCCTGTGCTTAGAGACTTTGGCATATTTCATAAGATACTGGGGTGTTAATTCTGATTCTTCTTCCCTCAAAAGCAGCAACTAGAATGAGTAACAGGACAAAAACTTGAATAAGCTGGACAGTCTGAGAAGCACCATGTAGAAGAAGAAAAAGATATCCAGTAGAACATGCATTTTGGAAAGGGTAGGAAGGGTAAAGTAGGTGGGGTTTGAGAAAGGAAAAAGCAAATGTCTGAAGCTTCCTTCCTCCCTTACTAGATCCAAAGGCAGTACTGGACATTCTCTGAAATCAAGAGCCCCTCGTCCTAGGACTTACCTCAGTGATCACGGCCTTTACAAACATGAATACTGAACCCAAACTCAGAATTCTACCCATCACCATGATAATAAACAAGGAAACTCCAACTCAGGGGAATCATCTGGAATCAAGGTTGGAGACTGTAAACCCTGCAGGTTCTGCCTGACCACAGCCCCCAGTGTGACCAGGGTATAGACTGAAGTCATCTGCCTGTGAGTCACTTAACTACTCTAGGGGATGAAATTTAAGAGAGGACAAAAAGGGCCATCATGCAAGAACAAGGGGTTTGATGTTTCGCTTGAGTTTATTTAAGAATAACCCTGAGAGAAAGAATAACCAGAACAAACAAAACAAAACCCTTACATATCTGTGGGAGCTAAAAACCAAGACAGTTCAATGTCTCAGTTTGAGTTCAAAGTCTACATATTTTATAAAAATTATGAGCACAGCTGGAAGTTCATGGTTTTATGCTGCTTTTAAGTTTTCTGCTCAAAACAGGGATTATACTTTAGAAATTACAGAACTATCTTCCTGTTGCCATACAGCATGAGGTTATATTATGGGCTCAGCCAAAGAATCCCTTCTTCCTCCTAAGAAGCCACAAAAGGAAGCACTAGCCATCCATGTGAGCAATGTTCCTGGCTGTGTGGCTCTGAAAACTGAGCTCTCTGAGACTTGGTTTTTCTTATCCTGAAATGGGAATGATAATATGTCCTTAGAGATTCCTATGTCAACCCTCAATTTCTCTTCTTCACCCAACTAGTGGAGACCAGTTTGGTCTGAATCTTAATGCTTACTACCAGTTAAGACCTGACTGCCTAAACTGATGACGTGGCCACTCCATGGTATAGTGAAAGGAAATTTTTATTGTAGACATGAAGAGAGAGAGAGAGAGAGAGAGAGAGAGAGAGAGAGAGAGAGATCAGCCAGAGGCATCTGGAAGAGTCCAGAGCAGAGACAGAAAGTAGTAGACTGAACATGACCAGCAGACTAGACCTAGCAAAGAGGAAGCATGAGCGGGGGGATGGGGATGGGGTGGGGGGGAAGGGGTGTGGAACAGAAAGAAGAAGACAAAAAGAGTGCAAGCAAAAAAGAGACCACAGCAGAAATAACAGAGTTATAAGGAGAACGAGGAGCTGGAGGAGGGAAGCCAATGAGCTGGGGATGTTTAAGGAGGGGAGGAGGAAGGAAGAGCTGGGATACTATCATGGACTCTGAAATGTGTGACAAGTACTTGTGATTGATATTGATGGAGCCTGGAGACCAGCATGACTTTGATATGCTAATAGATACCACAGATCAGACGCCATTTGTCCCTTCTGCTGGTGATAAGGGAAATGGTTATATAAGTCAGGGTTCTCTATAGAAACAAACTTATAGAATGAATATGTATTATAAATGTATTATATGTGTAAATGTGTATGTATGTATATATAGGGAAAACTGGGATAGATAGATAGACAGACAGACAGACAGATAGATAGATACATAGATACATAGATAGATACATAGATACATAGATAGATACATAGATAGATACATAATAGATAGATAGATAGATAGATAGATAGATAGATAGATAGATAGATAGATAGATAGATAGATATGGAATTTATTAGAATGACTTGTAGGCTGTGATCCAGCTTATTCAACAACTGTTGGCTATAAATGGTAAATCCAAGAATCCAGAAGTTGCTAAGTCCACGAGGCTGATGTCTTAGTTGGCCTTCAGTAGATGCTGGAATCTTGAAGAAGTAGACTCTAATGACAGTGAAGAAACGACTTGCTAGCAAGGTGAGAGCAAGCAGGCAAAGAGAAAAAGTTTCCATTTTCATGTCCTTATATAGGCTTCCAGCAGAAGGTGTGGTCCAAAATAAAAGTGTGTCTTCCTGCCTCAAAGTGAGGATTAGGAGCAGATCTTCCTACTTCAAATTAGACAACAACAGCAAAAGTCCCTCACGGTGTGCCCTCCATTTTTGGATTTAGTTAATTCCAGATGTAGTCAAGTTGACAAATCAAGAATAGCTATCACAGCTCCTTTGGTAGAAGGAAACCAAATTCACAGTGCTGGCTTTTGTCTAATCTCCAGAAGAAATGAACTTTGCTGTCCAAAGACAAATTAGTGCTAATCACCCAGTTTGGGTTTCTGTTTCCATAGAGTCCATTATGGACTTTGGAAAGCAATGGGTTAAGAAATTTTTATTATGACGACCGACCAGAGGTCTGATTTTTCACACCCTGGAATTCTCAGCACCAAATTAAAATGCATTTGTAAAGGAATGTCAGAGAGAGCGCACAGACTGACAAGGGGGAAGTCCCAGGAAAGGGCTTCAGGGCTGGCACTGGTTGGACATGAACAGGACACAAAAAGCATGCAGGGTGGCTGCATAGAGCATAAGTCACTTACTCTCAGCCCTCCATCCACACCAGCTAAGGCCTGAACAGCCAGGTAGCACGACCCAGAGCCTGTACTCTCCCTCCTGCACCACACTGGTTTCCAGAGGATTCTTCTGCTGTCTCTATTTTTAAAATGATTTAGAGAACTGACTTTAAACCTGAATTAATTCATCTTTTAAAAAAAAAAAGAAAGAAAGAAAAGGCCCTGACATAATTAACATTCCCATAATCATGTAATTTTGTCTGACTGTTTTGGGTTTTGTTTTCCTAAGAAATGTCCTTCATTGTACCCTAACCCTGGGTGAGCCCAAGGGCTTTGGGGGCATGGTCTGCTTTGATGGTAGTGACATTCCTTCATTCCAGACAGCGACAGAGCTTCTGGTAATGGGAGCACTGAGCCTCTCAGGAAAGTGGTAAATAACAAAGACAGCCCAGGGAGGGTCTGGTTCCTGGACTTTAGATAACCTTGGTAGATTTATTTTCCTTTTGAGTTTTTCTTCCTACAGTGGAAATAGATTCACCACCTATCCCTCACCCCAGACCACAGCCAAAGCTCATTAATGTTTATGTGCATCTCAGGGAGGCTCTGAAACCTTTAAAGAAAGAAAAGCAATCTAGAGCTTTCTGATGTTGGCTGACACTCATGATCCTGCAGGGACTTACCAGTCACCACTGCAGTGACTGTTTTTGAGGAACCAGCTCGCTATAAACCATGTTAACTACCTAGGGTGATAGCCTGTCTGTCCCTGTCATATTAATCTATTTTCCATCAATTCCTGCTTGCGTTCCAGTGGTTCTTCTGATCTGTTTCTTGTTTTGTGTCATAAAAGACCTTGAACGATACCAGATGTAATTAAAGTTGCCAAAAGAAAGATTCGCTGGAACGTATTAAATGGATTGTTCCAGAGATACAGTTACGATGAAATTGGAAAACCAATGTAGAAAGAGTTCAGCATCACTCTCGGGGAGAGTGGATTGCCAGAGCAGCAACCTGCCTCCCTTTCTAGCCTCTCCTGGTATCATCAGTAGCCCCCACTGATAGGCTGCATAGGTAACAGACATTGAGGCCATGTGCTTTACTGGTACCGATGACCATCTGAAACAGTGGTTCTCAACCTTCCTAATGCCGAGATCCTTTAATACAGTCCCTCATGTTGTAGTGACAGCCAACCATACAGTTACTTCCTTGCCACTTCATAACTGTAAGTTTGCTACTGTTACGAATCATAATGCGAATACTTGTGTCCTGCAATGGTCTTAGGGGGTCATTGTGAAAGGGATGTTCAACCCCCAAAGAATCGGGACTCATAAGTTGATCTAGAGGCTATATGGCATTGTTTACCTGGTACAGTTAAGGAAGCAATACTCAGATCAGAGACTTGTCTGAGGTCACAGAGCTAGGAACTGACAGAGCTGCCATTTAAGAACATCTCAGACTAACTAAAAATTTTTGATTCTCTCTCTATCTCTCTCTCTCTCTCTCTCTCCTATCTCTCTCTCTCTCTCTCTTTCTCTCTCTTTCTCTCTTTCCCTCTCCCCCATCTCTCTCTCTCTCCCCCATCTCTCTCTCTCTCTCTCTCTCTCTCTCTCTCTCTCTCTCTCTCTCTCTCCACACACACACACACACACACACACACACTCATACACCCTGACCCTACAAGTGGTCCACTAAAGATCCCTGACTTTCTGGAGATGAGAAAAGAAAGAATAAAGAAAGTTGATTCAAGTAAGTATGCATTTCCTAGGTACAAGATGTGATGACATTTACAAGACAAAGGGAAATCTGAGGGCAGGGCATATCACCCTGAATGCCACCCAGTGCCCTCTCTACAGGAAAGAGACAGAACCAAAGTCTGCTCTGTGCTTTCTTTGTTACCATCAAGCCACAAATGACAAGTTCCTCTTGCTGTTCCAAGTTCTTTTCTCTATGAAGTAGAGCTAAAGCTACCTACCTACTTGGGAAAGTTATTTGGGGATCAAGTGACTCAGCACATACAACTCAGCTACAAACAGTAAATACTCAGAAACATTAAAACCCTTCACCCTGGCTTTGCCCTCCCAAATGTCCTCTTTTACTCGTCCATGCTTTACAGGATGAGCACACAAGCTAAACAGAGTAAACCCAGTTCAACAAAAGGTAAGACCCGGCCATGGCCCAGGTGTCTCTTCTACCTGGCAATTTCTTAATATGCTGAAAAGAAAGCAAGTGTCCTAAACAGAACTCTGCCTCAGCCAATGTGTGCCCTTAGGTTCGGCTTTCTAGTCAAATCCCAACTTTGTGTGGAAAACAAAGTATATTTGATAATATGCTTCCAAATATGATTTCCTTCTATTTTCCATATGGGCAGCTCCCAGGAAAAATCTTCACACCTCATAAAAACTGCTAACTTTATTTGAATTTAGTTCAAGCTAGCTTTTTTCTGTACCCCAAAGTCTGGCTGTTGTAGATCCTCCCAGTCCCACCTTCAGCAGAAGACTGGGGCTAGAGTAACAATCATACCTCCACCGGAAGGGTGCAAAACCTATCACCTAAGACCTTATATATGCCTTGGCTCACCTGGAAACAAAGACAAAGCCTTCCAAAATGACAAATGGGGGACAATAGTTGCTCTGAATTGCTTCATGGAAAGAACAAAATCCATTTTCCAATTCATATTGAGTTGAAATTCATTTTCTTTTGTCTTTTTACAGTGTTTTGAAACTCCTCAGTCTTGCTCACCAAGTAAATTGCTCTGACATTGCTGGGTCCATGTTCTCCATCTAACCAGGTACAACTGACTAGTGTCCCATCAGTGTCTAGGGAGGATTCAGGTTTCTGAAGGGCAGATGCCAAATAACTCAGTTTGGCTCCTACCTCAGGCTCTTGTACATAATGCTCAATAAGTACAAAAGCTAAAATAGCAGAATATGTAGGCCAGACTATACATTCCTAGTTGTTATACTGAGTTGCTAGATTGTTGATGTCTTTAAAATAAGGATGACATTTTAGGCAGGAGAGTATTCTGTGCGATGATTTCCTGAGTATCCATATGTAGGAATTAGAACAAACGTTCTATGGAATAAACAGCAGGTGAGCTGCAGAAAGCAGCTTGAGGTCCTACTTCAGCACTTTTGTGAAGAATGGCTAACTGATGCTAATTCTGTTAACCAGGAGGATGAGAGAAGAGCTGTATATGAAAGAATCATGTGGTAGAGTTCTCCTACCTGTAAAAGCCTCCACTTCTGTGAGGATGGCACAGTCTGCCACCAAGTGCCCTCAGGAGGGTAAGAGGGGTCTAACTCCACTTCACAACAAGGCCCCAGAAATAAGCATTCTGAAACAACCCCGCTCCCCCAGAGAATAGCTGGAGATGATGAGGGGAGGCCACTAGGGAATAGTGCTTATTCCTGCTGTTGGCAGAGGCTGGGCTAGCCTACTCCATGGGAGATCTTCAGCTGGACCCAGTCAAAAGGCCATATCTCCATTGCTCAAAGTAATGAAACAATTTTGCTAAACTATTTTACCAAAACACGGTAACTTTAATCTCTGGCAGATATGTGTCTAGAATTCAGAGGTTAGTGATGAGCCCAAACTCTTGTGACATCCCAAACTTTTAGAAAAAGTGAGAGAAGTGGTCCAGAAAGCAGTGAACATCACACACTCAAGGTAGGTTACCAACAGAACAGCTCCCAGGAGTTCTTGGAGAAAAGAGGAATTTATTTTCTAGAACTGTCTTCTTAAATCAAAACCTCATCTAATAGAGTCAGGACATCTGCAAGTTCAAATCATGTTTCTTTTATTGCAATATCTTAAATTTAAGATATTTAGTGGCATTGCCCCCAAAGTATAATAAGCAGGTCATAAAATTCTGCAAATTTTCTTTAAGGTTGGATATTAACATTAGTGCTTAGACAGCTTGCATCAGTAATCTCTTCCAATTACCTCTACATTTTGACTTGAAGAACACACATTGAGACAAGATTAGGAATCACAAAGGTATGTGTGTAGCAATAAAAACTTCAGAGAAGTGTGATGGAAATAAACAAAGTAAAACAATCAAGGAAGTGTCACTTTCAAAAACTCCTCCTAACAGCAGATCAGGTGCACTGAGAGATTGTTTTTCCTAGAAATGATAAGAAAATGTCACCCACAATCCCACAACAATATGAATGTTTAAACAGGATCTAGAGAAGTACAACACTGATAGACAAACTAACATGGAAGAGGGAAATCTCGCTAAGAAATGGTAAGAGTGAGAAATAATCTTCCCCTGGGTTGAGTTCCTTTATTGATTGTCCAATACCAAGTGGTCAGCCCTGAAATAGCATAATACGAGTAACATTAAACAAACTTAGCAAGTCATACTTATATACTTAGGCATATATACATTTTATATGTGTACATTATATATGTGTTATAAATTATAGATAGATGATAGATAGATAGATAGATAGATAGATAGATAGATAGATAGATAGATAGATAAACAGGGGTGAGGGTGTGGAGACAGGCATGGTAGCACATGCCTGTAACTCAAATCCTGGAGGTTGCACACAGGAAGATCATGGGAGCTTTCTTGCCAGCCAGCCTAGCTGAGACAGTGAGCTCCAGGCATACAGGCTGCCTCAAAAACTAAGGTGGAGAAGTAATTGAGGAACAATACCACATCACCTATTTGTGACCTCCACACCCTCATGGGCAAACCTGCCACTTACACTACACTACACACACACACACACACACACACACACACACACACACACACACACAAAGGTCTTTCTCGCTGAGAAGTCCAGAATTGTGGCATGTTTGGCCAGAACGTTTAAAGCATAGGAGTGATGTTATTTTCCAAAACACAAGGCACTAAAACATATTAATAATTGTAGTATGTTAATTTGGGTCCTGTTCCTTTTTTCCTTTCAAAGACCTTGAATATTAAAAGAGCTGAGAATTAAAAAAAAACAAACAAACAAACAAAAAAAAAAAAACCACACATCGATTTTACCTACATTCTGTGCCTGTAAAACATGCATAAATCTTAAACTTATTGGAATGTGCTTATCTCATTCTCCTTAGGCAATCCCTGGATTAGAGCTAGAAGAAAAGATCATCTTGAGTATTTTTTTATCTTCTTCTTCTGAATACAAATACTTTGTTGAGGGCTTTCAAAATCATATCTGATCCCAAGGGCTTCCTGTCCTAAATTCCTTTTTATTTATAATATTTAAATTCTTCAGTTTTATTGGGGATACATGAGAGAAAACAGAAAATGTGATGCTCCAGATCTTACGAAGATGTCAGTAACAATCACAAGCATTCCACAAAGCAGAATGGCTTCAGTTGCCACAGACATGGAGTGAGCTAAGTGCTACCAGGAAACAAAGCCAGAGGAGTACTGTCAGCTGGAAACCATGGGGAGGCACCACAGATACAAGACCTGACTTCCAAAGATAAAGAAGGTAATGGTAGGTGGGATGAAACAAGTCATTTCACCATGCCAACTAAAAGATATCCCTGAGAAAATCCAGAGAACAAGGGTTGAAGAATTTGGTTGGATCGTGGGATAAATGTGAGTCCCTGGAGAAAATAAAAGAGCAAAGACTATATGAAGAAACTTGAAGGTAAATGTAAATTTGGGTTCTCTCTTCTATAAGAAAGGAGAGGGAAGAGAAAGAAATCCCTCCTTGGTACCCAATCCTGATACAGTGAAATTCTGACAGAACTTCTTTGAGAAGTCTGACTGAATAATTAGACATATATAGCACATCTAATTAAGGACAGCCAAGAACTGGGTGGACCACAGGCAAAGAACTGCTCAGTGCCTCCAAAATTCAGTGTCCTTAGCCATCCAAAGCAATAGATGAAGCTAGAGGATTGTACCGTCATTGTTTGACTTGCCTACCAGCATGATGTTCATGTAAATATAACTGCCAATCATTAAATGTGCCTTTTACATACCAGCCTACATAGTCACAAATGATTCCTTTAGTGAAGTCTACCTCACTTGGTTGAAATGTTGCTCAGTAATGACCAGATATAATCGAACATCTTAAATAACTATCTAGATAATATTACCTTATCATAGCAAAATTATAGGACCATTGCCCCAAAATTATGGAACTCAATTATTGGTTCCTATACATCTACAAAACCAATAAATCCTAAGGAGTATTTTCAAAACACAGTGAGGCTCTAAGTAAAACCAGTCAAAGTAATCAAAAGGACAACCCATATGTCTCATCAGCTGCTTGCTTTTCTTCAACCCTTGTCCTCTGGATTTTCTCAGGGACATATTTTGGCATGGTGAAATGGCTTGCTTATACATCTACCAACATATGCATCGCTTACATCAAGAATTGAAGAGCTATCCTGATGAAAAAATAGTAGTACAACATTCTAGGGGTCAGAACCATAAGGTTCATTTAATAGGCATAAATATAGGAGAATAATCTTGGATAAATGTAAGAAAAGTTGGCTGAAGACAACTATGTAATAGTAGAGTAGGTTGTCTCTGACAATAGTCAGCTGTCTGTCATAGAAATATTCAATTAGAAACCAAGTCACCACCGGTTAAGGCTGAAGATTTTTACCATATGGCAGTGGTAATCCTACTATTTCATATAATTTCATCCATGCATTCACATCCGAGGATTGTCTTCTCATCTGAGACCCATTTGTTTAAAAGAATTGAAAAGTAGGAAACAAAGGGAAATTTTTCTTGAAGAAACTAGAGATGCCCTATAGAAGCCAAGGACAAGAACAATGTTTGGACCTCAGAAAGGACCAGAAACAGGAAGGAGAGGTCATCAGAAACAAAAATGCATCTTTCTGTCTCTGTCTAATAATGCCTCAGCCTTTGGCTAAGACCACTTGATACTTCTCCGTGTCTCTTCTTGAGCCTCCCATTCACTTCACTCTGCTTCTCTTGCCCTCTGTAGGCTTGGCTTCCCTGTGTTCTTTTCAGTTTCATGATTAAAGCCATGTGAAATATCATTATGAAGCCTCAACTTTTAGATTTTCCCCTCACAAGCTTAAAGCCCATGGCTTGCTAATCAGGTTGCCCCTTTAAGGTTGAATGACACAGGACTCCATGGCATGAGCTGGGATTAGAGTCACTCTTTTCAGAGAAAGAGATGTCAAAATATGTGAAAAGACAGAGACTATAGGGTAAGGATTATTGACAACCCTAATGCATTAGCTAAAATTACTTGAGTTGCCTGTCTGCCTAATGTCAAATGTTCTGTCAAAATCATAAGAGAATGGCAAGCCTTTAGGGTAAGTCAGAGAACAACATGGATGAGGGGTTGAACATAAGGCATCTTCATTACTGTTTATCTTCAGCTTTTAAGGGATGTATAGCTTCAGACAAGTTGTTTAATCTCTCCATGGCTCAGCTTCTTCATCATAATATGAGTGAAGTCTGTGTGCATGTATATGCATGTGCATGTTCATGCATGTGTTCAACTATGCAGAGAGTAGCAGTGCTTCCCATGTAAGAAGGTCTCATTTTGAACTTCGAAACAACAATGGCGAGCCAACTGGCTTGTCTTCATTTCACACAGTGACTCAAAATTAAATGAAGTCTGCAGCTCTTGCAGTTAATGGCCCAACTGGGCCTGCATCCAAAATACCCTGAGTCTTTTCAAATGCTCTTCGCACACAGCATGCTGCTTCTCTGGATCAACTTTGTTATTTACTGTGTTGGTACACTCACAGCAGATTTATTTCACAGCCCGATGAACAACTTACAACTTTTCAAATATTTCTTGGCACAACATGGTGCTCTCAATAATGAATTGAATTTTTCCTTGAAAATAATTTCATGGAATATTTTGGGTAAGAACAGATTTGTAACTGTTACTTCCTTTACCTGACGCCCACTTCCTCTAAAGTACACATGCTCTTCTCCCCCAGTGCACATGTACAAGCACATGCACAGACCATCTCTCTGTTACAAAGTCCTTTACACTCTAAGAATCAGGATTCTCTCATAATTAAAAGAAGCAACTCGCACTCTGTGCTCCATTTTCTGATCCACATCCCAGCCTGCAATCTCAGATCAACACTCTATTCTCCAGGGCTACAGCTAAGCCTTCCTCCCTGGAGGCCTGCTGCTACCTAAGTCAACCAGAGGCCTGCTGCCATTAGGAACTACCACTAGGACAGACAACAGCAGAGACAACCAAAGAACTAAAGGCCAGCACAAGAATAGAATCAACAAAAGACAGGGTAATATGACACAGTCAGAACCCAGCTCTTCTACCACAGCAAGCCTTGGATACCATACCACAAGAGAAAGGAAATGACCTTAGATAGTATTTTAGAAAGATGATACAGCCCGTTAAAGAGAAAGGAAATAAATCCCTTTTTAGAAAGAAAGAAAGAAAGAAAGAAAGAAAGAAAGAAAGAAAGAAAAAGAAAGAAAGAACCAACCAAATAGAGGCCTTTAAAGAAGTAATGAATAAACATAAAGAAATACAGGAAAATATAATCAAATGGGTGAAAGAAATGAATAAAAGTGTTCAAGACCTGAAAATGGAAATAGAAGCAATAAAGAAAACACAGATGAAGACAATGTTGGAGATGGAAAACCTAGGAAAGAGAATGGTTATAGAGAATATCTTATGCTTGTGTGGATGTGACACATGTCAATAATAAATCTGATAGCTTATGACTTGGCAGGAAATAGGAGATGGGACATCTAAAAGGAAGAAAGTATTCTGGGATGGACCACCACACTTTCAAAGAAGAGCTAATACCAATACTCTTTAAACTATCTCACAAAATAGAAACAAAAGGAACACTGCCAAACTCATTCTATAAGGCCACAGTCATGGTCATACCTAAATCACACAAAGACTTAACAAAGAAGAATTTCAGATTGATCTCCTTTTTGAATATTGATGCAATAAATACTCACTAAAATACTCACAAACCAAATCCAAGAACACATTAAAAACATTATCCACTATATCAAGTGGGCTTCATCCCAGGCATGCAAGAGTGGTTCAATATGCAAAAATCCATCAATGTAATCCACCATATAAACAAATTGAAAGAAAAAGAAACATATCATCTCATTAGACACTGAAAACACCTTTGACAAAATCCAACACCCCTTCATGTTAAAACTGTTGGAGAGATCAGAGATACAAGGCCCATGCCTAAACACAATAAAGACAATATACAGCAAGGTAATAACCAATATCAACTTAAATGGAGAGAATCTTAAAGCAATTCCACTAAAATCAGGGACAAGGAAAGGCTGCCCACTCTCTCCATATCTATTCAGTGTAGTACCTGAAATCCTAGTCACAGATGATATGTTAGTATACATTAGTGACCATCAAACTTTACCAAAGAACTCCTACAGCTAATGAATACATTCAGTAAAGTGGCTGGATACAAAATAAACCCAAAAAAATCAGTACTATAAGATGATAAACAGGCTTAAAAAAGAAATCAGGGGAACAACACCCTTCGCAAATAGCCACAAATAATATAAATATCTTGGTGTGATGCTAAGCAAGCAAGTGAAAGACCTGTATGACAAGAACTTCAAGTCTCTGAAGAGGAAATGGAGAAAAATATTAGAAGAAGATCTCCCATGCTCTCCAGAGACCAGCATCAAGGTGTATATCTTAGTTTATTGTGTATTACATAAGCTTATGTACAGCGTTTGAGCCAATCCCAAGCCCTTAAATCCTCAAACAATCATATTTTGCCACACTGTCACCATACGCCAATGAAAGTCCTGCCTGATGAGGTAACTCAGAAGGGGCCACAAGAATGAATTGAAATCTGCACTGGCGGGGGAGAGGTCTTAGGGGATATCTCTAGGATGTGCCAGGGTCCTGGGATGGGGGAAGCTCCCAGGAGTCTATAGGGGTGACTTTAGCTGAGACTCCTAGCAGTGGTGATATGAAACCTAAGGTGACCACCTCCTGTAGCCAGGCAGGATCTCTAGTGGAGGGATGAGGACCCCCCAATCCACCCTTTCAAATCTGTTTACAAGAAATACAAGGGACAAAGATGGAGCATAGACTGAGGAAATGGCAAGACAATAACTGGCCCAACTTGAGACCCATCTCAAGGGCAAGCACCAGTCCTTAACACTATTAATAATAATGTTATGCTTGCAGACAAGAGCCTAAAATAACTGTCCTCTGGTAGGCTTCACTCAACAGCCGACTGACACAGATGCAGAGGCCCACAGCCTAATACTGGACAGAGCTCAGGGACTCTTATGGAAGAGTTGGGGAAAGGATTGAGAGCTCCGGAGAGGAATACGACTCCACAGGAAGTCAAACAGAGTCAACTAACCTGGACACTTGGGATCAGTCTCAGGGACTAAACCACCAATCAAAGAGCATACATGGATTGGACTTAGCACACACACACCCCCAAACATATAGCAGGTGTGAAGTTTGATCTTCATGTGGGTAATCCAGGAACCAGAGCAGGGACTATCCCTAAAGTTGTTGCCCTAACTAGGCTGTCTTGTCTAGCCTCAGTGGGAGATGAGCCTAGCCATGCAGAGATTTGATGCGCCAGGGTGGGAAGTTACCCAAGGGGCCCTTCACCTTCTCAGAGGAGATGGGGAAAGGGAAGAGGGGAGAGACTGTGTGAGGAAGGACCAGGAGGAAGGGGATAGTGACCGGGATGTAAAGTGAATAAATTAATTAATTAATGGAGGGAAAAAAGCAACTCTCTGCAGTCACTTTGCCTAGGACACAGTTCTTCTACCATGTAACGTTAAGTATAGTCCTGAGAGTATCTGAGATATGTTTCCAATAGCATCTGGAGTCTACACTGAAACCTGTTAACCCAAAAGAAAAAGGAGAGATGAGAAGGAAAGAATGGCCTCCATTGGTTAAGAAGAGTAGGTCAAGGCCTTTTGGTATTTTATTGTCAAGCTGGAAAGAGACAAAACAATAGCACGTGGAGTTACAGGAAAGGGACCTGCATTATCTGGTACATGCAGCAAAAGCAAATGGAGGTTTGCTGAGGGACAACTGGGAAGGGACCACTGGTTTTCATTCATCTTGCAAATTGGACTTAACAAGATGGAAATTTAATCTGAGGTGACTAGAAAGTTTGTGATTCTGATTTCAGGTGTAGCTTTGAGTTGATAGTTAGGATTGGTTTATCTCCGTCTCTTCATTCTGTCTGATTCTCCACTGGCTCTATCTCTGAAGGGTTTTCACCCTGACACTATACAAGGCTGCACTAGCTAGCCTGCATGCTTCCAATTCTGGGTGTAGGAGGAAATAGTGAGGATTTACTCCAGAGACAGCGCAGATGGCTCTTCTAGCCCTGACTGAACCTGCATCAGAGATCCATCCCCCGCTCATGCTCTCTGACTCAGGAGAAAAGGCTCTTTAACTGGCCTCTGCCCAGGCCTCATGTAACATCCCTAAAATCAGGCATGTTACCAACACCACAGCTGAAACACATAGACTGATGAAGAGATGGATAGTTCCCCCAATGGACCATGAGGGAATATTTTTCATATAAAGGAGAAGCAAATGCTAGAGGCAAGAATAAGTGATGTATACTCTATTATTCATCTAAGCTTAGGTCTGACTTTCACCCCAGTTGACCTAGAAAGATTGCTTTCCAGGACTCCAAGACATTAAAATGAATCAATATAAACCTGGCAAACATACAAAAGTAAATAAAAATATAGCTCCAATTTTACTTACCATGTGATCCAAAGCCAACTGTTTAACCTCTGAGCACTTGGCTTCCAGACGGTGGAGCTATTTTGGGAAGTTTTGCACCTTTAGGAGGTGGGGCCTCACCAGAGGAAGTGACTCTCTAGCAAAAGTCTTGATATTTTATAATTCCAGTTCACTTACTGTTTGCTTTCCCCTGGACACAATGTAACCAGTTGCTTCACATTTTGGATGCTATGACTTCGCCATAATGGATTGCATCACTTCTTAAACTGTAAGCCAAAATAAACCCTTTCACTCCTTAAGTTGTTAAATATCCTTGTCAGATATTTGGTTACGGCAATGAGACAAGTAATACAAATAGCTTCTTATAACATTAGTAAGGTTTAAACAGCATTGCATCACTCAATAACTGATGCTTATGGATTTCAGAGTGAAAACCTCACTGTTGGTGATGATGGTGATGGTGGTGGTGGTTGAGGTGGTGGTGGTGATAACATGGCAATGCTACAGAGTAGAAGAGACTGTTACTCAGATTCTAGTTTTATGGCCATTTTTCTATGTTCAGCATTCTTACAGTTGATCCTGAAGAACTCCACAGTGGTCATTCTAACACGAGTGTACTTCCTCCTTTGCACCAAAAACCTCCTTACTTTGCCTCATTGACTTCTTTAGCCTTACCTACATGAATCTTAACATATAATTTTGCAGTAAAAGTTGCATCTCTTCCTTTCTCGCCATAACATTAATGGTTTCAAATAATGTACTTGTAAAAGTCAGAGTGTCCAGATGGTAAATCCCTAGGCAGCCAATCCATTCTACCCCTCTGATCACTTACCGGACGCATCCTTCCCTGTAGCCGACATCGTATACCCAGAATTCTCTTTTCATAAACAATCAACTTACCAGTTTATCATTCCTGTTTACTAAAACAATGATTTCATAAGGATGGGCGAGGTGGCTTGACTCTTAGAGCACATGTACCCGCAGAGGATCAGTAACTCAGCTCTAAAGCTCTCCCATCTGTTGGCTTACAACGTGTATGACCCAATCTCCAGGATTCATAGTCGTTCGGCTGCACCACAGTTGTAAATGACACACACATGCAATAAGAATGAAAAAAATCATTTTAAAAGTGCCTAATCCCTTTCCACATCTGCCCGAGGCAAGCAGCATGGAGCTCCCCTGAATAGTGGACAGACCTGGCTACTTTTCCCCATGAAGGTGCTGACTGAACCTCAGCTTCTCAGTGACCCTGGGGAAGGTCTTTCTCAGATCATTAGATGGGAGGTGATATTTCTCTGCACATTTTAATGGGTATGTATTTGTAATTCTTCCTATGTCCTTTCTTTGCCTTTCACATAGGTCTAGAAAATCTTCACAAGGCCCCAGAGCACTGTCCGTAATTCATCTTGTCTTCATCACATTTTATTCCACCCTAGAGAGTAAATAATTGCTGATCGCTGTCATTCGATCATACTGGGAAAATCCTTCTCAGAGGAGAAAATCAATGTCCTATATATAATACTGGTTAAAATCTTAAATAGTCTTTGTCCATGTTTTTAAATATTAAAAACTGCTTTTAAAAATAATGAACAACCAAACATCGATGCTATGCTATTACGTTGTTATTGCTTGATTTATTTATTTTCTTTATTGGTTATTTTATTTATTTACATTTCAAATACTATCCCCCTTCCAGGTTTCCCCTCCCCAGACCTTTTATCCTATTCCCCCTCCCCCTGCTTCTATGAGAGTATCCCCCCCCAACCACCCACTCCTGCCTCCCTGCTCTCAAATTCCCCTATGCTGGAGCATTGAGCTTTCACAGGACCAAGGGCCTCCCCTCTCATTGATGCCCAACAAGGCTATCCTCTGCTACATATGAAACTGGAGCCATGGTGTCCCTCCATGTGTACTCTTTGGTTGGTGATTTAGTCCTTGGGAGCTTTGGGGGGTCTAGTTGGTTGATATTGTTGTTCTTCCTAAGGGATTTATACTATTACTTTTTAAAGACTAGTTTCCTAATTTCTACTCTGGGTCACCAGATTAGATTAGTCACCAGTAGACCATGATACATTTGTTACCTTTTTTATTTTTAATGTAGCTTAGGAGATGAAAAGGACCAAGGTAAGCTGTATATTCCAGTATATACACTCAAGGAAAGGACCAGTCACATGAACTGCTGCATTTGTTTGTCATTCATGATACTGAGCAGGGATGAAGGCTGTGCAGACAACAGTGAAAACGGAACTGAAATCAAGTGGATTCTCATAGAAGCTCACACATCGCCAAGAGGCATCTGAACCCATCCCATGCCACCCTCTTCATAGTAACTGACAGATACATTCACTTTTGTAGAGGGTACAAGCTTAAAGAGAGCACTAGGTAAACCAGAATTGTTAAACAATTTTCTTCAAAGGAAGGTAATGAATGACACCTGTTCACCTGGAAGGCTGGAGTAGATGCTATCTAAACAACCTGGTGATCTTTTTCTATACTATGGAGTCGGCCTTCATCAAATTCCCCAGAATTCTGAGCATTGTCTCCCAATCAATTGAACCCATCTTTATCCTTATTATTAATCCTTCCTCCGTAGACTTTACCCTAAACCCAGTTTATCAATAGAACCATTCTTGGCTCTTTGCTTCCTAGTAGGCACCAAAGGTATCATTTTGCATTTCAATGATCCTTAGTCAATAAAGTGAAACAAATGTAATAAATAAAAATGTACTAGCTACCATCAAAGCAAATGGCAAACATCTCATACTCTAGCTTGCCTGTTCTATTACCCAGGATGGAACAGTAAGAGAATATCTTTCACAGTGAAGGAGAAAGGAATAGCAGAACCTCTATGAGTAGCTGGTCTTTGTGCAACCCAACAAACCAGGTGGCATTCATTTCTCTGGGCTCCAATTTCTCAAGGAAGAGAACTCTTAAAATCCACTGTGAGGGGATAAGACTCCACAAAGAAACAGATCTACGCAAGACAGGTCCAGTCCAAAGAAGTGACTTCCTCCCTGGGAGATCTGGTATCATTTCAATTCTCACCATGAAAAAAAAAAAAAAAAAAAAAGACACACCCTGCTGTTAGAAGCAGTTTAAGAAGAACTAGAAAGTAAATGGAAACTTCACTGAGACCACAGAGTTGGTGACTGAAAACTCAAAATAAGACTCCATGACCCCAGATCTTCCAGTCCTAACCTCTATGCTCCATACCCTCCGTGACCATTGTGTACTGCAGTCCCCTGAAGAACTCTTACCACTGTGCAGAATCAACAGCCACAAATAGAAACAGAAACCCTTGTGTCCCAGCCCCACCTGCCAGCGTTTCAGGACCCCAGTGTAAATGACCAAGTGCCAGGGGATAAGGTGTCTACATGGTGCACACAGTGGTATGGGATAGGTAAAAGCACAGCCCTCCTCCTTCCGGAGAGCTGCCTGCCATGCTCCCATGCAGAAGTCTGCAGGGTACAGAAGCTTGGAAAGAACTAGGCAGACTGGGTTCTGTGTGCGACTGCCTTTCAGAGACAAGGGATCTGAAGCAGCTGCAATAACTAGAATCCACAAAGAAAGGAAGATTGATAAATTTAGAGGAAACTTGAATTAATAAAGATCTATAATGCACATCTAAAGAAAAGTTACGGTTCAAAAAAAACAGAAAAGATTATTTTTCAAGCCTTCAGAAGTTAGATTTTGCACCATCTTTGATACAGTATCAACATATCCTTGACCACCGGAGACATTGGGGTTTATTTAAGTTGCAGAAACAACCAATCAGCACTTTACTTCTCTCTTCTAAAGGAACAACTGGAAGCCTCTCTAGCATGATTTATTCTCCCCCTGAGCTTTGCCCTAACTGTACCTCCAGTAAATATTAGATACTTTTTCCTAGTCAAGAGAAACAGACCAGAAATTAGGCATCCGAGTACCTTAAAAACACTTCAAGAGGAAAAGCAAATTCTAGTATAATATAATCACCCACCTTGGGACCAGAAAATAAGCCATATATACAGGGGTAGGATGTGTTTTTTCCACAGTGTTAAAAAATAAAGCTGGATAATGGGGCCCAGCAGGGACTGGGGATTTCCTATCAGGTGTCTGTGTTCCAGATGAATGTTTTAGAGCTGCAGGACTCTGGGAACACATACACTTTGAGATAATTAGTTTTCCTCTGATAGAGTGTTTTGCCAACTTTTTACTTAGTGAAATCTTGGGTAAAGAGTCCATTAAATTCTATTTACTCTCTGGGGGCAGACTTCCTGCTCTGTAGAGAGGAATCATGAAACTGGGACAGTCACAAAATCTCAGGAGGTTAAATTAAGGAAGGGACTTCACCTTGGCTGGGAAGAATTCAACCCGTAAATAACCCAGGGAAATGAGCTAAAAAAAAAATCAAAAATAAAAATCTCCGTGTCACATCCACTCCCCAGTTAGTGTAAAGATTTACCTTTATTGACAAAAGCAGATTTTTCTGCAGTCAGCCAAGAGCGTTCCCTGAAATAGTGACTGGCTCCAGAGCAGAAATGGAAGGTCAGGGAACGTTTTATCTTTCAACAACAGTGCAAGCCAGTCTTTGGGAAGTCCAATTTTCAAGTAGAGGAGACTCTAGAAACTTCCACCTAGGTATTCCTTGCAGAAGGCTTCACGTTGTCGTCTGCTTCTATATTGTACTTAAGAGCCTAAGGGCAAACTTCCCCTAACTACAGATTCCTTCTGCTTTCATGGTAGCTTTCTTTCATTTGAGATAAATTCCAGTAGCTTCAGGTACGTTCACAGTGCTGTGTGACCATCACTGCTTTGAATATGTCTTCTCACTGGGTACTCACTTCCCGTTTCCCCAACCCCAGTCCATAGCATAATGGAATAATGCATACCTTTTGAGTTCAGCTTCTTTCTCTCAGCAGAACACTTCTTAGGTTCGTTCCTGTGGTGGGCATATCCAAGTACATTTTAGTTTGCCATTGCTGAATAATATTCCACTGTGTAGATGTACCTCCCTTGTGTATCATTATAGGCATTGGGGTTACTGCCACCTTGAGACTGCTGTGGCTATTGCTGCTTTGAACTGGGGCCCCTAGTATTAATGTCAGAACCTTACTCCTATAACATGCTATAAAATGCTTAGTGATTTGTATAGAGTTTGGTCTTCCAACACTTGTGCTATGTATCTCTTGGATGGCCTCTAAGGCACAAAAAATGACCAAGTCATTCACTTACTTGATGGTACAAGCCAGGACCCTTGGATTTTTACATCAGAGATCTGTTCCTCACACAAGAAGACTTCCTGGCCTCAGAGATTCTGTTTTCCTCTCAATCCAGCTTTCCATGGACAGGTGAGGGCAGATCAGTTCATTTCAGGCTTCCATTGCTACTTCAAGCTGTGGCTCCATGTCAGGCTCCCAAAGACCATCATGCGGTTTATTCCCCGTTGCAGCCAAGACACTGTGTGTCTAGCAGCATGAAGCCTAGTGGGGATGCACACAAAGGAAGAACAAGAAAGGAGAAGGGGGCTGTGGATGATGGATACAAGCTGGATACACTCACATCACAGGTATAGTCATAAAAAAGACTATGGTCAGGTGGCCAGTCAGCAGAATTCCTAACAGGGCAACTAACTGTCTTTCTTTTCCTCCCCTTTACATCTCATGAAACAATTATACTGTTTGTAAATTAACATAACAAAACAAAAGTCAAAGCAACAAAATCTATTACCCAAAGGACAGTAACCTAATTATACTACTGCAAGGTTAGTGTTCAACCATTTCTGTACATCCATCTTCCATCCAGATAAGTCTTGGGTTTACATGAGATCTTATGCCAAGAGTGAAGACTTTCTACATCATTGAACCACCTGAATTTGAATTCTGATCAAAGAGTCACAAAATGTCAGAAGCCTGCACAGTTTAGAGTCCCAACCTTTTTTCTCTCTGTGCGTACAGAAATGGCAGTCCTGGAACAACTGATTGCAAGTTATAAACTATACGATTATCCCATTATCATAATGACTTGGTGCTTAAATTCTTCTCCTATTTCCCACCAGAAGGTTTCCACTAGCATCATTCAATCCTCACAAAGACTATACAGAAGTTAAAACCAGAACTGGGCCAAAGAAATGGCTCAGTGTGTAAAGATGTCTGGCTCCAAGTTTTACTACCTGAATTTGATTACTGAGACTTATAGGCTGGGAGAGAAATGATTCTCACAAGTTGTCCTCTGACCTCCATGTGTGCATTTTAGTACACACACACACCACACACACACACACACTAAATAAATAGATAAATAAATAAATAAATAAATAAATATTACAGAGTTTTGAAAAGATCATCCAAAGTAGTTCATTATTGTCAATTTCTCAGTAAGAAAAATGAAGTTAAATGTAATAAAAGGATTAATTATCCAGCTAAGATGTAACAAACTCACTGCTTTAAACCATGCTTCCTAGTTAAATCTGTCATTCAGTATGCAGTTTGTCCTTAACTTGAAATGTGGGTCAGAATCTTGGAGAAACTTGTTAAGTCGCACATTGCCAAGCACAGGAGTCTGGAATCTGAGTGTAATGAGCTCCGGAGTGCAGCCAGTCTTAGAGTCTGTCCACAGGAATAGCTGCCCACCCATCTGCCGCCCCATTGCAACTGTACAGAAAGATGAAATTTCTCTAAATTCTTCATCATTCACTGGCTGATTGGGGTGGACTAGACCTTAGTTGGGCCTCTTTTCTCCAGAGAGGTCTCTCAACTTTGGTTTGTACCCTTGCCACACAGAACATTTGGTAACAGCAGTTCACCCAAAACAAGAATGTCTGCCAGTGTGATGTATGGACCTGCTAGTTGTGCCATCAGAATGCTTACTGTCCCTTCAAAAGTCCACTTTAGTTCTACCTCACTATTAAAGAGTTTTTCTAGTTGAGTTTGAAACATTTTCAGATTCTGAAAATAGATTTTTCTACTGTGGTAACTTCTTTGAATAGACTGTTCACACCAAATTTGTTCTTTATTTGACAGAATCTTCACCTTCTGGAAACTTTCCCATAGAGAAAAGGATTTGAGAATACTTGAGGCTGAGTTTCACATCTTGTGATGCCCATATGAAGTATTCTTTGCCTACCACTCCCTTCACCAGTTGTTTGAATATTCAGAATCACATCAAGACCCAGCCTTCGGTCTTACCTATTTCTAGAGCAGTTGCTTCTATTCCTACAACTCCTTTATAGGGTGTGTGCGCATGCACACATGTGTGTGTATGTGTTGTATTGTGAGTATGTCCATGTGTATCGCTTTTACCACTAAATGTAAATTCCTCAGAGCCTTGAGATTATGAAATGTAACATGTGTGTGCCATGCAGTACCCTCTAGATATGACATCTATCCTAACAATCACTGACACTTGTGACAATTGATGGCACCATGGTATCAGCACAAATGATACTTTGTCCTATGGAGCCTGAGGGAGCTGGGATAATTCATCCTTCCCTCTCTTATCATCACTGTCACCTCTTCCTAATCCCATGTCCCAGACTTGCTCCTAGAAAAGGCTGCCCTCTTATATGGGCTGCTGGAGACTGCTCAGGTGAAGGGGGTGTAGGTTGATTGTGGAAGTAGCTCACCAGTAACACTTGTTTGTCAAACTTCCAAGGCGCCCACAGTTTACTCAGGCACAATTACCACATGATCAGAAATTCCCAAACCCAATGCATACAATGTTATAGGAGAATTATGAAATGAAATACAAAAAAGAAATGTTGGACTTCTTGAAGATCAGGAGACTCACTGGCCATGAAGAAGGCCCCTTGGGGGCAGCATGACTGTCATGTAGGATGGAGCCTCCGTGGAAGGTAGGGTGGAAGAGAATGTGTAGGGCTGAATAAGGAAGCCTTCCCAGCTGCTGTCTTCAGTGCCCCACCCTTGGGCACTCAGTTTGTATTCTTAATGATGCTTGATCTCCCTTTAAAAATAGACAGAGCCATTGTTCTTCAACCACGTTTAAAATGCAAACAGACCCAGTGTTTCAATTAACATTAAGTCACTAGTGGTTCATGTCAGATCCTTTGACAAGTGCAGACTTTGAGAGCAGAATGATAAGAAGAGACCATTGAATGGGGAAAAAAGACCAGAAAAGGAACAGGAGACCAAAATAAATTTTATCCTAGTTTTTGGCCCCAATTATATCTACTCTTGAATAGTAAATCAACAGAAACTAAAATAACAACTGACTACCATAGGGTGAGACACAGTCTGCAGGAAACTGTCATGTATGTGTATCACTGAGTCTGACTTCCAGAGCAATCCTGTTAGGTAGAGAGAAAGCCCACCTGACCAGTGAAGAACACATACAGAGATAAAGTGTGGGCCTCAAAATGCTATGTGCATTGATCATTGGAATTCATTTTCAAGACTCAGCCACCTGCACACTTAGTTGACAAATAGTTCTGTCTAGCCTACGGTTGTATTAAGTGTTAGAAACAAAATGATGTTATTAAAAAAAAAAAAAAAAAAAAAAAAAAGCACAGACTCAGCCTTAGAGAAGATGTCCAGCTAAGTAAACAAATGTCAGTCAATTTGTGGCAGAAATAAATGCAGCATAACCATTGTTTAAAAGTCTGGATGGAGGAGCTGGTGAGATGGCTCAGCGGGTAAAAGAGCTTGCTGCTAAGTCTGACTTCAATCCAGAGGACCCTCGTGGTGAGCGGAAGGAAACTGACTCTTGAAACTCGTCCTCTGACCTACATCACACAACACACACACACACACACACACACACACACACACACACCCATGGCACATACAAATAAATAAGTAGTGTAATGTGAAAACAATTTTTGAAGGGTAGTGGTAGTAAGAGTAGGGATAAATGAAAGAGGGCCAGGAATGCTGGACTGTGTATTTCTGCAGAGTGAGAGGCAGGCCAAGAGGTTTTCAAACACTCAGCACTGACACAAGTAAAAACCTTACAAAAAGAACTCCACAGGGCAGCATTCCAGGAACTCCACAGAGGGCAGCATGGCTGAACGGAGGGAGCAAAGAAGTGTACGAAGGAAGTGTATGCTACAAACAGAATCTGGGAGGTAGAGACTGGGGCTAGATCATGAGAGACTAGTTTTCCCAACATGGACTTACATGTTTCTAGTAATAGTGCTAACTGTTTTAAGCAAGATGATTTCCAGAAGGCTCTCTGGACCTAGAGCACACCATTTTTTCACCTTTAGGAATAGAGGACCCTGTGTCCAAAGAATAAGGCACAGGGTGATAAAAGAGGCTTCGATCCAAGCACTCACACCTGTACACACACACACACACACACACACACACACACACACACACACACAAAGAAATGCTTTTTAAAGACAAGGGCACCCAACTAAAAATGCATATCATGGTAGGCTGATTTCACACGTAAATAGTATGAAAGCAAACACAAGCTTGAGAAGTCTGAGTTCTTGCCAGAAGACGCAGCTGGGTCTAAAATCCATAGTTTTATGAAAGCTGACCCTGGCAAATTAAACGTGGTACTTTAGATGATCCTGGGTGCCACAGTCAGCAGGCTCACAACTTCCTTGAACAGCTAGAACATGCTCTTGCCAGATTTCAGAGTGGCTTCGCCTGCGATCACATCAGGACTGCTATGTGTCCAATTCGGTAATGTTCCTTAGCTTGCCAAACCAGCTGTGCTGAATTCAAACAATAGCAAACAGCAAATGTAAAATCATCAAGCCAAACCAGGCAAAAAACAGGACAGGCAAACACGTATTTTCCAAGATTTTTTTTTCTTGCTTTCCTTCTTGTGTGGTGGGGGAGAAGAGAGAAATCCTACGCATTTGTCCACATGGAAGGGAGCAATAACACTCTCAGGATGCCTTTACTATGCAGTCTTCTCCAGTTTTATTCTTGCCACATTTAAATATCACTGTCCCCCCTTACCATTCTCACACCTACCCTCCCACATACACATACACACACATACACACATACATACACACACATACACACACATACACACATACATACACACACATACACACACATACACACATACATACACACACATACACACACCACACAACAAACATACACACATATTCACACACATACACATATACACACACACTCACCTTCATACACAGGTTCACATACACACACATACCATTTTTACATTTAGCTTTTCACACATACATTATGTATACATGTTCGCAATTGCAGTCTCTATTTCTTGCATTCCTACTGTATGGATGGTTTAGCAAGGTATAGTGACCCATGCCTATAATGTCAGCATTCAAAACACTAGGTCAGAAGGATCAAGAAGAGTTTGAAGTGAGTCTGGGCTCCCTCACCATGGAATCTGGTAACCCAGAACTAGTTAAAAGGATTTGTTGTCTGCTTCTTTGATTGATTGATTGACTGATTGATTGATTTGTTTATTTTTAAGTAAGACTTCCCAATTCCTTTGTTAGTAACAAAGACCACTGTTACCAAGTTAAGAAGAAAGAGGAACCCAAGTGACTAGGAACTTACAGTTAGTGCATAGCCTAAAGGAGTGGGGTGTAGCCTCTGTACCACTCCCTGGACACCACTACAGCTCCAGAAACTCTGCCTCTGCCATTGGCACTGCACTGCTAGGCTGAATTGTGATGAGTGTCCTTCAAGAAGAGTGCCTGATTGGTGAAAGCTAAACCATAGGCAAATCCTTACTGCAAAGAAGTCCGTAAAATAAAATGCACAGGTGCCCACCCTCTGCAGTGTAGTAAGGTGCACAGAAGAGTTTGAAGTGAGTGTTAAGGGACTTGGTACAGATTTCCCCATCGTTTTTTAACAAGATGAAAGTGACTCTATAAAAACAAAGTTCTAAAGGTATTTTATGTTCAAGTAGGGTGACCTCTCAGTCATCCAGCTAAGAGTCTCTCAATGAAAACCACCTCCTCTGCAATTGGTAAAGCTAAAGCCACTCTTAGCTAAGGGAGGTCTAGCTTTGATAAGGAACCTTCAAAGATTTTTGTTCATTAAAACCATCAACATAACCAGGAACTGAGGGCAAGTCTCCTCCATGCATAGAAGTCTGAAGACAGAAGAGAGCAAGAGCAGACCCACCCTCTCCGTGGTGCGTGGAGTTAAAGTGCTCCCCAAGGAGCTGTATTTTACTTGCCTGTCACTACTGACAGGCTGCATCTCTTGGCACTTCTGTTCCCCCTGCTAGGACTTGGCAGGGAGAGTAGCCATTTCATTCCAAACCTAGCAAAATGAAACACTTCCCTCTTCTATGTCTTGGGCCAAAAAAAAAAAAAAAAAGGTGTGGAGTGACTCCCTCCTTCCAGCCTTGCCTTTGTTTCCAACAGTCTATGTTTCCCAACTTCACATCAGATGGGCCAGAAACCAGGTGTGACAAGCTGGTGTGCTCCATGTTTATGTGAATAAAAGAATGAACTTAAAAACAAAAGCAGGAAGAAACTGTGTTCCCAGTGCCTCATGAACTAGACCCTGAATTAGCAAAAGGATGTATTACTTAGTAAAGCACCTTACTACTGTGCTAAGTAGTTATTACTCTCTAATTTTGCACCCCCCCCCCCGCCAGGAAACTGAGACTCAGAAAGGGAGCCTTTGAACTCAGGCCTGCTGCCTCCATGCTGGGAAGGTGGGATTCAGGTCTCAACCTATGATTCACAGCCCTGAGCTCCCCATACGATGTAGTCCTCAGCTCTTTTAAATCACATCTGACTAAAGCCTTTGCCAGATATTTCTTTTGGTAGCATAAAAATAATGGACATTGTTTTCATTTTCAAAACCTTATAACATTTTACTTATAAATATATAATTATTATGTCATGTTTACTATTTCACAAGACATACATGTCTGGATTTCTACAGAAGTTATAGTACACTGTCCCTTGCCACTGACATTATGCCATAAAGCATAAAAATAATGTCAGCCTATCAAAAATAATTGAAAAGGAAATGAAAATCCATGAGCTTTAAAAACAATCACCTTGAAGTAAAACAGCCCAAATTGAGGACTGGATTGGAGGGGCAGAGCTAGATGTGTCTCTTCTTTACGTTGCATGATGAGCATTTAGAGAGCTCTGTAGGTGAGCTATGAATTTTCTGCCATCCAAAATACCTCATAAATCAGATTCCTGGCAGAGAAAGGTGAAGTGTTATTTTTGGATAATAAGCTATAAGTACATAGATTCCTATGACATGAATATGCAATATTCACATTCAAAATAATTGTCAACATAATATTCTGAGAGATGTTTGTCCCAGACACTTATATTCTCAAAGAAAGAAGCATGGGCTAGTGAAAGAGTCCAAAATACCGTGTTTAGATCCAATTCTTCCACACAAGAGTGGGATATAATTTGATATCCATGTGTTTCATTTTCTTATCTTGAAAATTAAGAGTTTGTTTATATTGTGGACTTACAGTGAGACAGCTAAAAGGCAAAGAACACATAAGTGTTCTCTCTCTCTCTTTCTCTCTCTGCATATATACTATATTCTTATAAAACAGAATATTATATTTAATATCTCATCACTACCTAATTTACCATTACTCTAAGAAAACACAACCAACTTTAGCAGATTTGCTTTTTATTTAATGAACAAGGAATTAAATATGTGTGTATAAAGTATGCATGTATATGTCACTGTTGCTATTGTTCCTAAAGAAAAGTTATCCAAGAGATTAAGAGCATAGTGCTTGTTATTTAATGACAATTGAAATATTCTAATATTATAGCTTCCTCTGTGAAATATTCAGATGAAAATTTTATATTCCTTCAGGTTTTTTTCTTTGAACATTCTAATACTATCAGTGTAGTGAAGGTATAATTTTCTTTTTGTTTTACCTTTAAAAATATCTTTGAACAATTTTTTGAGAATTTCATACAATGTTTTGATCATATTCATTCTTCACTCCTCCCTATAACTCCTTTCCATAACCCTCTTCAATCCATCCCACTTCCCATCACATCAACCCTTCCCCCTTTCTTAATTAATAATCTATTTAGTCCAACTTGTGCTGCACAGGTACTCCTGAGTGTGGGGCCATGCAATGGAGCAGATCCACCCACCAGGATCCACACCCTTAAAGAAAATTGATTCTCCTTCTCTAGGAAGCCATCAACTTTCCAAAGCTCCTCAGTTAGGGTTCAGGATGCTCATGAATCACTTCTCACTCTGTGTAGAATGCTGACAGGTTTGACTTTAATCAGGTCTTGTGAAAGAAACCACAGCTAAATATCACAGATGGTGATTTCTGCATATGAGCCAAAATGAGTTCCCTCTACCTCTCACATTGCTTTTGTTGGAGTACTGAAAACTGCAGTATGGACCAATCTATTTATTAATATTTCCTCCCCACAGGTGGAAAAATGCCAATTATCTGAAGATTCAACATATCAAAGAGCACAAAATGTTTTTTTATAAAGTTACCACAATGCACAGCAGTGCGCGCGCGCACACACACACACACACACACACACACACACACACACTCCTCCAGATCAGTCATGACCTGTTATTATTACAAAAATGGCATTCCTGAGATCTGAAGGCCAAGAAGGACAGGGAAGAAGATAGGCTAAGTGTAGACTTTTGCCTCTCCCTCCTCTCATCGAAACCCAAGCCTCCAGTGTCACCCCAGCTCTGTAGCCGACCACCTACTGTGGCCTCCACTTGCTCTCTGACTCTGTCTCTAAATGATCATCCAGATCTTCTCCTTCAACCTTCTTTCTGTCGTCCCAGCTCTCAACTCCATCAGGAATTACCTGGGAAACCTCCAGCCAAGTCTGCCAGAGAAACAAGTAGATCAGCAAAGCAAGAAGGCAAGCTTCAGCTTTTCATTCTCCCTCTGTATTCAGTCCCTCTGTCTCAGCCCCAGCTCTGTAGCAGACTATCTGTTGTGGCCTTTTCTTATTCTCTGTCTCCATTCCCAGGGAGCTTAGCAAATCCTGGTGGAACACCCTGCTTTGTTCCCACCACACCCAGATGTCTAGAAGCCAACACAAAACCACAATCAATAGCACCCAGGACAATGTGTCTCCACTAAAGCCCAGCAACCCTGCCATAGCAGGCCCTGAGTATTCCAACATAGACAAATCATTTTTTTTTTTAAAAAAAAGACATTAAAATATGATATGATAGAGATCTTTAAAGAAGAAATGAATAAATCTTAAAGATGTCTATGAAAACACAAACTGGACTGAAATGAACAACACAGTACAAGATCTGAAAGTGGAAATAGAATCAATAAAGAAAACCTAAACTGGGGGAAATCTGAAAATGAAATTTTTAGGAACTCAAACAGGAGCCACAGAGGGAAGCTTCACCAATAGAATGCAAAAGAAGGAAGAAAGATCTCAGGCATTGAAGAAATTCATACATCAGTCAAAGAAAATGTTAAATCCAAAAAAACTGTGGCACAAAACCTCCAGAGAATCTGAAGCACTATAAAAACACTAAGAATAAGAGTGTTAGAGGAAGGCGAAGAAACCCAGATTAAAGACATAGAAGATGTTTTCAACAAAACCATAGAAGAAAATTTACCTAACCTAAAGAAGATATCTATCAAGATACAAGAAACATACAGAACACCAAATAGACTGGATCGGAAAAACAGTCCAATCCCAACACATAGTACTCAAAACATTAAACATACAGAACAAAGAGAATATTAAAAACTGCAAGGGGAAAAGACCAAGTAACATATAAAGGCAGACCTACAGAAATTACACTCAACTTCTCGATGAAGACACTAAAAGACAGAAGCGCCTGGACAGATGCTCTACAGACTCTACAAGACCACAGATGCCATCCATATCCAGAAAATTTTTTCAATCACAATAGATAGAAAAACAAGATATTACACAGTAAAACCAAGTTTAAAAACATCTATCTACAAACCCAGCCCTACAGAAGGTACAAAAAAGAAATTTTCAACATGAAGAGGTTAAACACACCCAAAAAACCACAAGGAATAAATAATCCCAGACCAACTAGCAAATCAAAAGAGGGGAAACACACACATAACGACCACCACCACCACCACAACAACAACAATATAAGGAATCAGCATACACTACTCATTGATAATTTTCAACACCAATGGTCTTAATTCCCAACAAAAGACACAAATTAACATAATTTATGGGAAAACAGGATACATCCTTCTGCTGCATCCAAGAAACACCTCAACATAAAGGACAGACATCACCACATGGTAAAAGGATGAAAGAAGATATTCTAAGCAAATGGACGTAGAAAGCAAGCAATGCAGCCATTTTAACATCTGACAAAAATAGAATCCAAACCAAAGCTAATTTTAAAAGATAAGGAGGGGCTGGAAAGATGGCTCGGTGGTGGTTAAGATCATTGACTGCTCATCCAGAGGTCCTGGGTTCAATTCCCAGCAACTACACGGTGGCTCACAACATCTGTAATTGGATCCGATGCCCTCTTCTGGTATATCTGAAGAGAACAACAGTGTACTCATATAAAAATAAATAAATAATAAAATCTTGAGAGAGAGAGAGAGAGAGAGAGAGAGAGAGGAACACTACATGCTCATCAAAGGGAAAATCCACCGAAAGAGCAAAGCAATTCTTAACATCTATGCACCAAGCACATGGGCACCTAAGTTCATAAAAGAAACATTAATACAACTTAAAACACACATTGACCCTCACACACTGATAGTGGAAGACTTCAGTAATGCAGTCTCATCAATGGACAGGTCATTCAGATAAAAACTAAACAGCTACAGCTAACTGATGTTATAAACCAGTGAACCTAACAGGTATTTACGCACATTGCACCCAAACACAAAAGACTATACAGTCTTCTCTGCAGTCCATAGAACTTTCTCCAAAATTGACCACATACTTGAACACAAAGTAAGTCTCAACAGATATAAAGAAAAATTAATAGCATCCTGAATCCTATTTGACCATCACGGATTAAAGCTCAATATCAATAACAGGAACAATGGAAAAAAAGCTTACAAACTCATAGAAACTGAGCAGCTCACTGAAGAATGAAAAGTGTAGCAAGACACAGATTAACAAGAAAATGAAAAACGTTTAGAATTGAATGAAAATAAATATGAAACAAAACAAAACTTATGGGATGCAATGAAGACAGTCTTAACAGGCAAGTTTATAGCACCAAATGTCTACATAAAAAATTAAAAAATAAAAATAAATTTAAAAAGGGGAACTCTCCTAGCAGTAACTTAACAGCATGCCTGAAAACTCCAGAACAAAAAGAAAAAATGACACCCAAAAGAAATTGACAGTCAGAAATAACCAAACTCAAGGCTGAATAAATAAATAAAATAGAAACAAGTACCAAAAAAAAAAATCAATGAAACAAAGTTAATTCTTTGAGAAATCAATAATATTGACAAACCCAGCCAGATTAAGAAGAGGAAAGAGGAAATCCAATTAATAAAATTAGAAAAAAGAAAAAGGGGACACAGCAACAAACACCAAGGGATCCAGAGAACCAGAAGGACATGCTTTAAAAACCTGTACTCCATCGAATTGGAAACGCTATACAGAATGAATAATTTCTGAATATATGTTGTCTACAAAAGTTAAATAAAAATTAGATGAATAATTTAAATAGAACTATAACCTTTAGTGAAATAGAGCAGCAATTAAGCCAACTACCGAAAACAAACAAAAAACAAAACAAGAACCCAGTGCCAGATGGCTTTAGCACAGAATTCTACCTTCAAAGAAGAGTTAATTCCACAAAATAGGAACAGAATGAATACTGTCCAACACTCTACTACACTCATTTCTTACTGCCTTGGTCAGTCATCATCAGAGAAACTTCCTTCTGCAGCAGATGAGAACACACCAGAGACCCACAGCCAGACAATGTGCAGAGAGTGAGAGACCTTGGAACACTCAGCTCTAAATGAAATGTCTCCATCAAATACCTTCCCTCGGGCATCAAGGAACCTCACAGAAGAGGAATCAAAAATACTGGAAAAGCTGGAGAGGGGTGGACACCAAAACGTGGGCTTCTAGACAGAGCAGGACCAACACAGCGCAGAGACTGAGGCAGCATATAAGAGTCTGTAGGGGTCTGTACCACATGGGGTCCTGAAGCTGAGAGAAGTGGACATATGTTCCTATCCATAACCCAGAAGCTATCTTCTGGGTATTTTAGTGTCACTGGGGAAACAAACTACTCTTAAGGGCCAGTTGCATGCCCAACAGTAGATGGTCAACAGAAACTGAACTCAACAGCACCTTTGGAGGTTCCTTGTCTCATAATATCATTTCAGATTTCCTCTACTAGCCTCTTCTCCTCCTCTTCCTCCTCCTCCTCCTCCTCCCTGCTGCTGCTGCTTCTGCTTGTTCTTCCTCCTACTTCTCATCCCCTTCTTCCTCCCCCACATCCTCCTCCTCTTCTTCCTCCTTCTCCTGCTCCTCTCTGTCTCTCAGGTCCTTTGTTATTGGGTATATATTATGACTTCTGGTTTTGTGTTATTAATGGGATTCCTGACTGTGTGAATGACATTGGCTACTGGTTTGCTGTATATTGCTTTTACAATGTTTAGGTATGGGCCTTGAATTCCTGATCTTTCAAGACTTTTACCATGAAGGGATGTTGAATTTTGTCAAATGCTTTCTCAGCATCTAGTGAGGTGATCATGTGGTTTTTTTTCTACAGATTCAATGCAATCCCATTAAAATACCAACTCAATTCTTTACAGAGCTAGAAAGAGAAATTCTCAAATTTATTTGGAATAACAAAAAACTCAGGATAGCAAAAAACATTCTCAACAATAAAAGAACTTCTGGAGGAATCACCATCCCTGACCTCAAGCTGTACTACAGAGCAATAGTGATAAAAACTGCCTGGTATTGGTACAGAGACAGGCAGGAAGATCAGTGGAATAGAGTTGAAGACCCAGAAACGAACCCACACACATATGTGATCTTTGACAAAGGAGCTAAAATCATCCAGTGGAAAAAAGGACAGCATTTTCAACAAATGGTGCTGGTTCAACTGGAGGACAACATGCAGAAGAATGCAAATGGATACATCCTTATCTCCTTGTACAAAACTCAAGTCCAAGTGGATAAAGGACCTTCACATAAAACCAGACACACTGAAACTAATAGAAGGAAGGTGGGGAAGACCCTCGAATACCTAGGCACAGGGTAAAAGTTCCTGAACAGAACACCAGTGGCTTATGCTCTAAGATCAAGAATTGACAAATGGAACTTCATAAAATTGCAGTTTCTGTAAGGCAAAGGACACTGTCAATAGGACAAAACAGCAACCAACAGATTGGGAAAAGATCTTTACCAATCCCACATCCGATAGAGGACTAATATCCAATATATACAAAGAACTCAAGAAACACTCCAGACAACCAAATAACCCTATTAAAAAATGGGGTAAGGAGCTAAACAAAGAATTCTCAACTGAGGAAATGCGAATGACCGAGAAGCACCTAAAGAAATGTTCAGCATCCTTAGTCATCAGGGAAATGCAAATCAAAACAACCCTGAGATTCCACCTCACACCAGTCAGAATGGCTAAGATCAAAAACTCAGGTGATAGTAGATGCTGGCGAGGATGTGGAGAAAGAGGAACACTCCTCCATTGTTGGTGGGATTGCAAGATGGTGCAACCACTATGGAAATCAGTCTGGCGGTTCCTCAGAAAATTGGACATATTACTACCTGAGGACCCAGCTATACCATTCCTTGGCATATACCCAGAAGATGCTCTAACATATAACAAGGACATATGCTCCACTATGTTCATAGTAGCTTTATTTATAATAACCAGAAACTAGAAAGAACCCAGATGTCCTTCAACAGAGGAATGGATACAAAAATGTGGTACATTTACACAATGGAATATTACTCAGCTATTAAAAACAATGAATTCGATAAATTCTTATGTAAATGGATGGAACTAGAAAATATCATCCTGAGTGAAATAACCCAATCACAAAAGAACATACATGGTATTCACTCACTGATTATTGGATTTTATCCCAGAAGCTTGAAATACCCAAGATTCAACTCACATACCACATAAAACTAATGAAGAATGACGACCAAGTGGGGGTGGGGGGGCTTCAGTCCTTCTTAGAAGAAGTAACAAAATACTCAAGGGAGCAAATATGGAGACAAAGTACAGGACAGAAACTGAAGGAGGGGCCGTTTGCCGACCATTTCACTGGGGTATCCATCCCATGTGCAGTCACCAAAGGTAGACGTTGATGTGGATGTCAGGAAGTACATGCTGACAGGAGCCTGATATAGCTGTCTCCTTAGAGGTCTGCAAGAGTCTGACATACTCAGAGGCAGATGCTCACAGCTAACCATTAAACTGATCATGGGGTTCCCAACAGAGAAGATAGAGTGAAGACTGAAGGAGTTGAGAGGATTCGTGACACCATGAGGAAAGCAACAATACCAACCAACCAGAGCCCCCAGGGTCTAAACCACCAGCCTGGGAGCGCTTAGGGAGGGACCCATGGCTCCAGCTATATATGCAAGGGAGCTATATATAAGTGGGAGAAGAGATCCTAGATCCCATGAAGGCTGGACATCGTGGGGGGTGGTATTCGAGGGTGGGGAGGTGATGTACAGGGGAGGGTGGGTGGGGGTATACCATCATAGAGGCAAGAGGAGGGGGGAAGGGATAGGGAGTTCCTGGGGGGAAGGGGGGAAAAGGGGGTAAGGGGAAAACATCTGAAATGTAAATAAAATTTCCAATAAAAAAATGCTTAATTAGAAAAAAAAAAGATATATGAGAAGAAATTTATTTTCAATAAAAGAAAAAAACAAACAAAATGGCAGTCCTCCCACCCAAACACACCACACACACACACACACAACACACACACAAGAGAGAGAAAAAGAGGAGAGAGGAGAGAGGGGGAAAGAGAGAGAGAGAGAGAGAGGAGAGAGAGAGAGAGAGAGAGAGAGAAAGTGGAGAGGAGGGAGAGAGGGAGAGAGAGAGAGGGAGAGAGAATAGGATGACTTTTTTCATTCAGGAATAATAATCTCAGATAATCGTTCAATGTTCCTGAAATTCTTATATTCCAGCACCTTCCTTTACAGTGTCTCTCCCATCCCTCAAGTGGTATTCCATATCCAGAATGAGGAGGGGTTACATTAACAGTTTCCATCATCAGCCAATGGAACTCTTTAAATAATGCTGGTATTGAGGCAGGAGAGAGATACGGCTTTTGACAAGGAATAGAGAAAGGACAACTTGAAGCTGCTAGTGTCTCCTGATTTCAATGGCGGATCCATCAGGATTTGCCACCTGAGGATTTAAATTTAATAAGGCTTACAAGATTAGGATTCTAGTTGTTGCAGTCAGCGGTTGAGTTACCATTGTTTCTTTTCTTTTTTTTTTTTTTTTTTTTTTAAACAAAAGGGTAAACGTTTATTTGGAGTTAGTCTTCTGGAGAGTTACCATTGTTTCTGAACTAATTGTATGTTTTCCTTTCATGCAGCAGCTCGACTGGGTTCCAGAGAGAAGGAATATACAGCCTTGGTGAGTCTCGTCGACAGACATGCCGAACTGACCTGCTTGAACTCCTGATATCTTGGACTTCAGCTGGATCCAGTCAGGACACAGTCATCAGAGCTGGATCCAATCAGGACACAGACATCAGAGACTTTAATAATTGTTGGTGTGACCTTCTTAACCAACTCCTTCATTTTCTGTACCCTTCCCCCATCCCCTTCAAGATATCTCAACACCCATATTCAGCTTGAAGAAGTTATGAAGAGTCGTCACCCTAGTTCCTTGGACTTGGAGGAATGGAGGTGGTTATTCTAAGGTTGCCTTTCTGGGGAATTTAAAAATGGTCTTAATTGGAACAGGGAGGAAATAGCTAGAATTGATTGTATAGCCATAATCACATTTGGTAGAAATTTTTATAATTGCTACTAAGTTGTAGTCATAATTTCTATTTTTGTACAGAGTTTATTTTGATGCAGAACCAAGGTTTTATTGGTATAAATTTCTTCTATTGATACAACAATTTTAAAAGCACAAGGCTTGAACTTAATCCTTCTGTAAATGCCATTAAAACTTATCTGAGATGTTTAAGCCTGTGAGTGAAGGGCCAAATAGTAAACTCATGGCTCTGAGTTTATTGTTAGGGTGTTTTCAGATATTTTAATTAGAAATAGCTGATGGTAGTTAATGGACAACAGTCCAGATTACTTTACATAGATAGTTATTTTTCAAAAATGTTAGAAATCCACAGAATGTGACATTTAATGTTATTTATTCACTTGTTGAGACAAATCTGCTCCTAACAGCTCCCCATTTGTGGATTCAAAGAAGCAGCTAAGTGTCTGTAGCTCTAGGTAAGAGGATACATTGTGGCTATGTGGCCACTGGGCAGAAATGCCTATCTCTCCTATAGATCTGTACCATACCTGAGTGGACACAAGCTACAGGATAGGACAGCTTAGTTCTGCCGAGACAAATAAGCTAGTTCTTAATAATTACTGTTTTTCAAAGGTCTGTCAGATGATCCTGGGCCAGAAGGCTGAAGACTATGCTCCAACTTCCTGACTTACTGGAGCTGTGTTGGGTAGGCAGCTGTCTCTACAACTTGTCTCAGTTCTGGAAGTTGACTTAGGCTTCCTATATTTTCAGATAATGTTGCTCATTCTTGGATTTCTGACAGGGTTGAAAAACTACTTATAGTCTCATAGCCAACCCAGGCTATTTACATTGAGAGAACAGATTAGAGAGGATGGTTTTTAGATGGCATACTATCTAAAGCCAAGACATAAGTCAGGTGTAGATTATAAGTCTTTAAGTTAACAGATGATTTTAAGTTAAGACAATAAAATAGACAGAGTGTTCTATTTTATTGACAAAAATGATGAACTGGGTGTTAGGTCTATCTTGTACTTTATAAATTACAAAATAGTAATAATTGTGTTCAATTTAAATCTGAGATAAAAGAGTCTTTTAAGTGGACAGAAAGGGAGAAGTGTAGATAGGCCTGGCGTTGCCTGTATTTTGATGCAAACTCTGCTCTCCTGGGAGGGAGACTTCTTGTGAACCATCCCCCAATGAATAAAGGAGCCAATCACTGTGAGAGTAGGCAGGACTTCTGGGTTGGATAGGGAAGAGAATAGGCAAGAGAGAGACAGAGACCTCTGAACAGGGCTAGCAAAAGGACAAGTTGTAGCTACTAGTGTCTCCTGGTTTCAATGGTGGATCTGCCAGGATTCACCACCTGAGGATTTAGATTTAATAAGGCTTACAAGATTAGAATTCTCGTTGTTGCACCCAGAGATTGAGTTACCATTGTTTCTGAAAAGAAAAATACTAATGCTGGTATTTCAAGTCACTCTGCAGTCCTTTGTAGACTATAGTACTAATATACTTCAGTGTTGTTCACCTGACATTTCCTGCTGTGCTTCCTGCCCTGGGCCTTCACCTCCTGAAGTCCCTCATTTCAGAGCTATTTTCATCAACTCTATTTTATTAAATGAATCATAAAATCTCTTTCTATTCATTTACTTCCTGGGATAATGTTCTACAATCACTAAAAGAATTTTAAAAGCCTGGGTTGCCTCTTATTTCAAAAGTGTACATCATAAACCATGCAAGAAATTTGGAATTATATCTTCCAGTTAGAGACGTGCTCAAATGGAAACATGGTCCATTTGAAGGTTCTATTATTTGATTTTGTCTTCCATTATGCTGGCCATGTGTTTATATAGAATAATAACCCCAAGAGGGGGGCGGGTATCTTTAACTGCAGGCCTTTATGAAAACTAAAGAAATTCTCAGCATGATTGAATTCATTTTTGCCAGCCAAAATTATATACCATACACACTTATATATAACAATGTATAGGATTTAGCAACTAGCAATAAGCTTTGATTGTCACTAAGGAACCATTGTGGTGGTCTCTGTTCAACCTCTGTGTCTTTCTCCCCCATGTTCTTTCCCTGGTGGTCTGATAACAGGGTGAGAAAAGCTCTACAACCCTCACTCTCTTCCTCTTCAGCTGGAACCTTGTGTTTGCATAACCCTGAACATAATCTGAGCACTATGGGACTGGAGGGACAAGCTTTGCATTCTGCTAGTAACGTAGTTTCAAATGGATCCCCTCCATATGCTTTATATCATCACTCTTTCTGTGCAGTCTCAATGCATACTCTCTAGACTTGGAGTGTAGCTCTGAAGCTCACTGCTACAGTACTTGCCCAGCATGTGTGAGGCCCAGGTTCCATCCTCAACACCACAGAAAACAACAACTTAAATACATACACACAGATGTGCATGCATGTGTGTACACATCCAAGTATCCTGAGCCAACAATTTAGGAGTTTTTAGGGCATTGAGGTATGTATGTGTTTAAGTATATGTACATACATGTTTCTACGTGTTTGCATGTGCAGGTGCATGTGTGTGTATGAGAGTACCAGAAGCTATTCTTCAGGTGACATTTATCTCTATTTTTAAGAGAGAGAATCTCCTTAGCCTGGAGCTCACTGATGAGGGTAGACTGGTGAGCCCTAGGGATGCTCCTGTCTCCACCTCCCCAGCCCTAAGACTATAAAACATACTGCTATGCCTAACTTTTTTGAATGAGATTGGGAGCTAGAACTCAGGACTTCATGCTTGCAATACAAACATTTTACTGACTGAGCCGTCTCTCCAAAAATCCAAAGCATTATTATTAAAGTGTCCTAATTACCAATCCTCTGGACTGCAGGCAGAGATTGGGAGAGGTCTCCTTTAAGGATCTGCTGCATTTAATAAATACCATATATTATAATAAAGATGATATACTGAGCTACTTTACACCCATGCCTTAATTACACAATTGTTGAATGTTACATAAATTATGCATCTGTTGTTTCTTTCCCAATTGTGTGTGTGTGTGTGTGTGTGTGTATGTTGCATATGAGAAAGGGACACTTATATTCATCACAGTCTACAAAGCATCTAATATTGTCCAACAGTTGCTCCTTAAATATTTGAGCATGTCCCAATCGTATTCATTTCAAACTCTTCTAGGAAACATTTCTAGGGTAAAGAGTAAAATAAAGCATTTGACAGTAAAAGAAGTTTGCAAAATAAATCTGCCAGAAGTTCCCAAAAGCACACAGCATATGAAAGACCTTGAAAAGTCCTGTAGTGAAGAAACCCAGCTCTCTTTGTGCAGCCAATTTTTCTCCAATGCGAACATAATAATCTCTTTTCCTTGGCATAAATTTCTTGTAGAGCAATGTTTCATGATTTATCAACCAGTTTGAAAATTCATCCTCCAAGTCAATGTCTCTCTATATAAATATTTTATTCATCTCATCTTACTGTGGAAAAAAAAAAGTTAATGTAGAGGCCAAAGGAGCCATTCTTAGTCCTGGTTTTCATATTAACTAATAATATGATCAGGCCAAGTCATTTCATGGAGTGTGACTCTTGCCAAAGAATATTGCTAACACACGCACATGGGAAGGCGGGGGTGTGTGAATTTTGTCATGTGAGCATTAAAAACCCTGATCACAAAGCTTTGAAATCTAAAGTTCTAGCTACTTTAATTGCTGCTGTGATTTACAAGGTTGTCAAGCTTATCTGAAAAGTCAGTTTAATATGGTTATGTAAAAGGAGCTGTCATAGAAGCATTATGAGCTAAGCAGTGCTGACTGCTAATTGACTAGCCACTGTGGAAGGAACGCCTTTTATTTCCTTTCTCATCTCCCTCCTTGGCCTCCCCCCCCCCATCTCTTAAGGTGAAGTACTGTCCTCCAAGAAAGTTAGCCGGCATTCTCTGTTAACTCTTTCCTTTCTCATCTAGCTCTGTCCAGATACAAATTTAGAGCTCATGGAGACAAAGGCTACATCCTAGGAACATTGAACAGCTCTAGGTTCTATTTTTATGTTATAGTATTTTACATGTAATCATTAGAGCAATAACAGGCACAATATCATGTGATACCTCTGCTCATGTTTTTCTAAATCTGAGTTCTCTCAATGGTATTTCTCTTGGTCACAAACTTTCATGCTTTGACTCATAATTAATGTAAAACCTTGGAGCATGGTCCAGAGCTCAAATGGAAGACATTTGGTATATTTGTTAAAAACATTTCTTATGTTCCTTAAAATATACTATATGGGTGACTCCTAATAAGGCATCAGGTTCTTTTTACTCCAAAGTTAGCTTCAAACACTGGCGGGGTGCTCAAACAGTAAAGAGCTCTCTGAGCAACCATGAGGACCTGAGTTCCATCCCTAGAACCCATGTAGAAAAAGCACTTAAAATCCAATGCTGGGAAACAGGATTCAGGAAGAGTTCCGGTGTATGCTGGCCAGCCAACCTAACCTAATAGGCAAGACTCAGATCAATGGGAGATGCTGTCTCAAAACACAAGTGAATAGCACCTGAGGAGCAATGCCTGAGGTTGACCTTCGGCCTCCACATGGATAAACATGTAACCTCACACTATAAAAAAGTTAAGTTCAATATGTGGTAGAGATAAAAAGGAACCCTAGGAAAGCAAGATGCTAGGAGAACATAGCTATAGGAGATAATGTTTTGTGTGGGTAGAAAAGTCACCTTGCCTAGCCACATAGATAGAGCATTGGAGCAAGGGCTATGGAGTTGGGAGGTGGCAGAGATGAGAGAGGAGAAATTTAACCAGCAATCTTCTCTGCAGTTTCAGAGTTAATTGAAATAGAAGTTTTCAGATTAAAAAAATCCCTTGAGCATCTTTTAGACATGAGAGGGGATATAAGAATGCATAAATCATCGTTCCCTTGCAAAACAAAGGAGAATTAGAGATTTTTTATGCCACAAAAATAGACAGGTTTAACCTTCCAGAAGAACAGGGGATGTTAAATATGCAAATAGAGTTTGGGAATTATAGTGTCATTAACATTTTAAAACACTATTCTGAGCATAAGCAGCAGCAAATTCTAATACCATGATGTTCCTATAGTAACCGCTCACTGTCTCTATAAGCCTGCTCTTGCTTGGAGCACAGACATGGAAGTGAGGGACACTGTTGTTCTTCCTTCCTTATGGTACACACAAGCAGAGTTCTCAGGCAGCCCCAAGACCACCTGACTGGCGCTATGATTCTCTATCCATTTCTCTCTTCCTATCTCATTTCTACAATCTACTTTGCAACAAAAATCACAATAGGAAGAAAGTATGGAACCCCTCAGAGAATCCATGCATTTCTCTTAAATGTATGACCAGCAGTACAATTATTTTATGTCTTTTCACATGAATTCATTGCATAATAGCTTTGCTTCTTGAAGATGATCAACTATAATCCATCAATAAGTTCCTAATAATTAGTTCAGCACTATAAAACTGAAGTCTCATTACAGATTTTTCTTTGTTTTTATTTTAAGTGTATGGGTGTTTGCCTACATGTATGTGTGCCCATATATGCACATGTATATGTGTACAGTCTCCTTGGAAGCCAGAAGAGGGCTCAGATCCTCAAACTGGAGTTACAGATGGTTGTTAGCCTCTTTGTTGGGTGGTGAAAATCAAGACTGGGTACTCTGGAAGAGCTAGAAGAACTCTTAACCACCAATTCATTTATCCAGCCCTTGAATATAGCTTTTAAATCTTGTGATGAAAGTGAAATAAAAAGCACATTAATAAGCTATTTTCTTCTAACTTGTTAGCCTTGCACTTTCTGAAGAAGAGTCAGTGAGACCAAGGAAGGCATCATGACTGCACAGCCCTGGAGGCCCTCGCTACCTTGTTTTCATTGTATAGCATTAACAATGTTCTTAAGCACAGCTGGAGAGATGCCTTCCTGGGAAAGAGCACTTGCTGCTCTTGTAGAGGACTTGGTTTCATTTTCTGCCTTCCACAGGCACCAGATATGCAAGTACACATACACAAACACTCATGCATACAGCAAAACAAAAATAAAGAATATGCTTGTCCTACAAACAACAAGGAATTGCTCTCTCACTATGCAGTATGTGACTTTGAAGAAGAGTTTTTCAAAACTTCAGTCCCTTCATTCATAACTCTATCCCATGATCTCTCTGGAGATTAGATTCAAATATCTTTCTGGCATTTCCACCTCAATAGTCCCAAAGTGTTAAAGAAACAATCCTGGAAGCTTTGTTCCAGGCTCTTAGCATCTTGCTCAAAACACTGATGAAACACAAGAAAAGCAGCAAGATGTTTTATTCAAAACCAATTTGCATTCTTCTACAAGTTGACCTCCAGTTGGACCAGCACCATTTGTTGAAAATGCTGTCTTTTTTCCACTGGATAGTTTGAGCTTCCTTTGTCGAAGATCAAGTGACCATAGGTATGGGGGTTCATTTCTGGGTCTTCTATTCTATTCCATTGATCCTCCTGACTGTCTCTGTTCCAATACCATGCCGTTTTTATCACTATTGCTTTGTAGTACAGCTTGAAATTGGGGATGGAGATTCCCCAGAAGTTCTTTTATTGTTGAGTGTAGTTTTCGCTATCCTGGGTTTTTTGTTATTCCAAATGAATTTTAAGATTGCTCTTTCTATCTCTGTAAAGAATTGAGTGGGGATTTTGATAGGGATTGCATTAAATCTGTAGATTGCTTTTGGCAAGATGGCCATTTTTACTATATTAATCCTTCCAATCCATGAGCATGGGAGATCTTTCCATCTTCTGAGATCTCCTTCGATTTCTTTCTTCAGGGTGTTGAAGTTCTTGTCATACAGGTCTTTCACTTGCTTGGTTAGATTCACACCAAGATATTTTATACTATTTGTGACTATTGTGAATGGTGTCGTTTCCATAATTTCTTTCTCAGCCAGTTTATCCTTTGTGTAGAGGAATGCTACTGATTTGTTTGAGTTAATTTTATACCCAGCCACTTTGCTAAAGTTGTTTATCAGGTTTAGGAGCTCTCTGGTGGAAGTTTTGGGTCACTTAAGTATACTAACATGTCATCTGCAAATAGTGAAACTTTGACTTCTTCCTTTCCAATTTGTATCCCTTTGATCTCAAAACCAAGGAGAAAATAGAGAATAGAGAGGACACAGTGGGGTTTGCTTAATGGCCCAGGGTACTTCTCATGGCTTCCTTCTTAGCTTCAGGAAGAATAGTCAGTTGCTATGGATAAGGTGTGGGTGATTTACTGTTTTGATGGACAAGGCTTGGGTTGTGTAACCCTTTACTCACTGAACCTTTCCCATCATGCATCTGATTTAATTATATGCATGATCAATCATGCAATAGTCATAGAATGGTAAATATGGTGGGTTTTCTTCCCCAAAATCTTTACCCAGAAGGCAGAGGTTGCCTTACTAGACAAGGAACCTATAACAGGCTGGACCTACCTACTTTCCCCTAGTTTCAGGTTATGTTCCAGGTCATGTCCAACCACAGAAGAGAGGCAAGGTTACTAGGGCACTTCTAGGGAGTTACTGAAAATTATTAGGAAAGAATGACAGTTGTCTTATTTGGACAATGGCTTGTAGCTTGATGGAGGTGCATCATGGGTTACTAAGCTACCTGTGCAAACTGTCTGCCTCAAAAGGACCTCAGTTTAGTAAAAATCTGATACATGACCTTCTGCTGTGAGCTGGCCTCTCTTCTATTTTCCCCAGCTATCCAGAGCTATCCAAATATTTACAATCCAAGCCCTCTACTTCTGTGTGCATTTCATTGCTACGCTGTATTGAGCTCACACTTTGTGTTTTGATCCATGGGTGTCCACCAGCTGCAGTCCATCCATGCCACCTTCACACTCACCAGGACTACTCTGAAAATGTCACCACTCACCCTTCTAAAACAATTCTTTCTGAAATGCAAACCCTATTGCATTATCACTCCCTCTGAAGGGTTCAGCAGGTTGGTATTCAGGAATCTGGCCAACCTCCCTGGTCCTGAACAGGCCTCTGAGTCCTTTCACTGTGCTGTGACCCCACTCCACAGAGCCTGAGGACATTCTATCTTCATCTCCCACATAATCTACCGATGTCTGTCCCTCACCTCAGTCCTAATGCACTCAGAGACACTTCTCTCACTTCACCCAATGACCCTGCTTACAGTGCGATAACATGCGACCGTAACTTTTCATTTGTTTTGTGACTCTCAATATGGCCTGCTTTCCCATTTGACTAAAAGTTTCACAGAGAAAGAAACCAAAACTTTTATCAGACACAACAAACTCCAATAAACATCTGTTGAGTAACTGTATGCGTCAGTGAAAATCAATGAATGCAACTAGAAAAGTACATACCATCTCAAGGCTAAAATCCTCCATATCTGCCATATAATTTCTGGTGCAACTCCTTTTTATTTCAACAAGGCGGTATTGTATGAGTCCAAATACATGACTTAATTTGTATATTTCATGGCTAGCATATGAAATAGAGATTGATATGTTCCTGATACATATTAATCATCTATTTATATATTTATATGAAGTATAAGTATTTTATATAAATATATAAAATAATAATATATAAAACAATTTAAACATAATATTTAGAATAATTTAAATATAATATAAATTAAAATTAATATATAAAATATGAAAATTAAGTATATAAAGTTATATATTTAAATTATTTTTCCTAGAAGGAAGTAGACAGGACCATCTATCAAGAAACTAAAGGAAATGTACCCAAACAAGAGTATTTTGGTGGACAAGGTAAAAGAGGAAACAGAGAATGGTCCAGGCAAAAAGGAGAAAACCAACAGCTGAGAGAAAGAAACTCTGACAGGGAGCGAGGAGCAGAAACCTCCCCAATGCTGAGCAAGCGAATGAGCAACTTGACCCCTCACAGGGAAAAGAAAAAGAAATAGCAAACCACGAAATGACAGAGCCAAGTCACTGATCGCCTGAACAGCTATGTCTAGTGCAGTGAAAATTTGATTTTTTTTTTTTTTTGGCATTGCTTTGTGTTGCGTTGCATTGCTTTCCTTTGTGTTGCATTGTATTGCGATGCTTAGGACAGCAGTTTTACTGCTGTGTTTTCATCTTTTGGAAGCCTAAAAGATATCAGAGCAACGAGAGGCAATGATCTTTCCTGCCAGCAGTGCATGGTTTTGTTACCTGTGCTTGTGGCAAAACAGTTTGATGCTGGCTGTAAAACATCCTGATTACCTTGTAAGAACTCACTGTGGGCTCTGTGAACAAATGGCAGGGTTAGAGGCTCCCAAAGGACCCTCTGCTTGTACTCGTGCTATCCTTTCAGTCACTTGCTCTTGCTCACTCACTCTTTAAACAGTGCGCACACACGCATGCACGCACACACGCGCGCACACACACACACACACAAACACACACACACACACACACACAGGAACCAAAAAACAACCCAAAAACCAATCATGGTGGTATAAACCTGTAGTCTCAGCACACAGGAGGTGGAAGCTGAAGGATCAGGACCTCACAGTCATCCTTGGTTACCTGGCACCTTAAAGAGAGCCTGGGAAACATGTCTTAAAACAAGTCTAAGAGATACTGTAATCAACTTAAACTCTTAGCCAAGTTTTAATATCTTGAATCCTCCAAATAATTAATGATTACTCTTCCCTCCTTGGTGATTATTTCAATGAAAGCCCAGAACTTTGTGTGCCGTTTCCGAAAGTCCTGAGACAGCCCCTGGGAGCCAGGCCCTCCTGAGGAGAATTTCCAAAGCAAAGGCCCGCCACTGACCACAGCACTCAGATGACTGTCATCAGTTGTCCCCCATGCCATCATGGTTCTGGGCTCCCCATGAAAGGCATTGATGCTGCCGAGTTACAGCAGAGCCCTTCTGCCCCCACCCCCACTCCTCCCCTTAACAAGCTCTGAAAGGTATCAGGCTCAGACTTTTTTGGCATTGGGTTGCAGGCTCTCTAGTCTCTGTGGAACTATAATTCCCATGTGGAAAATTTTAAGGTATTGTAAGAACCTTCTACTCCTCTGATCTCTGCAAACGCCCTTCTAACACAACAATGTGGCACACAGAAGAGTTGGAGATGGAGAAACCCTGAGTTTCCTAACAGTGTCATTCTGGCCAATCTCAAGCACTGGACAGGTCAGTCAATCATTTTTATTTTAAGGAACTACAGATTTGAGATGAAAATCCTCTCTCCCCATCTATGTAGCTTGAAGGTCGCATTATCTGTAAAATGTTTCAGCCAAGGAAACAGGAATGTTCATAGTGTCCTGGTGACTAATCTGACCTGTCTGACAAGTTACTGCGTTTAGTCTTCAAACCCTGCCTATTTTTCAACTTAGGAAAAAATCAAGTAAATGTGGACCTCAAAGCAGCTCTCTGAGATAATACATAGCTTCTGCCCTCTAATGACAAGTGAAACATTGGCAATGATTATAGAAAACATGTGTGTGAGGTTTAAGACAACTGTAGAAGCTACAGATAAACTAATGAGAACACTGACCGCACACAACAACACAGAGGAGTATAGGTTCTCAACCTGTAACCTAGAAGTAAATCTAAATTTTACAACCAGTCCATATTTACAGTGAGAAGAGGAAAGGCGATTTATATCAACATACAAGCGTGTACTACCATGAAGCTAATTTAATGAACATAAAAATACATTAAATGAACAGAGGAATGTTGCCCTCATCAGACAACTGGTCTCGAATAATACTGAAAAACAGGCACCATCGCTACAAGTTATTGTTTCACGCCTTCAAAAATCTTCTAACTTCTGTAAAAGCATTTTCACCTCAAAGGTAACTATTATACTGAATATCTCTCTGTCTCTCGACCCTACATTTTTATCATTGGCTGTAGGAAGTGTATATGGGTATGTCAGACCCAGCTGAGGGTGGAATTCCCATCCTATAGCCATGGTTCATTGAACCAACATGTGTAAGCTCAGAAGTAACTGCTGTGTAAGTAGTGAGCAATGTAGGCCTGCTCTAATTATCTGTTGGTTTTGATGGCTTTGTCTTGTTTTTGCTTATTTGCATTTCTGTTTGAGTCACATTACCAAGTACACTAAGTGACTATTGACTCACTGGAGAAGCTGAGAATACTGGCCTCCACATTTTTAAATATTTCAAAACCAGAATGCTTCAAGACACAAAATAGTTGCTATATACTAGGCACCTTCTAAAGTAGGCTTAGTGAGTATAAATATAGTTCTTGGCTGATGTTTTCTTTTTTATTTTTCTTTCATATGTTACATCCCAACCATAATTTCCCTTCCCCACTCCCCCAGCCTCCTCCCCCACTCTCCTCTCCCTCATATCCAGCCCCTCTCCACCTCCCCACAGGATAACAGCAGGCCTTCCAGGGACATCAACCAAATACAACATAACAAACTGCAGTAAGACTCTACATATACAATCACATCAAAGCTGGATAAGGCAACCCAGAAGGAAGAAATGGGTCCCAAAATAGTCAGGAACAGCCCCTGTTTCCACTTTTAGGATTTCCATAAGAACATCAAGCTACCCAGCCATAACATACATGCAGAGGACCTAGGTCAGAGCCCCTATAGGCTCCCTGATCTCTGCAAGGTCCCATGAGTCCAAGTCAGTTGATTCTGTGGACCATATTCTCCTGATGTGTCCCTTCTCTGAGTCCTCTGGTTTCTCTTATCTTTTCTTTCCTTCCTCTGCAGGACTTTCCAAGATCTGCCTAATATTTGAGTGTGGCATCTGCATCTGCTCCCTTTAGTTGTCAAGTGAAGTCCCTTTGGTATCTTTGATGCCAATTCTGTTTGGTTCCCATCCTACGACACTCTGCAGGCAGGACAAACTGTAGATCAAAGGTTGTTGGGTAAATCTCCAACCCAAATAGGACCAGTCAAAGAAAACACAACTCAATAATTATGAATAAAAACTGCACACCTAGATTGGGCAGATTTACCACGACACTACTCTATTCCCCAACTATGAGATCCCTCATAACTTGCAGTTTCTCCAGGCCATGCCCATCACCTCTCCATCATCTCCTCCACTCCATCGTCCTCCCACCACTTCCTCCCTCTCCCAAACCCTTGCAGCTCCACCTTCCCTTCTACTGCCCAATCATCGCTCTAGCCTTTATTTTACAAATTAAGGTGGGCAGAAGGTTCACAAGAAGTCATCTGTGTACTGATTTGCTCCTCATCCCAGCCCCTCCCAGGAAAGTGGAATTAGCATCAAAATACAAGACCAGGACTATCCATAAAACTTCCCCCTTTCTGTCTAATTAAAAGACTTTTTTATTTCAGATATAAATTGAGCACAACTATTACCATATTGTAATTTATAAAGTACAAGATAGACCTAACACCCAGTCCATCATTTTTGTCAACTAAATAGAACCTCTGTCATCTATCTTAACTAAAAGACTTATTTCTGCACTTGGCTTATGTCCTGGCTTTAGAATGAATGTCATCTGAAAACTATCCTCTCAAATTTATTCTCTCAAAGTAAATAGCCTGGGTTGGCTATGAGACTATAAGTCTTCAACTCCGTCAGAAATCCAGAATGACTGAATTAACTGAAAATATGGTAAGCACAAAGCATAGCTTCCAAAACTTAGCCAATTTATAGAGACCACTGACCACTTGACAGTCCTATACTTCAAAACATTGGAACATCCAGTCTTCAGGCTTCTGGCCTAGGATCATCTGACAGACCCAGTATGCAGAATTTTTAAGGGCTGATTTCCCTGTCTTGGCAGAGATAATCAGTTGACTATTCCGCATAGTGTGTCCTATTTCTGAACAGTATTGTCTGTAGATGAAATGAAGCAATTCTTGCCTAGTGGCTGTCTTGCCAGTACTGGAGTAACTCCTTAAATGCTCAGTTTCTTCTTTGAATCCAAGATAGGGTGCTGTCAGGGACAGATAGGTCTCTAGTCAAACGATCTTTAATAAAGAAATATCCATAAATGTCCTATTCTGTGGACTTCTGATTACCCAAAGCATACTACTGAACACTAGTTGAAATATCTCAGAAACACCCTTTTAATTAACTCAGGACCATAAGTTTGCTATCTGGCCCTTAACTCATATGACTTAATCATCTAAAAACAGTTTATAATAACAGTTATAGAAGGACTGGGTCTAAGACTTGTATTCTTAAATGTGTTATATAGGCACAATGCCTATATGAGACTAACAATATTAATTCCAATTTTATATCAATAAGAAACTCATACCAATTAAAACATTAAATTTGTACAAAATAAATTCTGTACCAATGTAAGAGATTATAATTCAACTTTGTATCAATTATAAGAATTTCTACCAATGTAAGATATACCTATATAATGTTTTGCTTAAGAGTAAATTTGCTAACCTATACCTATTTGTCTATTTCTATGATTTCTATGACATTACTATATCTACCCCTTTCTTTTCTAGTCCCTTCCCTTTTATCTAAGAAGGAAGGGTAGAGAAGAAGACAAGGAAAGGTAGAAATCCTTGAGTTTAAGCTCTCTAGTTCCCTCCTTGTCCAAAGCAACATTTGTAAAGTATCCTTTAACTAACAACATGTATATAAGTTCTAAAATAACCAGAACCATCCACCCCAACATAAGGAACTGGGACAATGATCTTCTTTTGTCTGCTTTCAGCTGAATTGGGGTGAAGAATTCCTATCTGGGGCCCAAAGGAAGTAGGAAAATTGACTTAGTCAAAGGAGAGCTAGCTGGCATCATTTGCCTTGCAGTCACTATGTGCTGAGAAAGTTCATTGCTTAGCTAACATCGTGACTGTGACAGCCTGAAAGGCTGGACAGGCAAGCTAGCTGTTCTGAAAAACTTCTGGAAGCAAGTCTTTAAAGGAAGCAGCTTCGACATAGTTGCAGTAGAACTAAATGCAAAACTGGAATAGTAGGTCCCAAAGTCTCAGCATCCCGGAGTATGAATCTTTTTAGGGCTGTCTTTCTCTTCTTTCATTCTGCAGTATATAAAACTTAAAAGCAGCATGGTAGTTCTGTAAGGACATTCACATGGAGCATGAAGGGTACACAGATTGGTCAATGAAGATCAATAAAGGAAGACAACTGCCTTTCTTCAGGCTAGTTTGATCACATAATCAAGCTGTAATATAGCTTTGTATGCATGCCCTCATAAAAGATGGCATGTAATAACAAGTCATGAAAAATTAGTACCCATTATGTGTTTATTGGCTGTGTATAGACATTTTAGCCAGTTCCAGAGCTGCCTCCATATAAGAGACATATAAACATCACCACATATACGTCACCTATTTGGTTGGTTGTGTTAGTCTCCCTTTTCTTCTGTGTCATCAAGGTTTTCAGGAGGTCTCCCTTTGTCATGTCTGATTTTTATCAACTTGGAAGGAACCCACAGCTTTTCTTTTCCTGTGGAAACATAGGCATAACCTCTCCCCCAGCGTAACACATTTCCCATTTTCCATTCTGAAAGTCAGATATCCTTAAGATAAATAGGTTGGTTTAGTTCAATAGTTTTTCCACCATCCAATGTCTTTCAGCACTGTTTTTGTTCATTAGCATTTAAAAAATTTAAGGTTAATAAAGCACAACGTAATCTATCTTTAGGTGTTTTTGTTGATCCTTTTTGCCTATTAAGCATCTCCTTTAGAGTTTGATAAGATCTGTCCACAATGCTTGTCCTGTAGGATTGTGTGTATGCCTGTACATGTTTTATTACTATAATATGCAAAAACTTCTTCATCTTATTAGAGATATATGCCGGACCATTGTCCATTTTAATTTGTATGGGTATTCCCATAATGGCCATGACGTCTAACAATGTGTAATTACAGAATCAGCCTTTTCTGACACTAAGGCAGTTGCCCATTGAATCCTGAATATGTGTCTATAGTATGGTGCACATATTTCAGTTTACCAAACTCTGTAAAATGGAAGACATCCATTTGCCAAATGTCATTCCTTTGGATACCTTTAGGGTTAGTTCCTGTAGGCAATGGAGTTTGGTTATATAATGAGCAAGTAGGACATTGCCGCACAATTTCCTTGGCTTGTTGCTAAGTGATAGAGAATTCTTTCTTTAAACCTTTGCTGTTAACATGGTAGTTTTTATGGAATTCTGAAGCCTCTAGTACACTTACTATCAATAGCTGGTCGATTTCATTATTACCTTGCACCAGAGGGCCTGGCAGACCTGTATGGGATCTTATGTGTGTTATATATAGTGGGTAACTCCTATTTCTGATCATTTGTTGTAGTTGAATAAATAGCGAGGTCCATTCAGAATCATCCTGAATAAGTTCAGCAGTGTCTATGTGTAAAACAACCCTTCTGCATATTGAGAGTCAGTTTTATATTAAGAGACTCTTGAAAATCTGACAACACCATGATTATTGCACATAATTCAGAATTTTGAACTGACTTATAGAGACTCTCAGCCACCTTACTTACATCTTCTGATTTATATCCTGCCTTTCCTGATTTACTAGCATCACTGTAAGATATAAGGGCTCCAGATACTGGGTCCCCTTTGTCCCAGGCCTTTAAGGCTGACAATTGACACAATGCCAGAGTTTCTTCATCATATACAGCCTGCACCTCTACCTCAGCAAAGCAACCTTCAGCAAGCAGCTGATCAGTGGAAAGCTCTCTACCCCTGGATCTATTTTGTCGTGCCATCTTTCCACCATGCAAACCATTGTAAATTTGCAGCAGGTTCTGGTATTGCTCTTGCCATATCTTTCCAGTCTTGGGGGATTATTCTATTTTTAAAAGCCCACAAAATCAGAATTTGTTTTACAAATGGCGAATGCATTCCAAAATTAGTGACACTTTCCTTAAATTTTTTCAGATCTAACATCCACAGGTTGGCATTCAAGTTCCTGATAACCCCATGGATGATCATGTCTGGAGGTCTTTGTTGTGTACTAACCGGATAAACTAAAGTTTGTTTTCTAATAACATTTGTTTGGCTTTCTCTAATTTTACCTTCTGTCTCTACCTGAGTATTTTCCTTAACTTTCCTTGAATTCCTCCCTTAAAATCTGTGTCCATGCTTCATTCTCTCCTTTTGTTGCTCTTCCCGTTCTTGAGTTCCTGTATTCTCTGTTCAAGGTTCTGCCTCCACATTTTGATTTTTTTCTTTATATTGCAATTCTGATAGTCTGTTGTCCATTTTATTTTGACTGATTAATTTAAAAGGTTATTTTCCAAGTCTTGCTTCCAACCCTCATCATCTTCTCTCTGCTGCTCAGTCTGCTCTGTGAGCTGCTGAATCCTTTGTTCTATCATCTTTGCCAGCTCCTGTCTCCCACCTTCATTTTCATCTGTCTCTTATTCTGATCTATAATTTCCTGTGTCTTCATTTCTAGTGTTTCCTCTAGGCCACATTGCCAAGTCTTAAATTTCTCTTTCTGTTGTTCGTGCTCTATAATTTCCTGTATCTTCTGTTCTAAGTCCTGCTTCCGTAATCTTAGCTTCTCTTTATGTTGTAATTCTGATATTGCAGCATCTGCCTTACTTTGATTTGCTAGCTTTAGTAAATTATCCTCTATATTTGCTTCCACATTTTATCTCTATCTCCTTGCTGTTGCTTATTTTGGCCATAAAATCCTGAACCTTTAGTTCTAGTGTTACTTGTAATCTCTTTTCTAAGGCAAGGAATTTTTTATCTAGGGCCCTGTCTCTTGAGAAGACATAGTAAATCAAAAGAATTAATATTCCAATACCAGTAAATGCTAAAGTGTCTATTTCCTTTATATCTATCCCTGTCAAACCATTCAGAATACCATCACATAAAGCCCGAAAGATGTTTATTGTGTTTCTCATCTTTAAGTACCAAAAGATTATATATCTCTCTTATATCAATAAACTACCTGGTCCAGAGCCCTTTGTATCTTTGTCTCCCAATTCTTTTATTCACAGGGTGGGCTGAGTGTAGATTGATCTGTGTCTTCTGTGTCCCTGTTTGGGTTGCAGCTTGTGCTTGTGTGCTGATCTCAGGCCACCTGCAGCGCAAGCAAGCAGGCAGTCTAGAGATTCCCTCTGGCTATCCTGGAAGATAGGGGTGGGGTGGGGGGGATATGGGGAAGTAAACACAGACAGACTCTCCCAGGTGAAGATGCCCAGATAAGTTTACTGTCTGCTTGAAAACCTCACAGGCATTTGTGTTCCAGGGTCTCCTGTCCCTATCTGCAATTCTTACACTGCTCAAGCCCAGCTCCAGGTTGAGGTACTGCCCCTGGCTCTCTGTTGCAGGGGAGGGTGGGGTTGGGAGAGGGAGCCTCTCTGTCATTCTCTGTAGGCCCCTCAGACTCAGTCAGCTTTAAATCCACAGTGCTGCAGCCTAGATCACTGCCTGAGCCTTATTGGGGTGAGGGGGCAGTGAACTTTTATCTCAGGTTAGTTGAGTTCTAAGCAATAAGTTGGGAGCCACTTGTTGAGGTAAATCTCCAATCCAAATAGAACCAGTCAAAGAAAACACAACTCAATAATTATGAATACAAACTGCACACCTAGATTGGGCAGATTTACCACTACACTACTCTATTCCCCATCTATGAAATCCCTCATAACTTGTGGTTTCTTCAGATCAAGTCTTTCTCCTCCGTACTCCCACCACTTCCTCTCTCTCCCAAACCCTTCTTGAAATGATGGAAGGGGACCAATGATGGAAGGGGATGTCCCAGTGGGCCCATGCCGAAGCATCTCTTCCCCCTGAGGGACCAGCCACATGACGGTATAGCATAGAATAGAGTTTATTCAGGGCATGGGGAGGGGAGCCAGGAGGGTAGTAGAGGCAGAGAGAGAGAGAGAGAGAGAGAGAGAACAGAGAAGTAGATAGAGAGCACAGGGAAGTAGAGGAGTAGAGGCCAGCCATGACCACGTGGAGAGAAGGGGAAAGGAAGGGAGGGGCAAGGGGACAGAGGGAAGCTAGAGGTGAAAGAGTGAGAGAGCAAGAGGGTAAGAGACTGAGGAGGGGGCAAGCAGCCCCTTTTATAGTGGGCCAGGCCTACCTGGCTATTGCCAGGTAACTGTGGGGAGGAGCATACCTGGCTGTTGCTAGGTAACTGTGGAGGTGGAGTTTAGACAGAATACTAACATTCCCCAGTTTTGGTTTAATTAAAAGAGAAAAATTAGAAAGAGGTGACGGCAAAGCAGGAATAGGGTTGTTGTGATATATGGCTACTTCCTGCTGGCATTGGGGGTGACCTGTCTTTAGGGGGAACCTAGAAGAATGGGTATAGGGGATGTTTGTCCAGTCTTAGGAGAGTTGGCTGTTTCCTGCTGTCCAGGGTCTATGGAGCCATCTGAGGATAGGTCAGAAGGAACAGGTCCAGTAGAAGCAGCTGTGTGTATGTGACAGGAGATGGAGTATCTGGAGGTTGCTTCTCTGGAGCTTTTCTGGATGTGCCGGGACTTGACGAAATGTAGGTGAAATAAGATTAAGTACATTTGGGGAAAATAAAGAATTTTTTTTTCTTAAGATGTACATTTAAACCCAGAGAGATCCCACCCTTTGGAATGGTAGAAGGGGAACTTTAGGCAGTATGTACTTATCTGGAGGCATCTACTTGGTCATGGTAGGTAGATCTGAGTGGATTTCCTGTAGCTATAAGTTTACAAAAGAGAGACAAACAAGACGAGTTAACAACACAAGCAGTCTTTAAGATGAGCCTTTGTGAGGATCATACAGTGGAATGTTTATAGTTAGGCAAGTCAAGGAATTCAGATAATATTAGGACAGTGTCATAGGAAGAAGAGAAAATGAAGCATTTAATTGATGGCAACTGAGTTTAGGTAATGAAGTAACAGATAATATGTGAAAGCTTAGCTGTCAATGTAGTCAGAAGTCTGAGAGAAGTAAGCAATAATCTACCAGTTACATATTATTTTAAAAATGACAGAGTCCACTAGCCAACAGTTCCCAGGTCTCCATAGTCTCTTGGGCAAAGCCAGTTTGCTTCCAAGAGCAGAAGACGCAGGGCTTTTTCTCTGTGGAATGGATACACGTGACATGAGAAATGACCTACCTTGGTTTGACTTAGCTAAGTCATTTGACTCAGAGCATCCAGTTTAGTCCACTGCATTTGTTCACATACATCTAGGCTGTATCTTCTAGGAGTCCAGTGTCCAAGTCTTCTGAAACCATCTTGGGTCAACTGTTAGAGGCTTTGGGAATTCTGTCAGCCATAAACGTATACTATTAGCAGACTTCTGAAAAGATTGAGAGCCATAAGGATTGGTTGTAACTGAATAGAAGTTAATAGCAGTAAAAATCTATCAAGACAAAGTCTTTCCTATCCTGTCTTAAGTAACTTTGTTGGGTTGTGTAGGTAGAGAAAAGCACATTTTTGTACTAGCAAAGAAACATTTGGCTAGGACCAGAATAAGAAAGCTGGATCGTACAGCTGGCAGGTTGGAGCTGTGAGCCACAGGTGCTGCGGGTCAGGTCTGCAGGCAGCAGAGACAGGGCGGTACTTCCTACTAGCAGGTAGAAGTCATTTCTCAGTGCCTCTGGCAGCTGGATTTTGCAGTGGGCAAGGAAAAGCAAGCATTTCCCACATCACAGCAATGTTCATGTTAGTTGTTCTTGTGGCAGAAGGCACAGCTAGCACTCACTTTACAGGTCCCGAGCAGAGAGGGAGAGAGAGCATACGCCTCCCTCACATGCGCGGACAGCCAAGCCCTTTGTGTGGGTGGTTGTGCACATGGGGAAGCAGTCTAAGAGAGGGTCCTGGACAGGATGCAAGGAAAGGACCCAGAGCAGAGCTAAGAACCACAGAGGGAAAGGGAGCAAGCCGGTCCTGGACCCGCTACTTCAGGCAAACCAGGGGACCAACTGCAGAGGAGGCGAAGGGGGGAGGGATCAAACAGGGTCCCGGACGATGCTTTTCAGGCAAACCAGTTGAACTAAGTGGGTCCAGTCGGCCTCAGATGGCAGAGGAGGAGGGGGTTTCCTAGAATGAGGGTCAGGGAAGGACAGGGTTAATTCTGAGCTCAAGAAATCTTTCTTGGAACCATGTGGATAGTTACTCTGACCAGTGGGGAATGGGGGAACAGGCAGAACACATTAGAGGCATTAGAGTGAAGTTAGATGAATGATTGGATGTAGGGGTCTCTTTCCATTTACCAGACTGCTGGCAGTATGTATTAAGACCTTTTAAAATGAGCGGGTCTAAGTGCCATTAAGTGGCCACTTTAGTCCATTATCTAGAGGGTTTTCGAACCCAGACCTTATTGCAGAGGTGTATCAATTTGGAGGGCCTCAAATCAGGCGATTAGTTTTAGAGATTTGAGGTTTTTCAGGAGACAACCCAGTGGGGTGTCTGTGGGTGCAGTTGAAACAATGTGGTGCCCATTGGGTGATGCGGGCTGTTACCAGAGCTATTCTATTGGCATCCCAAAAGGAAAGCTGGCAACGAAATCAGGCAAACAGCCTAGATATCCGGTCGTCATGAGACTATCTAGGGGCCTCGGCTGCAGCTAACCCAGAGAATGCAGGAAAGTAAGCTCAACCTAGTACTAGGATTTAGGCTGCTGCAAGAGCTTGTGGGAGCTGTGAACTACTTTTCGAGGAGGGGAATCACCCAATGGCCAATGTCCTAAGCCGTAGGTCAGCTAGAGGCCAGTCATATGGACTGGGACAATGAAAAGCCAACCCCTTAGCCCAGAGAGGCTGGCTAGGCCCTATCTGGGCATCCAGGGTCCCTCCTGCCAATTGGAAGCTCCTTACCAATTAATACTTCCAGTGTGTGTTTGTGGCTTGTGAAGTCTGGTATCAGGAAATGTGGAACCATGAGGTTTGTGTCCCTGTCTGGCTATGCAGCCCACATGGCAGAGCACCACGTGGGGGCTGCAGCTCACTCCACCTCCCTTTCTACTGCCCAATCACTGTCTCTAGCCTTTATTTTACAAATTAAGGTGGGCAGAAGGTTCACAAGAAGTCACCTGTGGCAGGGAGGTGGTGGCACACACCTTTAATCCCAGCACTTGGGAGGCAGAGGCAGGCAGATTTCTGAGTTTGAGGCCAGCCTGGTCTACAGAGTGAGTTCCAGGACAGCCAGGGCTATACAGAGAAACCCTGTCTCAAAAAAAAAAAAAAAAAAAGAAGAAGAAGAAGAAGTCACCTGTGTACTGATTCTGCAGCCCCTCCCAGGAAATGAGATTAGCATCAAAATACAAGACCAGGGCTATCCACAACAAAAGGCTGTATGTCTGGGTTGAAGTCCCAAACCCTCCACTTGAGGCCTTGCCTGGTTACAGAAGTTAACTGGTTTATACCCCATGTTACCCATTACTAAGTCTTTGCTAGGGTTACCTTGGAGATTCCATGGAATTTCCATTACACTAGGTTACCACCTCGACCCCAAGATGTACCCTTATTCCAGTGTTTCTCTCACTCCCCTGTTTCTCCCAGTGTTTTCTCTCTCCCTTCCCTTCACCTAATTCCTCCTGTTACCAACCTCACCCCTAGTCCTCCTGAAAAATCAATTCTATTTGCCCTTCCCTTTCATCCTCCTTAACCCCTCCTTGTTATTTATTTGCTCGTGTTTTCAATGCAGCATCAGAATCCAGTCTCTAAGAAAGCCGATAATCCTACTCTAGACATGAAATGTCATGAGTACATAATTTATACAGTACAAAAATCCTCCCCAAATGCTAACGAAGACATCAGGACATGGTGGTGATGCCCCTATGGCCCCACAAATGGACCAAAACCTCAGACTCTAACTAATACAATATCTATTGTCAATGTCATTTCCCATTGCTACTTCCAAAAGAGCATCCATTCAAGTCAAAATCTAAGAGTAAGCCTACCACACTCAGTTAGTATTCTCTTCCCCCTTGACCACAGCTCTTCTTTAATTATTTTTTGAAGCTAACACTGTCTAAAGCCTTCATGTCACATAATATCCAAGTCTACTCCTTTGGTGTCTTACCTGGGGGATAGTCATGTCCTCCTGCAATGTCTAGGCACTTACAAGCAATCAGGACACCTCAACCCTGTAGTACTGGACCTGAGCACATCCCCTGATGAAGGCCAGCTCTGTATTCTGTCATTTCTCAAACACAACTGTGGTGGTTTGAATAGAAATAGCCCCCATAGACTCATGGGTTTGAATGCTTGGCTCATAGGAATGGCACTATTAGGAGTTGTGGCCTTGTAGGAGGAGGTGTGCCACTGTGGAGGTGGGCTTTGAGGTCTCCTATACTCAAATTACACCTGGTGTGTTACAACAGTCTCTTATGTTGCCTGTGGATCTAGATGGAAAACTCTCAGCTCTTCCAGCATCAAGTCTGTACATTGCCATGCTTCCCACCATGATGATAATGGACTAAATCTCTGAAACTGTAAGCCAGCCCAATTAAATGTTTGCCTTTATAAGAGTTGCAGTAGTCATGGTGTCTGTTCACAGCAGTAAAACCCTAACTAAGACAATAGTACATCCTTTTGCTGCAGGGACATTGTAACAGCCACACTAATGGTGATCAAAGCAAGCCATCTCATGAGCTCATTATACCCCAGGCTGAGCCTGACATTGAGATGACAGATATCAGACAGATGCCTTCATATTCTGGGGTTTGAAGTACAGCTTTTGTGAGAAAATAATGAGTGATTCCACTGCTCTTGGGGTTTCTAAAGGAAAATATCACCAGGAAAGAAAAAGACTAACAACACAGCTAAGCCATATTGACTAGACTTCAACTCTGTGTGTATAAACCCCCAAAGTGCCCAAATGCCACTGGAAATAGTCACTTCATGAGGATCTATTTAGAATATGCTTTTTTATGGGAACCACTTTTTTACAGTTTGAGTTATTCTAGACTGCCCTTTCTTAATGTTACAATAAATTATTTTTAGTTTAGTTTTAAGAACAAGGTAAAACTAAACACTTCTGTATTCTACATCCTCTGATGAATGGAAGCCATGCCCTCTGATGAACGGAAACTGTGAGGGAGCTTGTATGTTCCCTAAGGGAGATGCTGCTTCTTAGATTCCAAGGAGCAATGATTCCTAACCTTCCTAATGCTTTAATACAGGTCCTCATGTAGTGGTGACCCCCAACCAGAAAGTTATTTTTGTTGCACCTGGGATTTTTACAATCTCCCAGGGTGCTCACCTCCACGTAAAAACACGAAATAACAATAGACTTACAAATGAGAGGTTGAGAGGTTTCCCCTATTTTTTTTTTCTTTCCTTGACTTCTCTGCTCAGATGATTGGTTTAATTCAGGGGAAGAATGGTAAGTGTATATCATGCATGAGCATTCTTGTTAATGATATAGAGTAGGGTTTACATTCTGGGTTTGAGATCTTTCTGTTTCTGCATAGAGGTCAGGCATGGGTTTCCCACAGGAGTTACAGATGGTTGTGAGCCACTACGTGGGTTATGGGAATCAAACTTGGTTCCTCTGCAAAAACAACAGCTATAAACCACTGAGCCGTCTCTCCAGTCACTGTGCTAATTTTTGAACATTGGGTTTTTTTTAATTCATATTTAAGACACATCTTTCAAACTTGAAAAGAATCAGAACACATTTCCTACAAAGAATTTTTATAAAAATTCCAGCATGTTAATTTTGGAACAGAGTCTAGTAAATGAGTTAATTAATACAACTTCCTGCCACCAACACCCAGGCTGTGTGAGAACATTGTCAGACATTCTGCACTTGTTCCCTCCAGAAGCATACAAGCATCGCTACTAGAAGGTTCAAGTATTATGACTGAGTTCCTTATGACAGAGTCTAATGCATTTTGTGAGACTCTCACCTCTGCATCCTGTTGTCACCGTTGTGTGACACCACGTTTTGTCTCCTTTCTGTCTGACTACCTACTTCATCCTTTCAAAGATCACACACAGAAGACAGTTCACAAAGCTTTTAGAGTTTTCTTTCCTCTTTTATATGCCTTGTCTCCATCCATTAGTGATCGTCCTAGGATATAGCACGTGTTGATAAGTACTCTACATATAGGCAAAACAGCATGAAGTAAAACAACTTTTAAAATTTGCATGCTCTACTCTTTGTTCTTGGCATCTATGAGAATGATTTCATATAAATAAGGAGGCAAGGTCAACATTAGTCCTGCTCATATTATCCCTCAGTGAAGACTATCTGCATTCTTTCATTTTGTGAATGTATATGTGTGTGCATGTGCATGCCATGCAAGCCGCATGCAGAGGCCAAAGGAGGACACCAGACACCCTTCTCTACCACTCTCTAGCTTTATTTTCTTGACAACAGAATCTCTCTCTCAGTTCAAAGCTCATCATTTCCACTGGGCTGTCTGGACAGCAAGCTCCTAGAATCTCCCTGCTTCCATTGCACTTTACCACAGTGCTGGGGTTAAAGGTCTTCATAGCCATGCCTGGCTTTTTAAATGTGAGATCTGGAGATTTTAACTCATATCATCATGGTCGTGTGTAGGATTTGGGATCCAGGAAAGGATGAGAGAGGGGAAGTCACGAACCTGGGAAACAGTCTCCAGAGACAAGCATGGAGGTGCAGTTCTACTGTACTCCACAGCAGCAAGCATTTTTAGCCAACCATCCCACTGGCACTTTGGGGAGGTGCCAGGCTGTCAGCACCTGAGGAGACTTTAGGGCCATGTATTGTGCCATAACCCTGCCTGTTGTCACATCACCTATAGTGGAAACTTATCCCGGTACAAACTGGAGTAGGCGCAAGGCAAACATCATGATGCAGCATGAGCATGCACAGGGGTCAATACAGTAACAGCCAGATAAGGAGAGGGCTCTGTCTCTGATTGTTGATACTGGGTAATCAATTGTGTGCTGGTTTTTTAGGGTGTTTACATCAGATTCGACAACATTTTACTCATTCACATAAAAGCAACATTCCTCCCCTAGCACAATACAAGATGGCTTTCCTATTCTACAACACCATTCCCGCCAGATCAGGCCCTGGAGGAACTCTAGGCTTTCTGTTGTTGATGTCATAGTCTGGTTGAAGTTGTCCTTGAAGTCTCCAGCCAGGTGATGGGTCTAGGCAAGGGTCACCACAGTGGCCCCTTTGGACCCCATGAAGAAGATAAGTCCAATCCCCACCAGCAAAGAAAAAGATCTTGGATCAATTTTGGAGCAGAAATGCTGTCTCCTCAGGCTCGCATAGGGAGACCTGTGGAACAATGAGAGCTGGGACACAAGGGGAGGAAAAAGAGGCACTCGTGCATGCAGTCAAGAGGCCCCACACCACAGGAGGAAAGGATGGGGCGCACACATGAATATTGCCACTGTGATGTTAGTGAAACAAGGCCTGTCCATATTTTTAGTCCTTTATAACAGAAAGGGGGGACTCCAGCTGAATCAAATAGGGGATGTCATGTAACTCTGAGCAGATACCATTAGCACCTAGGTGGTGAGTTACTGAGGCATTAACCATCGCACAGGCAAGTGTTCGAGGCACAAATGAAGCACTGGAAGGCATTGGGAATAGTAAAAGGTGAAGGACTCAGCCACATATTAGATGTTCTGGTTCCAGGAGACCATTGCCTGAATCTGTTTATGCATCTGTTTTTCCTGAGAAAGAACTGTATAGTTTATCTGCTCTGGCTGGTTAGCTGGGACCAAAGACCTGGAAATATGGATGGCACCCGAGGGTAGCAGCTGTTAGTCTTGTACATTTTTGCCCTGAGCCCTACTCACCATCCCAGGAGTCGGGGACCTCTTTTGTGGCAAAGATGAATTTTGAGTCAAAATTATATTCCATCATGCAATATTGGTAGTGGCACCATCCCCAGTATTCTTGTTGTGTAAGCATGCATCTTTCTATTTTGGCTTCTGTCTATAAAGAAAGCAAAGAAATGGATTGCATTTGTGAAGGAAGCTTCTAGGGACAAGCTTGAGAATCAACTAGGAATCACAACTGGATACATGGTATTTGATTTTGCCAATTACCATATTGCATCCCTGAAAGGTGTTCCCACCCTGAAATCCCCATACCAGCATGAGTTTAAGTAGAAATGAGGACACCAGCAGGGAGGGGAGTAGCCAGGGGTAAATAAGTGAGCCACACCACAGAAGCAGCATGGCCCCATAAATTAGAGGTAACAACAGCACACATCAGCAGACAGACCATACAAGTCCAGTGTCCCTTCCTTCAGGAGACATCTGCTGAGTCTGGGTCACCAGAACCTTCATGCTTCCCCATGTGATGAATGTTCTCTTCTGTGCACGGGATCTGGTGGAAGTAATGAGTGGAGACTAAGATCTGCATGGTTGGGAAGTACTAGGCTCCTTCTTCCTGAAGGCCTTCAAAGGAGGAGGGCCACTCCCTGAGAGAGATTTTGTTGGCCAATCCCCTCCCCTCAGCATATAAGACAACTTTCCACTGGAGGTGTTATGCCGAGAGAACCCGAGGAGACTGCCAGGGACCATAATACCATACAAGCACACAAGAGTCTTTTATATTCTAGTTTGGACTCGCAACCCCTGAGTGACAGATTAGGAATGTGACGCTAGGATCTAGGGGCTTGGGGTTTATATAGGGGAGATGCACAAGCTGGGGCTTTCAAGCCTTGGCATCATATGATTGGATTAGGAGAAAAGGAATGCTATCCCTCAAACTGATGACATTTGTTCAGACAGCAAGGAGGGACCATACATCTGCAAAAGGACCTCTTTAACCTTGAGAAGGAATAGTTTGTCAGTGACCAGTGAATTCTTTCCTGTTGTTACAAGCTGGCCACAGCTGTTATGTCTCTTTTCGATTGCTGAGAACACTTGGTTGTCTCTTTCCCATAGCTTAAGGGTGGAGGGTCTTATCACTTCAAGGACATTAATTTTCTGCTTTCTCCAAGGACAGGAGACAGCTGTGCCAGAGGGAGTGCTGGCTGTTCCAGGGAGTGTGGGGGAGTGTGGGGGGAGTGTGGGGAAGGGTGGGGGAGGGTGGAAGAGGGTGGGGAGGGTGGGGAGGGTGGGGAGGATGGGGAGGGGAGTGCTGTTGCTAAACTTGGCTGGCCTTAAGGGGAGTGCTAGCTGCCTCTTTTCTCTTCAGAGTCCTGGGCAATGCTTAGGGTAGGGGCCCAAGACTCAAAGATCTCTGTAACAAAGGGAACATGGAGGCCATTTTCTAGGAGTCTCTTTCTGACCTTTAGTAAAGATTTCATGACATAAGGACCTGGTGGGGGTGGGGGTAGGGGTGGGGGGGTTCCCTGGCCTGCCTGTGTGGGCAGCACTGAGAAAGCCTGGCAGAAAGTGGGAGTTGAGATCCCCATCATCTTTGGCAGTCCCAGGATTCAGCATTTTCTCAAACAAGGGAAGCATAGATGGGCCCCCTAGGGACAGGAGCAGAATGTTAAGCCAAGTTTGGCCAAGCCACTGCTAAGTGAGGGGATCAAACCACTAAGCACTGGTGCCTTTGGCGGTCCAGGCCTCTCCTGTCTTTTCTTGGTGATAGGCCCCGTGTGACAGAGCGGAATCTTTCACTTCTTGTCAGAACTCTAAAGAGAAGCTCACCAGAGCAGAGTAAATCCTTGTTGGCTTCTCTTTGTAGGAGGAGCATCTCACCTCTCGGTTGAGTTGGGGGTGGGGGGATGACAGACTTGTCCTCAGACTTAACATGTGCTTTATCTGTAGGAGGGTCTGGCTCAGCGGTGGCCCAGAACATGCTATGAATGTTCTCATCCGATTTCGGGGGCTTTGGGGCTTGCTTAAGAGCGCCTCAGTGACCACAGTTGTATTCTATAAATTACAAAGAAAGCTGCATTCAATTTCCCAATGTTACTGTATCTTATTTGATTTTGGCAACTTGGCTATTTTGTAAGTCATACCCTTGTGGAATATTCTTCATCTCTAACTCTTAGTTTAAAGTATGCTTTGTCTCTGGCATAACTACACCAGTTTCCTTTTTGAGCTTTCAAATAGTTTTGCTGTATACTTAGACTTTAAATGTTTCTATCTTATTATGTCCATAGGCATCTCTTGTAGACAGACAAAACTCCACCATGTGGAAGAGAGGGAGTCATGAAGTTCCACCCCCCACCTAAGGAGCTATTGATGACCAATGACTCCTAGAATATGAAGTTCATTTTCCTACGAAACTACTCGTGTAAGAACGTATCGGCAGAGTTCAGTGGACTTGATGAGTTCTTAAAAACAGAAGACATGAGATGGGGAATACATAGTGAAGCAGGTAGAGGAGGAATTGAAGAAGAAAGAATTGGGATGGATTTGATCAAAGTACATTATCTGCATGTATGAAATTCTCAAACAATAATCACCAAATAACAGTGTTCATTACAAGTGATGATTGTGTAAGTTATCTTGTTTCTTTACAAAAGTCTTTATAGCATTCCCTCCTTGAAACCAGAATTTATTTTTTATATTTCACCGTTTCTTTAACTATAATATGTACAATAGGTGATCAGTATTTTTCACTTAATTGAGTAGCATTGGAAATTAAAACTAAAAATTAAAATAATCTTTGTACTCCATAGTCTTAAGAGTGGGAGTTTGGCATCTAGACGGATTCATGTTATTCCCAAATCATTTCTCTTGAAATTGACATGTAGATAATGACATTAAGCAAAATAACCAGTCTTGAAAGTCAAACATCATGTGTCTTCCATCATTAGCAGAAGTCTAGATTTAAACTTATATGAATGCATATACAAGGAGATGGAAATAGAAGGGAGTTATGAGAAGGGAGGAGGGGATCTAAAGGGCAGGGCACACAAGAGGTCAGTGGCATATCTGTCACGTGAAAGCAGAAAAGGATCTGTTTAGGAGGAAGAAGGGGATCAGAAAGGGATGATGGTGATGTAGGAAGGCCTATAAGAATACAGTATAATGATATATATACATATACATATGTGTGTGTGATATATATATATATAAATACGTATTTTAAAACGCCCTTGTGAATCCATTATTTGTGTATTGTCTTGTTTACTTCCCTTTGTTGTGATAAAACACCATGACCAACTCAGCTTAAAGAAAAGTTTATTTGGGCTTACATTCAGAAGAGTAAGGTCATGGTACCTAGAGCAGCTGCTGAGAGCCAGACTGATTAACCTCTTGATGGTTTTATCCCATCATGTGATAGATGCTGCTGACTCTGCCCCACCTCTCCCTGATCCCAAACCTTACTATCTTCTCTATCATCTCTTTATTTTCTGATCTCCAGGCCCCTCTCTCTCTCTCCTCTCTCTCTCTCTCTCTCTCTCTCTCTCTTCTTCTCTCTCCCTGTCACTGTAGTATGACCTACTGTCCAGGTCAAGCAGCAAGCTGAGCATTCATATCTTGAACCACAAGCATGAAGCAGAAGCAGAAAGAGCAACCAGAAATGATGTGAGTGTTCAAACTCTTAAAGCTGGCCTCCAGTGACTTCCTTCCTCCAGCAAGGCCACACCTCCCTCAAACAATGGAACTAAATGGAATCTACATGTTCAAATACATAAATAAGCCCATGGAAAACATTCTCACTCAATCAATCATATGTGCTAACTGCAGTCTGACTTGAAATAATTCAGCCCCATCACTGCTAGGCTGCTTCCTTTTCTGCCTTAGTGTCCCTCAGAAATGTCTCTCCTGTAGCGGTTTCCAGCCAGCTCCTCTGGAGACTCAGTAATTATTTAACATAACTCTTGATCCATCCCTCTCAGTGTACTTGTGATACATCTTGTCTTGTTTCAATACCCTGTCTTCTTGTTCAGACATCAGAATTCAGTATATAAAGCCCTGCTCTGCCCAACTATTTTATAGCCTGGTCACTCCTCCATGCCGCTCTGTAAAGACCTGGAATTAAACTAGAACAAGTGAACAGAGAGCCATGGCAAACTTCCCCTTCTTTATTTTCCTGCCCAGAGCCCAGTCTCTGAAGAAAAATATAGACAGCGCACTCCAAGTAACTCAGCAAAGGTAGAGAGGTTTGGACTGGAGAACAGCAAACCATGAGCCTTCGATTTTGATTCTAGTCTCCTCTACTTATCAAAAATTATTCAAACATCTTCCTTTTACTAAGAATCTGTATACCTTGTTCCTTGGAGCATGGGTACTCTTTAAAATATCATCAAGGAAGACGATATTAAAATAGCTTCTTTAGTTATTAGTTTGGGAAGTTGTAAGATGAGATTAACCTTTCCTACCTCAGAACTTCTCAGAGTTGTTAAAATTCTGCTGTGCGTCACCAATGGGCAAAGGTAGGGTATAGACTGAGTGACTCCTCAACTGTATTTTCTTGTCATGTTAGGAGATAAACCATTAACATCCTGGTGACGTGTAAGTCATCTCTGTGAAGACAACATAATGAATGCAGATAGACTCTTAACTAAGCATAGTGGGAGAGGAGAACCTTTTTCCCGGAATAGTCACTTGAAGGGGTTACAGGGATGGCTGGATGATTAAAAGCACTTGCTGGTCTATAGAAGACAGTTCTATAGAGTTCAAGTCCCAGCACCCTTACCAGGTGACCCACAAATGCCTGTAACTATAGGTCCACAAATCCAATGCCCTCTTCAGGTCTCTAGAGGCAACTGCATATCATGTTCACAAGCTCAAGTACAGTGTCTGTTTATCTATCTATCTATCTATCTATCTATCTATCTATCTTATCTATATCTCATACACACTTGAAAAATTAAATCTTAAAAATATAATAAAATATCCAGGTGTAGTGGTGCACGTCTTTAATCCCAGCACTTGGAGGCAGAGGCATGTGAATATCTGATTCAAGGCCAGCCTGCTCTACAGAGTGAGATCCAGGACAGCTAGGGCTACACAGAGAAACCTTGTCTTAAAAAATACATGTGTATACACACACATACACATATCTATATATAATATATTATATATAATGTGTTATATATTATGTATATCATAATTAGTAGAATATAAACATGTATATTTTATATGTATATATATACATATAAAATAAGGTATTACTTATACTTGCACAAATTACAAGTTATCTGGTGGGAATCTCATATTACCTTGGCCTTCTTCTCCAACTTCTTATTTGTCTCTTCCTTGCCTCAAGAGAAAACTATTCTTCCTGTTTTGTGTGCTTCCTGACTGCTTCCCAGTGCTTCCTGCCTGCTTCCCAGTGTGCCTCCCCAACTCTGGGTAAGGCATTTCTCACTTCTATCAGTCCATTGAGTTTTTCCCAATCTATTTTCTATCTCAGACACACCCAGGGAGAAATAAATGAAGAGTTTATGAACAGACATACTCTCGCAGCATCTGCTGGTGATGTTGCCATCAAAGACAATGACCTCGGTACATTCACATCAATCCAGAAAACAGCTCTGAGGACGCTCAAGGTGATCAGAGGATCTTGGTGGCAAGCTAGTAAGACATGATTGACAAGAAGTTAGAGGTTACTGAAATAGTCCCTATTCAGCTCAATCTTTAAAAACCCACTTCCCTGCCTGATATTTTACTAGCACTGATGAAAATAGAAGCATCTTCCTCTCAGATGCTTAAAATACTTTTCCAAAGAGACTGCCCACTTCAAAGAGAAGTAGGAAGACAAAATTGCATCTGCTGCTCAGTTCTCCTCTCTCCTCCTCTCACCCTGCTTGTCCTCCTTGTAACATCAGTGAAAATGGGAACCTGCCTGCGATCACTCAGGTATAATGAGATGCTCAATTCTAGGTGACCCACTGGTTCTACTCCTAGAAGAGTATTCCAGAGAGGTGGTTTAACAAAAACAGGTGCTGTGTACCTCAAGAAGTCACCAGAAAATGTACTGGGGGAAAAAACACAGGATATTACAGCATACTTAATTCTAGAAAGAATGCTAAATAATTCATCTGCACTATAGAATTGCACATACTTTAGAATATAGAGCTAGAAACACTATAAATAGTAAATGAAAAGGCAAAATATAAAACAGCTAATCCTTAAACTCTAAAGCTGCATATATGGATATACTGGGAAACGTAAATCAAATAGCAGGGTAGTGTTTGCTACCAGCTTAGGTGAAGGAGGTTGTGGCTACTCTTTGTGGAGATATGAATTACACACAACCGTCACCAGCACAGCCTTATATTTCCTCTGAGTGTGGCTCAGGATTGCAGTGATCAATAAGTCATAGATTCTGTATATTAGCAGTTAAGTTCCAGTTGTTAAAGTGGAATTTTAGTGAAATTACCTTAAGATTATCATTTAACCTGACAGTTTATTAACTGGGACATGCATATATGCCTCTCAAAATGTTTTTTATGTGTAATTCAAATTTAGCTAGTGTTCAAAGCATGAGGATCTGAAAAGAGAAGCTGGTAGTTTTATTGGAGGACATTTAAGTGTTAATGATCCCCTTATTCTCATCTGTGGAGAGAGAGAGAGAGAGAGAGAGAGAGAGAGAGAGAGAGAGAGAGAGAGAAGATATTTTGAACTCCTTGTGTTTGATAGAATGTTTCTCCAAGAGCAGTTCATCCGAAATAGATTCCTCGTGTGGCTAAGCAGTGCCAGTTGAGACAGGACTTCTTCCTCCATAGCCATAAACACGAAATAAGCCACAGAGTTTTCAGGCAGAAATGAAAAATTGAACTGGTATTCTTACACGGACAGTAGCAGGTGCTGAAACTTTTGGGGATTGTGATAAAACTTCAAGTAAGAAAAGTGAAGTCAAAATATAAACTATCTCTGTTGTGACGATTTATAAACCAGTAACTCCATAGAAGCCAGCCTTCTGCACCCGTACTTTTAGCGTAGTTGCAGAAGACAGAATGGTTGTCTAATAAGAATAATATCAAAAGTTAATATAAAAATGATAAATCCCTTCAAATTCAAAATCACTTCCTCAACAACCACACCAGTAGCCTGGCCATTGGGATTTTTAATGAGGAGTTATTCAGATGTCCTCAAAAGTACAGTGGAGAACATAAACATCAGCCAGCTGAGTGTCACATTTTACAACTTAAGTGGGGGATACTTTTGTCATTCTCCTGACCATGCAGAGGATGGCTAAGGCCCAACATTGACAGCACAGACGGAGCAACCAAGACTAGATGTTCTCATGGTAAATGAAAAGCAAAGAGAGAGAAACATGGGTAATTTCTGACATTGTCTCTCCAGCAAAATCCTTAACAAATTCAAAGATTATGACAAATAAATATTCATCATCGTGGCTCAGACTGTAAAGTCAACTGCAAATGGAATCATACTGATTTCCATTTTCCAAGCCAGTGACTTTTGCAATGGCAAAATCTGCACTGCATTCAGGGCTATGGGTGGTATGCGCAGCCTCAGTCTGAAACAACCCATCAAATAAGTAAAAACCAATTCCATAATTGTTGTTGACAAGAGCTCTAAACATCTCTCAGGGGAAACTGGAAGCTTAAAATAGTAGAAAGCAGAAGCGTATTATTTTGTGACCTTTTGTATAGTTTGGTTATACATCAATGGCTAAGTTCACTCCCAGAATCCAGAGTCATAAAGCCTGTACACAAAATCATAATCTGACATCAGATAGAGTGGAAAGACTGTAACAGGTTAAAGAGTTTAGAAAAGTGTAACCAAGAAGATTTGTTTCTATCCTGGACCCAGATGTTCCAGACTAGAGAAGAGCTGCTTTTCCTTCATCCATGATCATATCATGTTGATATATCCAATGGGCAAAAGTAGACCCGGAAAACACTGGCAATATGCTGTGATTTTCAGTCCTTCTCCAAGAGAAGGGAGGCACCTGGTGGTACAGAATCAACTCACTTCTGTATGTTACTTCCACTCTTAGCAAAATGGTTTGGGAAAACATCTGGCTCTGAGAGGCAATGGATATTTTTAAATATCTTCTTCTGGGGACCAGCCCCGCTCCTGCCCTTTGCAGCCTGCAGTTGCTGCCAGGCGATAGAAGGCTGTGGGTGGAAGGTACTAGGTTTATTACGCACTATCTGACAGCCCAGCCAATGAAATGAGAAATTTAGCTCCTGCACAGCTGGCACTCACCCTCTCCCACTCCGCTCCAATGCCGAGTGGGAGAACCCTAATTTTCAATTTTCTGAGCTTTCTCAGTCCTTGCTAATACAGCCTAAGCAGCCAAGCTTTCCTATAATTACAGTCAAGGAAGTTTGCCTCTGAATGCATTCGTACTATTTCTGGAATAGAAAATAATTGCTGGGAGTTTATAACTATCCAGACACTCCCCTTAGCACAATAATTCTGCATGTTTGTGGATACAATATGATGTTGTGATGTATGAGTCTACTGTCAGATTTAATCAGGATAATTAGCATATGCATTACCTCAACACTTATCATTTCCTTGTGGTGGGAACATTCAGAATCACTTCTAGCTCTTTTGAAATATATAATTCATTATTGCTCCATGTACCACACAACAGAACACCAGGACTCATTCCTCGATATAAATACAATCTTACACCCATTGACAACCCTGCCACCCTTCTCCATACCCTCCTCAGTCTCTAAGAACCTTTTACTTTTCTTCTATTTCCTGAGATTGGCTCATATTCTACATGTGGGTAAAATCATGTAGTGCTTGTCTCGTTGTGTCAGGCTTAGTTTACTCAACATGACACCCTCCAGGTTAATCCATACTTTGCAAATGACTTTTCCCTTCTTATCAATAGCTGAATAGTATTTTGTTGCATAGATATATAGAGATGATAAGCAGCAGACAGACAGAAAGCAGATAGGAGGTGAAAAGGTAGGTAGGTAGATATATGATAGATAATAGATAGTATAGGATAGATAGATAGTAGATAGATAGATGATTGATTGATAGATGATAGATAGATAGATAGATAGATAGATAGATAGATAGATAGATAGATAGATGATAGTATAAATAGATGATTGATTGATAGATGATAGATAGATGAGTGATAGGATAGATAGATAGATAGATAGATAGATAGATAGATAGATAGATATAGATAATAGATGATTGATTGATAGATGATAGATAGATAGATAGATAGATAGATAGATAGATAGATAGATAGAGATAGGACATATTTTACACCATCCCTTCCTCCATTGATGGACACTTAAAATGACTCCATATTATGGCTGTTGTGGACACTGCTGAATATACATGGAGTGCAGATGTGCTCTGACATGCTGATTTCCTTGGTGATTACTTTAATCACAGTGCAGAGAAAGAGGAAAGCCCTGCGTATTTGAATTAGTAAAGGAATCTTAAAAATGTTCCAATCTGTTTTTCCAAGACTGGGTAGATGGCTTAGAGGATTAAAGCACCTTCTAATACAACATGACAATCCAAGTTCAAAACCCCAGACTCACTTAAAAGTCACATTCAGTAGCATGAGGATCCGTAATCCCTGTAGTCCCATAAGTAGATGGGAAACAGAGGTGAGAGAATTCCCAGAACACACCCATCAGCCAGTGAACCAGTCAAAAACCAGTAGCAAACTAGCAAAAAGCAGCTTTGGGAAACAAAGTGGAAGGTGAGGAATGGTGCCCAAGGGTGTCCTCTGACCTCCAGAAGTGTACTCTGGGGGTTATATTCCTCCTTCCATTGAAATCCACAAACTCTAGTCAGCACACAGGCACACAGTACAGTAACCCAAGCACCCAACTCCCTTTAACTTCTTCTTTCAAAACCTTTAGCTTTTAAGAGAGTGTCTGAAGCCTTGAAAAGATATTATAATAATTTATTTCTATTTATGTGTGCTTGTCTGTACTGTGTACTGTGTGCATGCAGATTCCTGTTGAAGCCTGAAGATGGCATCAGATCTCCTGAAACTGGAGCTATAGGTACTTGTGAGTCTTCTGATGGGCATCCAAGCTGTAGCCTCTGCAAGAGCAGCAGGTGCTCTTAATCACTGAGCCATCCCTCCAGCCTCCGTCAAAGCTATTTGAAAGAAATACCTTATTAAATATCTAATGTAATCTCTCACAATTCTGCTTTATGAAAATATTGTTGTTGAGCAGTTTGTTTCCCCCAAACATGTCATTTCAATATACATTCCAAATGTGAACATTTTCCTATAAAATTTAATGTCTACACTGTATTCTCTGTGTAAATAGAAACATATTTTAAAGTCCTGACAATTACTAATCATATGAATAGTTTGTGAATCTGGTGCATATTCCTGATCCTTTTCCTGAGAAAGTTCTTCTGGCTGGATAGCAGCTCAGGGGAAAAAGCACTTACCTCATATGCATTAGAGCTCTAGGATCTAGGGTCGGTTCCCAGTATTGCAAAGGGAAAAGAAAGAAAGAGAAGATGGAAAGAAAGAATTCCCTGAAAAACAACATCTCTGGGTAAACTAACATAAATATTTCATAAGCTTTAAAAATAGATTGCTGTATTGACCATCTAAGTGATTGTAAGCAATTACATTTCTTTAATAAATGCTGCTAAAACACAAACTTTTATAGCTTTGTAAATCATGCTATTTTGAAAGGTGTAAAACAGTATCGCATTACTACAAGGTAAACTAATATGATTTCTAGTGCATAGAACATTTACTTGTCTGTCTTTGTAAGAATCTCTTCCTTGGTGTTTTTAATGACCAATTATTTTTATTTTAATGTATTGGTGCTTTGCTTGTGTGTCTATATGAGGGAATTGAATCTCATGGCAATTGTGAACTTCCATGTCGTTGCTAGGAATTGAACCAGGCTCCTTTGGAAGAGCAGCTAATGCTCTTAACTACTGAGCCATCTCTTCAGCTCCTTTATTCAAGCTGTCTTCTAAGTTTTCAATTAGATTCCTTAGGACTTTTTATTTTATGTATATGCTTGCTTTGCCCACATGTATAGTCATATACCATATATAGTTTAGTGCCTGAAGAGATGAAGAGAGGATATTGGATCCCCTAAAACTATAGTTACAGATGCTTGTGAACTATATGTGGGTTATGGAAACTAAACCCAGGCCTTCTGCAAGAGCAGCAAGTGCTCGTAACCACTGAGCCATCTTTCTAACCCCTCAATTAGATTTTAATCTTTTCGTGTGTGGTGGTGTGTGTGTTGTGTGTGTGTGTGTGTGTGTGTGTGTGTGTGTGTGTTGCGCGCAGTGTGCACTGTGAGCACTGTGTGTTGCCACAACTTCCAGTCCCCTGAGCAGGGAGCATCAACTGAGGAATTGTCAACAGCAGGTTGGTTTGTGGGACATGGACAATCCATAAGTGTTTGGGGTTGCTCTGATTATCTTCCTGGATGTGGGAAGACCCACCCAGGGTGTGGACAGCATCCTGTAGTAGCACGCCAGATAGGAAAGGCATGGAGAAAAGATGAGTATTCACCTTTTGTCCCTGTACCCCATTTGCTGCTGCTGCTGACACTGTTGCTATGCTTCTGATGTGGATTGAGGGCCAGTAGCTCCCCAGGAACTCTCCAAGCCTTCAACAAATGGGGACCACTGAGGTACCCAGCCTTCTGGACCAAGCAACTACTGTTAGCCTTTCACATCTGAGACAACTGTTGTTCAGCCATTTGACCTTATTGCATAAGCCCATTTAATAAATCCTATTAGTTCTGTTCCTCTGAAGAACGCTAACCAACTTACTAACCCTGCTGCATACTCTTGACACTAACTTTAGAATGTGCCCAGAATCTAGTCACTGTTCACCATCTGTATCCACAATGCTATTCTTTCTCAAAATCATTCTTTTACATGGTCAGGACCTTGCTATCTAGAAAACAAACAAATAAATGCACATTATCAAAACTATAGAAATAATATAGTTTACTAATTTCTCTGTTTTCATTATATTTTCAGTCTTTCAGTAGTAAAGAATATGAAAATGAGTCAATTGCCAAAAAGACAGGAGTATGTGACTCCCACTGGGGAGGCACGTTGTAATAAGTAAGGTTCAGGAGCTCCTTGCTCAGCTGGGGGAGGGAGGGTACCTACCAACCAACTGTAGCTGCACATGCAGCACGAGAGCTTTATTTCAAAATGCTTGTTTTTGTTCACTGACTCATGCCTTGAGGTTAAATCAATATGTTTTAAAGATAGAATTTTGTAACTTTTCCTGTCTGGGCTTTGTTTGCTTGCTTGTTTTGATATTTTCTCTAGGCCAGCCTCCAACTCATGTAATTAAGAATGACCTTTGCCTCTTGGTTCTCCCCCATCTACATTCTAAATGCTTGGATTATGCTCATACACACCACACCCAGCTAAACTGATTTTTAATGATAAAAAATGAAGACCTTGTGTAAAAATGATCCTTCAGCCTGGTTGGTACTTTAACCAAGCTGTCCATCACACAATACTGCCACCTGCTTACAATGAGTCAGTCATACTTTATTAAGACCCAGGTACACTGAAGCGGTTTATAATGTAAAATAGAGTTATCATATTTGGGTGATTATCAACACTGCCAGCTGAATAACTGAAAGGCTCTGTCTGCTCCCATCTGCCTTTCTCCATGACATGAAGGAAGCAGAAAAGGGAAGAGGCTGGCCGAACCACTGTGAGAGGTTTCATAGAATGAAATTTCTCCCTAGGCTGGAACTGGGTGTCATCCATCTTTGTATTAGTCCTGTGGCTTGTGGGAAATGGGCATTCGATTAGCATTTGTGAATTAAATGAGTCGGGCATCTGTAAAGAAAAATGCCATGGTCACTGTTTAATATGTTTGCACATGTTCATTATGGATAATTCAATATCATATCATGTTTATAACAGATAAAATAATTTTGGTGGTGGTTTGTTTTGTTTTTTTGTTTTGAGGCAAGGTCTGTCTATGTAGCCTTAGCCACCTACACTTTACTCTATAGACTGCACTGGCTTCAAACTCAGAGCTCCACCTACCTCGGTCTCCTCAGTGCTGATATGAAAACCTTGGCTACGCTTTTGGTTTTGTTTCAAGAAAAGCAGCAGATTATCTTCTGGTAACTTCAAGAATCTGCAACGCGAACAGCAACAGAAAGAAAATAAAAGGAGGTTAATTACCATTAAAAGCAAGTGGACTTTTCTCCTTCACAGAGGTCAGAGATAGAGGATGGCTTAGAATATAGGAAAGTTAAAATCCATTGACTTAGCGAGACAGTAAATTAGAAGAGCAGACATGTATAATGTTAACTATAAATGAGAAAAGGGATACATGATTATCAATTACAAGGTAATTAGTCTACACCATGCCTCAAAAGCTGGCCACAAGGCAGAAATGTGACTCAGTAATAGGGGCTTGCTTAGGATGTATGAGACTTCAAGTTAAATGCCTAGGAAAAACCACGGGGAATATTTTTTCTCTTACCACACGGTGTCAGAACAGATGTATGGGATGGTTGAGAAAAGATTTGGTTTCACCTGTAACCCAGTGTTAGGTAGCTAGACAGAGGTTAGTAGGCTTGAAGGTCAGCCTTGATTTCTCTGGTAACACTAGAAGATTATCAGCTTTGCCATGGCTTAGGCATCCTGGTGGGAAGAATGGAGTGCCCCATTTGAATGTTGGTGACACATTTTGATCTCCTCCGTGGACTAAACATATATGTTGTTGTATCCCCCCTTAGTTGATCCAAATGCAAGGATTCATCCCACAGTATCCTTCGCTCTTCACAGGCTAGTCTCCCTCCTAGGATCCCAGCGGTCATCTCACTTTTCCTTAGACACATTCAATCAACCAGTACACAGTTACTCAGTAGTCCCAAAATTAGCTTCATAATCTAGAATGCTAAATATGACTAGAGATGTATACCTATTGAACAAAAAAGGAATAAATGGGGAAGAAGACATAGCACTTAATATATCACCCTTTTCTCCTGGCCCCCTTTGAGAATGAGAATGTTTGACAACATATCTTCTACTGTTTGTCTCTAATTAGCCATAACATGATGGCTGGAACTTAGTAAGACCCTGTAGCTCTAGTCTCTTATGCCTCCCTTCCTACAAAATTATCCCGATAGTTTTTTCTTTGGTACTAGTTTTGTTCTCTGTACTTTTGAACTACTTTTATATCCTTTTCAACTTGAAGCAGTCGCTTAAATCACAGAAAACACAATGTTATCAGCAGAGTTCCCTTTCAAGCTTGCTTTTGCTGATCTGGGAACCCTAACCAGAGTGTTAACAAAACAACACCATTGTGCAGTCGGCTCATCCTGCCTGTAAAAACCTTCAAGAAAAATTATCTTAACCCCATGGTGTTATGTTTAAAAACTGATTTTCAGAACAAAATGGGAAACTATTGATCTATAACAAAAAATAATGCCTTGAGTGTATCTAAAATGATCTGTAGGCTTTATCCCAAAAATTAATGTATGCATGCAGTTAATGAGGAGACAGCAGAGTAGTGGAAGACGGGGTTCACTGCTGGGGTGATCACAGCCAACTGCTGCAAGAAGTAGGTTGGAGGGGCATCTCAGAGCCTCCTCCTTCTCAAATGCACGTCGAAGTGCAAAGGGCTTCTTTGTGAGTCAAGTCTAGGCCAAATAAGCATAGTCTAAGTAAAATACAGAGTACAGGAGACAGGTTAGACCAATGGAACAATGTCTATTGCTGCAAAATTAGTTACATCTTTCTCTAGACTTCCATTCCCTCATATTATAGGGATTGTTTCTGATTTCAGAATGAATGCAAGCTATAATCTAGGTTGGATGCTTCTTGTTTTGTGTTTTGTTTTGAAATAGAGTCTTGTGTGCCCAGGCTGACCTTCAGGAACTCATAACTGATCTCTGCCTCCATCTGCCTCTGACTCCACGAGCACAAATTACACATGCTAAACACACACACATACACACACACACAAATATAAAAATAAATGAATAAATAAATAAAAAGAGAGAAATAATTTAAAGCAAGTTAAGAAAGCTGGGAAGATAGCACAATGGGGAAAAAGCAATTCCCCTATAAGCACGAGAACCTACGCTAGAACCACACAGCCTACACAAAGCTGCATCTAAAATGCCAGCTCCTCTACGGGGCAGCAGATACAGGAGACTCTCGGGAAACTCATGTACAGTTAGTCTGTGTATGGAGCAGAAAAAACAAGAGGCCCTGCTGCAAGCAAGGTGCAAAGCAAAGGCCAACAGTGGAGGTTGTCCTTGGTGACATAAGAGTGCCCCTTTCATGCACACAAATGTGCAGGGGGCCATAGCACTGTTGTGACACTCAAGTGAAAGAAGTATGATTGAAGTAAGATTAAAGCACATGACAAGACCAGAGGTTAAAACTAAAGCATGAAGAGATGAAAGAAGTCTCGGGCTCAGAATATGGACATGGTACATAAGTAAAAGCTAACTAGTAATGTAAATACATATGCTTGAACTAAGACTGCTGCAAACTCAGGGATAACAGAAGTGGAATGATGAGGGTGACTAAGGAAAGGATAGAGGACTCAGAAAACAGCTCTCCAACAGAGACTGCAGAAATAAACATACCCCAACTGACCCTTGATTTCAGCCCAGGGAGACAGCTCTGGCTTCTGTGTTTCTGAACTATAAAATAATAAAGTTTGATCATCTATAAGGCAAAGCCTGTAATGATCTACTGCAGCAGCAATGGAAAGCAAGCACTCTGGCCTATATAGGAAAGCAAGAAGGAGGCCCCCAGCACCCTGACCTTTTCCCAAATATACCACCTACCTACCTTATGGACAGCTTCTGTCCTGCTACCCCTCTGCCCCACTCATGGTGATCTAGGTCTCCCTGCTCTGGTTTTTCTTGAAGCTGAGAGAGGCTAAATCTGTGACTTAAAGCATCTCTTACTGAAATTAATAATGCATTAAACATTCCAACGTGGGTGTTTTCTCCTAATGTTGAGGGAGGTTTTTAGAATTTAGAGAGCTATGTTTGCTCCCTTCAGGGCTTGGCTTTCAAAACTGTAATCTCAAGGCTGAAGGATGGAAGGCACAATACTTTTGCTATAAATGAAAAGTGTATCCATGTCAATGAACACAAACTAGTAATTGGTAAAGCAACAGGCTTCATGGTAAAAGCTTCCACTGCACTAGACATAGAGGGATATGCCAATCCCACAGCAAATACTTGCTTGGTGTGGATGTTGAAAAGTTTGCCTCTGAGATAAAGAACCAAACGAGCATCCTCCGTCTTGTTCCTTCTTTTCAGTACAGTACTAGAAGTCCCTGCCAGAACAATTTGGCAAGAAAAGGAAATTGTCAAGGAAGAAATTAAATAGCTTCTATTTGCTGATAACACAGTCTTGCTTAGAGAAAGAACGTACTAAAAGAATTCACCACATGAAAAAGTTCAAACACATTTAGTAAGGATAAGGATATAAAGCAAACATATACATGAATCTCTCAGATTCTCTTATTAATAATTAGCTATCCAAGGTAAATCACGAAAATACAAATACATTTATAATAGATATTAATGCAATGAAATCTACTTAAGTATTTAACTATAGAGGTGAAAGGATCTGCACACAGAACTCTATAAACACCGATGGAAGAAATAAAAAAAGAAATCAAAGACACACAGATATAGGTTGGTGAATTAGAAGAGTTAATATCTAATGTTTCCCTTTTGGAAGGCAGAGACAGGAGATTATGTGTTGAAAGTCAGCCCAAGTGACAAAGCTAGGCTTGTCTAAAACAAAACAATAGCAATAAAAAGGAATCTTAAAATTTGCTTGGAACCAAAAGACCTCAATACCCAAAGCAACCCTGAACAAAAAGAGCAAAAGTGTATTCATTATAAAGCTACCATCCTCAAAATGGTGTGACCTTCCATAGAGGCAGAAAAGATAATGATAGATAGATAGATATAGATAGATATGATAGATATAGATAGATAGGTGATGATAGATAGAAGTAGATAGATAGATAGTAGATTAGGTGGATGGATGGATGGATGGGATGGATGAGATGGATGGATGGATAGATAGAAGATAGATAGATAGAATAGATAGATAGATGTAGATAGATAGATGTGGAAACAATATAAATTCAAGAATCCATGCACTTATTATGATTAATGGATTTTCAGAAGGATGATTGCTTTAGTGAATGATGCTGGGGACACTGGATCACCACATGCAAAATAATGAAGTTGGCTCTCATCTTGTACCACAGTGTGAAATTTAACTATTCCCCCAAAATATATGAAAACATCTTCAGCCTCACTAACCATCAGCAAAATGCAAGTTAAAACCACAGCAAGATATTAACAGAACAGCTTCTATCAGATAAACAAAATTAGCAAGCATTGGTGGGGATTTGAAGCAAACATGGACCCTGGCACACTGATGGTGGAAACATCAAGTTGGAATAGTCACTGTGACAAACAGTGTGGGGGTTGATCACCCATGTGTGAAGAGAAAATAAAGAAAATTATACACACACACATAGACAGACAGACACACCATAACACACATGCACACACACACAGACACATGCACAGAGACACACACACAGACATACAGACACACATACACACACTGATACACAGTTTAGCTTTTAGCCTGCATTTGCAGCAATATGGATGAGCCAGAAGATATTATACTAAGTGAAATAATCCAGACACAGCAATCTAAAAGCATGATTATACAAAATTATAGAAAGAGGGTAAGTGTCAACTGCAAGCAGTTGGAAGGAAGTTGGAATTAGAAGAAATAAGGTCAAAATATCTATTGTGTAATATATGAGTATGATTAATAAATGTTTCATTTTTAATTGCTAAACGTAAAATTTTAGTGTTACTATTACAGGAAAATGTTTTCAAGGTAATGCTTTGAATAATTACTTCAAGTTAGCCATTTTGCAATGTATGCATATTTGAAACTATGTTGTATACAATACATATAATTTCATTTGTTGATTTAAAATTAACTAGCTTTTTTTTTTTTTTTTTTTTTTTTGCTTAAATGAAAAACTCATGTTAGAAAGAGGGATAGAAAAGAATGAGTCAATACACAAATAAGCAGAATAAAGGGTCTTAAAGGACAACATGCCATGAACTGAGAATACAATGATATGTCCCACTCCACCAAGCTCCACAGTGATAGTCTCTGTCATCAGGGGGCCATCTGGATCAGCCAGTGCAAGCCTCAGTTCCGAGGTGGTTTGAATTGGTTGGTCCCCCATAGGCTCATGTGTTTGAATGTTTGTCACCAAGGAGTGACACTATTAAGAGGTGTGTCCTTGTTAAAGGAAGTGTGTCACTGTGGGTGGGCTTTGAGGTCCTATGCTCAAGCTCCACCCATGTGGAAAAGATCCTCTCTCCTAGATGCCTGCAGAAGCCAGCCTCCAGCTGATGCCCTTCGATCAAGATGTAGAACTCTCAGCTCTTCTCCTGCACCATGGTCTGGTGATGCTTGCCATGCTTCCTGTGATGATGATCATGGACTGATCCTCTGAATCTGTAAGCCAGCCCCAATTAAACGTTGTCTTTTATAAGAGTGGCCTTGGTCATATTGTCTCTTCACAGCATCGGAAACTCAAACTAAGACAAGTTCTTTCCCAACCCTCGAAGCAGGTTCCCATCCTCATCCGTGTGGCCTGCCTTTCTTCTTTATCATCTAATCTCACCTCTTTCTCCAGCAACCTGTGGTCCATCGCCTCTCCCTCTCCCTCAGCCCCCTCTCTGTGTGTGCATGGGTGCGTGTGGTGTGGTGGGGTGTGTGTGTGTGTGTGTGTGTGTGTGTGTGTGTGTGTAATTCTCTTTATTCATGTATCCCTTCACACATGGGTTATCAACTGCCACACTGTTTATTATTTTCTTCTTTTGTCTCCTTTCTTTCTTTTAACTCTAACTCTTCTCTCTCCCAGAATAAAGGCTTTCAGCATGTAAGCATCACAAATTGTAGGACCATAATGATAGTAATAGGTAGCATTTGGAGACCTCATTGTTAGCATTATACATCAATGCCAGCTCCTCATGCCTTGATCCTCACATCAGCCGCCATACTTTGAATGTAGACTCTCCCAAGTTTGTATGTCACCATGTGAAATGTTAAGGAGTGAGGAGTTAGAGAGATGGTTAAGACTTGAGTGCCTTTTCATTGTGGATGGGATGAAGGTCCTTATGGAAGTCTTCTCTTACCTTGCTGCCTTCTGCCATGCCATGTAAGGACATGAGATCCCTCCCTCAGGAAGCTGACCTCAGCCATCAGTAGATGATCTTAGGCTTCCTGTTATCTAGAACGCTGGAAAATAATTTCTGTTCTTTAAACTCTAGTCTTTATTACTTATCAGTACAAAATGATATATAATATAATATACCTTTCAGGCATGCATTATCCTTGAGCTTGTTCTACAATACAAAGTGAAGTACAGAGGTAGGTTGATCAAGGTGGCACACCTAATAAAAAGCAAATAATAAATTTCAAATGTCATGGATCCCAGACCCATAATTCATGCTAATTACTAGTTGTTTGCAGATATACTTTCATAATTCCTCAAAATCCTAATAAATTTAATCATACATTTTACAAAATAAAATATGTTTATATTAACAAGTAGGTTTGCTAATGCATATCTATGTTCACTATCCAGAAAAATGATCTAGATCTGCATGTATTTACATTGAAAGGCTTATTTCATTATGTAAAATATGTAAGGACCAAAATATTATGTGTAACATGGTGATTTTTATGCAGCCTCTAATATTAAAAAACTTTGTATTCATGCACACATGCAAAGAGGACTACCTCCAAACATTATGAGAAAGCAATAGCTAAGCATACACTCACCGTAGTTTTAAGGTTAAAAGGAGATCTGAAATAAAAAGAAACAAAAGGTGTGGTGTAGATTGATGTGTAGGTGTGTGATGTGTGTGTGTGGTGTATGTGTGTGTGTGTGTGTGTGTGTGTCGTGTCTGTGTGTGTGCATGTATGTGTGCATGTCTCTGTGTGTGTCAAGCCATGCATGAACATGAGGTGCCTGTTTACATACCCATCCATTCAGGTAAGAGACTAGAACAGAACACTAGTTTTCTCTCTCTCTCTCTCTCTCTCTCTCTCTCTCTCCTCTCTCTCTCTCTCTCTCTCTCCACCTTATTGTCTTCAGATATCATCTCTCTCCAAACCAGAAGTTTGACAATTCATCCAGGTGGATGGCTATTGAGCTCCTGGATCTACTGGCCCGTCCTCCAATGCTGGGGCTTTATAGATCAGTAGCCATGATCAGCTTGTGGGTTTTGTTTGTCTGTTTGTTTTTATTTGTTTTGGTTTGTTTCAAATGGGAATGATGTGGGAATTTGATCTTGGGTCTGCATGTTTGCAGACCAAAAGCTGTTACAACTGAACCATCTCACCAGTCCCAAGAAACAGTCCTTTCAAATTGTTCACGTCCTCTAATCACATGCACATTTTGTCTTTTAAACAACAAGTAGAAAGGTGATAGATAGTGAAGCTGCTTTGCTTTGTTTGTCTGTATTTTCTGCAGTAAAATAAAACTTAATATACTGTTTTGTCTGAAAAATACATGTATGTTTACTTTAAACCCATTGATGACATGAGTCACCAATGCTTTCCTGATCAAAATGTCATTCTCTGTTTGATACTGTCCATGAAGCTGTGCATTGATACAAATCATAATTCCATGAATAAAACAATACAATATGGCCTCCTTTCACAAAAGCCCACAGGTTCTGGCTTGGTAGCAGGTGGCAACAGATGGCACCCTCGAATATGCAAGCATGTGACCTTTTAAATAGACTTAGTATCACAAGTCTATGTTCTGCTTCCTAGAGAGAATATGAAGCTGAGGGAGGGAGATGAGACAGTGAAGGTTTCAGACAGAGTCAGAATTTGTTGCAAATCCATCTGATGGAATAGATCATTTCACTGTGAGAGAGTCCTCAGGAAATAAAGTGTGCATTTTACCTGATGTCCTGGATGATGACCAGTTAACTTCTGGGAAACTTGTCTGGTCAGTCAAGGAACAGTCTACAGTGTCCACGAATCATTTCACCCAGCACAACAGTGTCAGACTTGGCTTCAGGCACAAGACATCCATTTCTCGTTGTTCACTAGCCAGAAAGAAAACCAAGTGAGTGGGTCGCTGCCTGGCTGTCATTCCATATTATTCATGGCACCAGTCAGTTTGCCTCCAAAAGAGCTGGACAACGAGACTCTGGTAGGCTCAGTGGAGAAAGATGCTTGCTGCTGAGGCTCACAACTTGAGCTTGATCCATGGAACCGCCATGGTGGATGGAGAGAACTGACTCTTGTAAGGTGTGCAAGTTGACTTCCAACCTACACACGCTCACACACACAGAGGTTGAGAGAGAGGGAGAAGGGAGGGGGGGAAGGGACAGGGACAGGGACAGAATGAAAGAGAATGTAATTTTTACCAACTTAGAAGTTGTCCTTCTGTTGCTAACTGGATATGTATATATGCATATGTATATAATGTGTATATATATATATACATATATATAATTATATGACATGATTAACTATGAACTAACAAATACCTTTTTAAATTGAAGTTTGAAATGAATTTGTAGCATTTAAAGAATTACATTTAACTCCATCCAAACAGAGGATGTACTAGAAGGAAAAAAAAAATCTTTCTTTTTGGATGACAACAAAAAGACTTTAAAATAATATAAAAACACATAGTTTAAAAAAGGGATGATCTTAAAAGAAGCTAAAACTAAACTGAAAATATGATTGGCAGCAACAGCAATGGGAATTCTCTTCCACACAAAGCTGTGTGTTCTAAAAGACCAGGGTAATTAGTGAGCTTTTTCTTTTATGTGTGTCAGCATTTGCCACATGTGTGTATAAGCATACATTGCATGCATGCAGTACCTTCAAAGGCAAAACAAAACAGTGCTAAATCCCCTAGAACTAGAGTTACAGGATGTTGTGAGCTGCCAGGAGTGCGGGGAACCAAACCCAGGCCTTCTGCAAGAGCAGAAATTGCCCTTAATCTCTGAGCCATCCCTCCAGTTCCTTCACAAGAGTTCTAAATCTGCATGCAAATCTCACTTCTCAGAAGTGAGTCATACCAACCCAGTAGAATATTATCCACGATCAAGGTGACCCACATAGCATTGTTTATAAGAGCAAAAGATTAAAAGCAACCAAGAACTGGTCCCTGGGAGGGAGAGCAGTCAGTGAATTACTGTGGAGTGGTATTTTGCTGACTAAACACAAAATTATCGAAATTGTTTCAATTCACGGCATGTTTTATTTCCAGTTGCAACTTTAAACTAAACTCTCAAATTGAGTAAAAGAACTTTATCATTGATCACAGCTATGCAAATATGAAAAGGGAAAGAGAGAGGAAGTAAATTGCTTGAAAGATTCTTTATTCTTACATTTCTCTGAATCACTTCTGGGCTGAAGATTTTAGAAACCCAAATTTTGTGGTGAAATATGACAGTTCAAGTCCATCTCAGAGATCCTCTTCACAGTACTGTCATGAGTCCTGTTGATATGAACTGCTATGCTGATTTCTATTAGAAGAAGAAATTGGAAGGGTTTCAAACATGGACTGGAACTTGTGTTTCTCCCGTGGTCTCTCAGTTGCCTATTGACATAGATCAAAAACCTGCATGTCTCCCATTCTCCGCACAATGACGGCTGCACCTGGATTTCTGCTCATTGACAATAGTAGAAGACACACTGAATGTAAGCCTCAATGTAAGTTAAATGGATAAAATACGACACAAGTGTCTTAGTGTTGAAATGCACGAAATGAACAGAACAAGGTGCAGCTTAGTGTATGAAGCGAGCCATCACATTGTCTTATATGATTCTGAGTGCATAAATGTCTCAGAAAAATGTACACAGAGAGAGAGAGAGAAGAGAGAGAGAGAGAGAGAGAGAGAGAGAGAGAGAGAGAGAGAGAGAGTTGTGTGGGCATAGAAAGGATAGAAAGGTAGGATAGAAAGAACTTCATAGTATGGTTTTCTTAAACAATTCCAAGAAGTTGGAATGTAATGTCAATTAAAAATACAAATAGCATTAAATTTTCATAGATCTATTCTTGCTGTTTTGAAAATAAATTTGAAAGTGAAGTGTGTTTTTATTCTCATCCCACATTAAAGCAACCATTTTCATTGCCAGATAAAGCATTTTTATAGAAGTAACAGGATTCACTGCTTTATGCATTCATTCTAAAAGCAAAGAGAACCCCAAAGGGTGCATTACCACAAGTAAAATGAAAGTACAAAGTGGTTGGTAAGTCACTCCAGGACCACCATTTATACCATTACTAGTGAGTTCAAATATATCCTAAAAGAATTTTGCACCACAGGGACATAGAAATACCAATTCTGATCTATCCTTTTGAACCACGTACACAGGGGCAGGAGGCAGTCATTCAGTAAGCCACTAAGTGGCTATTATTATGGGAGAATAGAGACAACAGTATTAACTCAAAGGACTTCAGAATCTGGTAGAGTGGAAGGATAAAAATTCTATATTAGGACTCAGTGTGAGCATAGTGCAATGGAAACATGGTGAGTCTAAGTTATCTTAGGAGTTATCTTAACATACAAAGAAATTCTATGTTAAGTCCTGACACCAAAGGTGATGATAACAGCAGATATGTCAGTTTCATTTCCAGTTGCTGTGATAAAACACTCTGACAACTCTGCAACTTAAAGGCAAAAAGGATTCTTTGGCTCACAATTTCAGGTTCTAGTCAGTCCATCATTCCTGGGAATCTAAGGTGGCCAGCACTAGAAGCAGCTAGTCACATCACATCCTCAAACAAGAGCAGAGAGCAATGAATCAATGCACTATGATATTGGTCAGCTCACTTGCTCTACTTAATCCAGAATCCCCTGCACAGGGAATGGCACCACCTGCAGTGGCTGAGTCTTCCCACTTCAACTAATGTCATAAAGACGCATGCCCTGGCCAACTTAATCAAGACAGTCCCTTACTGATACTCCCTTCCCAGGTAATTTTGACAGTTGCAATTAACAATTACAGGGTTATCAGAGGTCAAGAAAGTGTCATTTTAGGAATGGGATGCACACCCAGAAATTTCTATCTATCTATCTATCTATTATTATCTATCTATCTATCTATCTATCTATCTATCTATCTCACCTCATCAATCATGCAAGAACACAAGAAAACATCTATGAACCAAGAAACTGGCTCTGACATGGCACCACTTCCTGTTCCCTAATATACCAAAACAATAATATAATAATCCACTTTGCCCTCAGAAAGAATGCAGGAGTTGAAAGAAAATTATCAAGAATATTATAATAACCTTATAATGATTATTGATAAGGCTAAGACAAACTCAGAGCATTCTAACAGAAGTGTTTGTTATTCTATACAATGGGTATGGTGCGACATGCCATAATCCTTGGGAAAGGATTAAGTGTTCAGGTCATGCTCCCCTAAATGGTAATTTCAAAGCAAGCCTGTGATAGATAACACTGTGTCTCAGGACAAAACAAATATTTAGTATTCTAGTTTAACTATGTAAGAGTATTGTTTGAGAGCAATGAAAAGAATAAGCTGAAAAGCAAATCTAATACTAGGCTAGAGGAGAACGCAAAGAATATCTGAAATATTTTCATAATGCTGGTAAGACAAATGCTTCATGTTTGTAAGAAAAAAAACAAAGAACCATCAGAAACCATAACAAATGGACTGGAGAGACAGGAAAGAAATGACTAATAAAAAAGCTTTAGATGGCTTACAATTGTTCTAAAGCATTAGTGGTCCAGTGGTGAACACATCTGCCGTCTAAGGCCATCTGTCAGTATGCATTGGTGGTACAGAAGTCAATGCAGCTGTCTTCCAAAGCTATCAGTATGCCATGGTGGTACAGTGTTAATGGATCTGCCTCTCTACGTTACCTGTCAGTGTGCATGGAAGGCACAGCTGCCTTCCTCAACTGCCTATCAGTTTTTTACCTATCTCTCCCTAAGAATTACCAGTTACAGAAAAGAACTTAAAAGGGAAAAGCTGCATTTTCTTATCTATATTGAAGAGCAGTTTCAGTCATAGGCCTCAAGAAGAGTTATAAAAGATATCATCTCAATTCATCATCTTTAAACTATTGCTAAGACAACCATCTCAGAAAAAGAAAAAGATACCCTACATTTAAGGACCTCCAGAAAGATTTTCACGTGTCATCTTCATGATTAATTTCAGTGCTTAATTCCACCTCTTTCATGAATTAAATTAACCATCATTCAGGGCTTTTATGGGTATTTCTAAAAATCAAAAGGAGAAAAAAATTCTTTATGAATTAAATTAACTCTCACTCAGAACTTTAACAGAGGCTTCTACGGAAAAAAAAAAAATTCAAAAAAAGAACAACTTAACCTACAGCCTAAATCCTTTTACCTTTCTCAAAGTAGACAGATGTCTTATGAGCTCCACAAGGCTGGTGGTAAGATACTGCAAGCAAATCTCCCCACAGGAAGTCCTATAAAGTTGGGGAGTGGGGTGAGGGTAGGAAGAACAGACTCTTCATCATCCTGAGTGACAAATCTCGATGGGTGCAAGATTGCTAGGGCTGAAGTGAATTGCCTGACTCTGTGGAAATCAATGAAAGTAAAATTCAATTTAAACTTTTTATGAAAATAACATAAATTGTAAGATGTGGCATCCCCTGTAAATCATCAGGACTGGTGGGGATTGCTAGAGGAAGGACCAGGAAAAAAAACATCATTCATGGACATGAATTACACCCTTGCAAGGAGACGATTGGCCTTCCGAACTCATCAAGGAAAGAAAGCCCGAGCCAACTCCATGTATCACAGGTACACTAAACTGTATGTAATATGCCATTGATGTCAGCAGTCCCCAGGGATGGTGACGTCTAAGGTCAAGTCATTAAACAGCTATGTGCATCAATTATCAAAATTGCTGAATTTTGAAAGGCAGTCATGTTATATGAGGTCTTTTTCTAACATGAACAGTGCAACTTGAGGACCAGCAATAGTATAAAGACTGTGGTGTTGTGATGTCACACTGGTGTAGTCCATGCTGCTGGCTGTCTTGAACACAATCCCGAAGAAGCAAAACAAAAAAAAAAAAAAACCAAGTAAATGCAAAACCAAAAATTAAACTAAATTTAAAAATCTTGGTATTGAGCCGGGCAGTGGTGGCGCACACCTTTAATCCCAGCACTTGGGAGGCAGAGGCAGGCGGATTTCTGAGTTCAAGGCCAGCCTGGTTTACAGAGTGAGTTCCAGGACAGCCTGGGCTACACAAAGAAACCCTGTCTCAAAAAACCAAAAATAAATAAATAAATAAAAAAAACTTGGTATTGAAAAGTAAACATTCAAGTCAAGTGTGATGGCTCAGACCCTTAATCCCAGCACTCAGGAAAGAGAAGCAAGTGATCTCTGAGGTGCAGGCTAGCCTGGTCTATAGAGCAAGTTTTAGGACAGCCAGGTATACACAAAGCCTGGTCTATAGAGCAAGTTTTAGGACAGCCAGGTATACACAAAGAAACCTTGTTTTCAAAATGAAAACAAAAACAACAACAAAAAAATTAACCCCAAGCCCATTAAGAGATACCTGGGATAGAAAAGCAAAACAACTTGGATTCAACGGTGAGCTCAAAAAGGGGTCCCGGTCTAGACAGAGTTCCTCCCTCTGGATATTCTCAGAAGGGAGTAAATAATGCCACACTGCAGAGAGGAACCAATGAAAGAAAGAGACGGAGAACTTAAGGTAAGGATACAATCAAGGACTGGGTGCATGATTCAGAAACAAGAACTTTCCAAAGTCATGGATACAAAAGGGAACAAATCAGCTAAAGAGGCTGGAAACTCGAGTCAACCGTCCCAGGCCCTGGGGAAGATCAATAGATGCAACCAATGTGAACAATTACAGCGTGGAGAAGAGACATGAGAGTAGGATGCCACCCCATGCGTGCTAACAGAATAGGCTCCTAGAATGACAACAAAATCAACAGAAAGAATTAACAGAACAAATGCCTAGCAGTTCCTCAGAGTTAAAGGTGAAATGCCTCCAATTTTCAAGGCTCATAGTACATCCTAAGGTCCAAATGAAACAGAGAGAAAGAAAAGAAGTCCAAACTCCAGACATGAAAGGGGGAGGTGCAGGGTCTTCAGAGCCCAGGAGAAATGGTTAAAAGCTTCTAGGAAGAAAGAACAATTCAGTTATAAAGAATGGAATGCAGATTGTTGTCTCGGACAGTTGTCCTGGACCTGCAGGACATTAGGCAGGGGTCCGGGAGATCACCTGAAAGAGAAGATGGGGGAAAACAGGTGGACACAAGAAAAAGACCACCTGTCTACAGTCTGATCAGATCGCAATTTTTACTTTTTCACACAGGGGTTATATACACACAAAAAAGGCAGGATGTGGGGAAGGGGATGGCACAGGAATGTGGGTATTCAGGGGGAGTACAGATATCTTCCAGAACAGAGTATCAGGGGAATGAAGGTTCAGGGGACATGTCACTATGACTCTAACTATGATTCACTTGTCCTTATCTAAGATGGTACTATACACCAAGGTTACCTATCTACAAGGTCTATGACTAACCAGGCTTAGCAGCCTTCCACCAAAGCTGCTTGTTTACAATAGCTTATAGCTATCTGTTTCAGTGTTTTTCCACAGAGACCCAAGACTTGGTGCTAGCATGCATGTATGTCAGGCCTATTGTTGATTTTAGGCCTATGGCTGATTTTAGGCCTTCAGTGTATAAGCAGGGCTGCCCCTCACAGACAGTGGGGAAATCTTTTTTGGTGTTTCCACAGAAGAATGTTGAATACTGAATGTTGAATCTGGAAAAGCTGGGCTTGAAGTACTTGATGGATTAAGTTTAAGAACAATAGAAATGCTCTTTTTTACACACAACTTCAGAAGGTTAACCATAAACCACAGCTTAAAAATTTTACTATGAAAACATTGGGGAAATATATAGGAGGGTATCATGGCTATTCCTGATGTCGACTTGATTACATCTGGATGAACTACAATTCAGAAATGGAGGGGCACACCTGTGATCCAGATCTTGAGGCCAGAAAACAGGTTTCTGACCTGGATCTTGACATGGAGATCTTGAGACATAGTGACCATAAAAATCTTAGGCCCAGGCAAGGTAGTGCATGCCTTTAATTCCAGAAGACTGAGGCAAACATATCTCTGAGTTCAAGGTCAGCCTAGGGCAAGGCAAGTTTTAGATCCAAGCATGGTGGTACACACCTTTAATTTGAGCCACACCTTCTGCTGGAGGCATATATAAGGAAGAAAGAAGATTCACTCTTTGACTGCTTGCCCTTACTTGCCAGCACATCTGTTCTAACCTACTTCTATAGAAGACCAGCTTAAACAACTAGCCTCATGGGACTGAGCAACTTCTAGATCCTTTGACTTCTCATTCACAGTTGCCCCTGTTTCAAATGTTATCCCTTTTCCTGGTACCCCGCCCTTGAAACCCTCTATCCCATCCCCCTCCCTCTGCTTCTATAAGGGTGTTCCCCCACTCACCCACCCACCTACTCCCACATTCCAATCCTGGCATTCCCCTACACTGGAGCATCGAGTCTTCAGAGGACCAAGGGCCTCTCCTCCCATTGATGCCCAATAAGGCCATCCTCTGCTACATATGCAGCTGGAGCCATGGGTCCCTTCATGTGTACTCTTTGGTTAGTCATTTAGTCCCTGGGAGCTCTGGGAGGTCTGGTTGATTGATATTGTTGTTCTTCCTGTGGAGTTGCAAACCTTCAGTCCTTTCCCTAACTGCTCTATTGGGGACCCCGTGCTCAATCCAATAGTTGGCTGAAAGCATCCACCTCTGTATTTGTCAGGCTCTGGCAGAGCCTCTCAAGGGACAGATATATCAGGCTCCTGTCAGCAAGTGCTTCTTGTCATCTACAATAGTGTCTGGGTTTGGTGTCTGCAGATGGGATGGATCCCTAGGTGGGGCAGTCTCTAGATGGCCTTTCCCTTAGTCTCTGCTCCACACTTTGTCTTCGTATTTCCTCCCATGAGTATTTTCTTCCCCCTTCTAAGAAGGACTGAAGCACCCACACTTTGGTCTTCCTTCTTCTTGAGCTTCATGTGGTCTGTGAATTGTATCTTGGGTATTCCAAGCTTTTGGGCTACCATCCACTTATCAGTGAATGCATACCGTGTGTGTTCTTTTGTGACTGGGTTACCTCACTCAGGATGATGTTTTCTAGTTCCATCCATTTGCCTAAGAATTTCATGAAGTCATTGTCTTTAATAGCTGAGTAGTACTCCACTGTGTTAATGTACCACATTTTCTGTATCCATTCCTCTGTTGAAAGATATCTAGGTCTGGAATCAGTTTGATAATTTGCCAGTACCTTATAATTCACCTGCACCTTCAACTACTGAAATCTCTCCAAATAGTCTCACTCCTAGGAGCTCAGAGAATATAGAAGGCTGTGGTGGAAACTCTCACTTCAAACTTAAAGAAGCAAATGCCTTTGATTATCTTGACCCATCAATTGTAACTGGCAATGAATTAGGTGACTTGGTATACAGAGTTTTCTACAACTGGGGGGAAGATAAGAAAAATGATTTTGCCGACTCTTAGTGTCTCTGGACAAATTGACGAAGGAAAAGAATGAGCTGTGTGATAAAAACTGAACGTCTCCAGATGTAAATAAGCAATGGAAAGGTTTCTAAGTGTGCCCTTGTGAGAATCCTCTGTCCAGCAGTCATAGAGCTCGAGTTGGAGAACATCACACTGAAGCCCTCATTAAAAAGTTGATCGAATTACAGCCGAATTCAAGTGTCAGTGTCAGAGGGTGTCCGCAGTTAAAGTAAGGGCATGAATTGGCAAAGAATAGGATCCTATAACTTGACATGGGGATGTGTGGGAGAACCCTGTTGAAGCTGAGGACTCTGAATCCTCAGATACTCAAGGGTTTACCTCACCTGAGGAAGTAGTACCCTCAGCCCCACCCCTTGAAATACTGCCTTTTTCACGGGAGGAAATTAATCCTTCGTTGTCTGGGAAACCAGCAGTGACTTTCTCTGAAGAAAATGCTGATGTTCCTCAAGGCCCACCAAGAGTTTCTTCTAGACCTAGAACCAGACTCAAGGCAAAGCAGACTGCTAGAGGGGAGGTAGAAAGTGTAGCCCATGAGGAAACGCGCTACAGCGCTACACTACTAAGGAGCTTAATGAGTTTGCTAATTCATTCAAGCAGAAGTCTGGGGAATATGTGTATGGGTGAAGTAGAAGGGTGAGAGATGAATGTTGCAACATTATAAAATTAGTATATGGAAAGGACAAAGATTAAATTAATATTCCCTCAGTTGTGTCCTTATCTAACAGCAGGGACACTGAACTATGAGTCTTCTTCATAAGAAATAACCCTATTACTAATTGTAAAAACCTCTGTTTCTTCTTAGTATTAAAAAAGCCCTACATCCTGATTTTATCGTCTTTAGCATCTTTCTCGTTCCCTAATTTCCACCTCTATAAGACCTACACACTCTAGCTGTCTTAGTCAACCTCAGTGCTGGGGAATCTAGGAGAGACAGTGCACATCTGTGACCTCAGTGCTGGGGAATCCAGGAGAGACAATGCACATCTGTGACCTCAGTGCTGGGGAATCCAGGAGAGACAATGCACATCTGTGACCTCAGTGCTGGGGAATCAGGAGAGACAGTGCACATCTGTGACCTCAGTGCTGGGGAATCCAGGAGAGACAGTGCACATCTGTGACCTCAGTGCTGGGGAATCCAGGAGAGACAGTGCACATCTGTGACCTCAGTGCTGGGGAATCCAGGAGAGACAGTGCACATCTGTGACCTCAGTGCTGGGGAAGCAGAGACAGGCAGGTCCTTGAGCTTAATGGCTACCCAGCCTAGCCTACTTTGAAAATTCTAAGTCAATGAGAGACTCTGTCTCAAAAAATAAATATATGTGCATATGTGTGTGTGTATGTATGTATGTATGTGTGTATATATATATATCCCCTGATAAACATATAAAGTTGTCTTTGGCCTCGACAAACATTTCATGAGCATGCACACACACACACACACACACACACACACTAGAAACTCAGGCAATCTCATTAGAGACAATAGTTTTCAGAAGAAAGATAAAGTTATGAATAAAATTAGATTCTGTAAAAGAGCAAAACAAACACAAATATAGGTTTAAATTAATCTTAGGCAACCGTCACATAAATAAAAGGTCTTATATGGATAGATAACTATCTATCTAACAAACATAAGAAAGTATGCTTCATTCAATGAGAAGGACAAGATAAATATACAAATGAAAGTATGAACATAATTTGAGTTAGAATGTATCAGTAACTCCAAATATGACAAGAATTTAAAGAAATTCAAATAGTTAAACTAAACAATATAATGAAAAAGAGGTACTAGGGCTATAGATGTATTTCAATGGTAGAACATTTGTCAAACATGTACAAATCACTATGATCTATCTCTAGCATCATAAGAAGGAAAAGGGGAGAGGGAGGAAGGGAAGGAGAGAAGGAGGGAAGGAGGGAAGAAGGGAAGGAGGGAGGGAGGGAGGCAGGGAGGGAGAGAAGAAGGGAGGAAGGCAGGGAGGGAGGGAGGGAGGGACAGAGGGAGGGAGGGAGGGAGGGAGGCAGGGAGGGAGGGAGGGAGGGAGGGAGGGAGGGAGGGAGGGAGGGAGGGGAGAGAAGGAGAAGAAGAAAAAATGGAAGATAGTGAGGCCATACCAAACACTGATGCTTACCAGTTATCAAAATTGTTGAAATTTGTAAGGCACCTGTGTTATAATCTTTTTCTAACATAAGTAGTACAGCTGTGAGAACTGACAAGCATATAAAGATATATTTATTATAGAACAACATTCAATAAGGAAGAAAGAGAGGAAGAGGGAGGGAGAAGGAGGGGAGGGGGAAAGGAAGAAGGGAGATTGGGTATCAGATTGTCACTTCTTAAAAATGAGGCTTCCAACTGGTCATCTCTTTGTCACCAAATGAATCTTCCAGGGCAGGGAATAAGTTACATCTAATTGAACTATTGACCAAATAGGTCTTTTGGCAATCCTTAAAGAACATAGGCTATTGCCAGGACTTTAGGTCTTTTTCCACAACTTGAAGTCAAGGCCCCATTGCTGAAAACAATGCCTACACAACTCATGGATGAGTCAAGCTGATGCCTACATAGAGCCTTCACCCCTACATGCTAATGGCTTTGGAATAGAAAGGTACTGTGTATACTATCAAAGGAGAAATGTAACCACCAACCCAGTCATATCCCTTTGATCTACACTGGTGTCCTGCCTGAAAGCTATGCTAGGGCGCATAGACTTGAAAGCACAAGACTTGGAGAATAACCAACCAATGTCTGACTTGACTTAAGTCCCACTCCACAAGATAGAACCATACCTGGCATTACTTAGGTGACCAAGAACCTAAGACTAGATAGCTCAGGGGCATAGGGTAAATCCAGATACAGCTGCTATAAATAAATAAATAAATAAATAAGCAAGCAAGCAAACCATAGCAATAAAATGACCCAATAGCACTCTGCTATACTCATAAACCAGTGCTTTCTTCAGCCATTATCAGAGAAGATACCACCTGCAGCAGATGAAAACAAACACAGAGACACACAGCCAAGTATTATGCAGAAAGAGAGAGACCTTGGAATATTCAACTCTAAATGTGATGTCTTCATCAAATACGTCTCTCCAGGGTTCAGGGAACCTCACAGAAGAGGACTTGGAAAGAGTGTAAGAACCAAGGGGATGGAGGACACCAAAGAAACAAGGCCTTCTACATCAGCATTATCTACCCACATATGAACTCACAGAGCCTGAGGTAGCATGCACACAACGTCTGCACCGAACGGGGTCCTGGAGCATAAAGGAAAAGTGGACACACTCCCATCCTTATCTCAGAAGCAATCTCCAGGTGATAAGCACTTGCAAATGAAAATCTAGTTTCCTACAAAGGAGTCTATCTGGGGAAACAAACTACTCTAAAGAGTAGACTTCACAACCAGTAGCAGATGGACTACAGAAAAAGAACTCAAGGGCATCTTTGGAGATTCCTTTTTTAAATTGTATCTTATTATTATGTTTTTATTTACATTTTTCTTCTCTTCTTTTACCTTGCTAGTCCTATGCATACAGATTATAGCTTCCAGTTTAGACTTTTTATGGGATTCCTGAATGCATGGGTCTCTGGTTTTGTGCCTTCTCTTGGGCTCTTTTTCTTCTATTCATTTCTTTTTGTCCAATTCAGATGTTAGAAATGTGATATCATATCATATTATACTTCATGATTATCACTTAGAAGTCTATTGTTTTCTAATGAAAGACAGAAAACGAGGGGATCTGGGTGGGAAGGAGGTAGGGAGGAACTAGTATTAGATGGAAGAGAAACCATAATCAGGATATATTATGTAAGAAAAATCTATTTTCAATAAAGGAAAAATAAAATGAAGTAAAAATGAGGTTGGAGGGAAGTTTCAGCCATGAAGCACTGCCCTTGTGAAGGACCCGGGTCCAGTTCACAGCACGCACATTGGATGGCTCACAACAGGCAACAACTCCACATCCAGAGGAATCTAACACCTCTGGCCCCTGAGGTCTTCACCTACACTTATGTACAACACACACACACACACACACACACACACACACACACAAATAAGACAAAATTTAAAATAAGAGGCAAGAATAAATTATCTCCAGAAACTCTGGAACACACAAAGTTAGAAATGAAGGAACGGATAAAGAAGCAATAAGCACATGTGAATCAGAAGAAAGCCAGAGAAGCCCAGTGCAGGGGTGCATGCCTGGAATCCAGGAATTAAAGAGTCAGAACCCAGAGGATCTGTAGGCTTAAGATCTGTCTCGTCTACACAGATCCTTCCAGGGCAGCTAGAGATGTATAAGGGGACTTGGTCTCAAAAACAAACTAACAAACAAAACCCAGAGGAGCAATTGTAATGTTGCATAAAAACTAAATTTAAAGTCACAATATCCTGCAGAAATACAAATGTTATAGATAGATTAAAAGAAAATGTCAAGAGGGTCTGATGATTGTATACCCAAATGATCCATCTCAAACAGCAGCCCTTAGCTTTCATTAAGTGCTTGCTGGATGTCAAGTATTCTTCTGTTTAGTAACTCAGTTCCTCTTCATTTCCCTTTGGGGTAAATACGGTATGTCCCACAGTCTACTGTGGAAGGAGATGAACTTAAACTGACTAACTCGGAGTTCATGTTCTTCAACTCTTGTTTCTGCTGCTATTCTGCACTAAAGAAATAGGTGAGAACTGCCTAAAGGCCAACCAAGAATAAGTTATTAATTTATCGGGAGGTTTCAGTACAGCCAGTAGAACTGATAGATCAGAAAGACAGTTTAGAAGTGACCAAAGTGGATGAGCCTCATAATGTTGTAGATAAATGGTATTAGTAGACATCTATACCCATGCATCTACATGTTTTCTATGGTTGCTTTGTCATGACCACAGCAGAGCTCAGTGGTTATGACAGAGACTTGTGTTGCGCAAAGCCTAACATATTTGCTGTCTGTTAAGACCGTGCCAGCACCTTCAGCTAACTTAAAGAAATGAACCAGCTTAGCGACTGGTACATGGAGCACTTCATGTGCAGAAAAGAGTCAGTATGGTCCCAAAATTGCATCAACTCCATAACTATAAAACCTTAAGTCCACCTTCACTGCCTAATACCATAAATATCTAAAATATAACTCTAGCCACAGCCTTAGAGCAGTGGTTCTCAACCTTCCTAGGACGGTGACCCTTTAATACAGCTCCTCATGTTGTGGTGACCCCCAGCCATAAAATTATCTCATTGATACTTTATAACTGTAATTTTGATATTGTTAGGAATCATCATATAAATAGCTGATATGCATGGTATCTGATATGCAAAACACCCATGAAAGGGATATGTGTTCCCTAAGGGATTGCAACCCAAAGGTTGAGCAACCCACAGGTTGGGAACCACTGCATTAGCAAATAAAGTAAACATGAGAACCAGAGAAACATGATGAAAATAAAGCCTGAGGAAAAACTGTGTACATACAAGCATCCCAAATTAAATGTAAAGGAGCACAAAAAGACATTATTACATACATATACTACATATACATATACATATACATATACATAATAACATATACATATACAATATACACATATACATATACATCATATACATCATATACACATACACATACATATACATATCAGGAATAGGGAAGAAGAAAATGTTTTGTGGGAAGGGGAGAGATAGGGAGGAAAATGGGGGATTATAAACAAGGTACATTGTGCGCATGAAAGAATGAATAATTTTAAAAAGACAAAACAAGTAAGTGCAGCAGATGTGTAACACGTATCTTTAATGCTGAGTTATCTCAACACAACTGTGAATGTTCATCAACAAAATTTTCATGAGAATCTATGGATACAGCTATTCCAGATCTCATGCAAGAGAAAAAGACATCAAGCAGATGACAGCCTGGGCTTTGGTTAGGAGCAGCCCTATAGCAGTAGATGTCTTTAGGAAGGGCCACTTAACTGCTTGGTGACTCAGTTTCCTTCTCTGTAAAATGAAGCTGATGCCACATGCCCAGTTCTCAGGAGTAATAAAGGAGATGGAACAAGGAACTAAGAGTTATTCCTAGCACCTCCACAGCTTCTGGGAAAGACTTTTGGAAAGTGATCTGCTGGGGCAACTGTAGCTGGGAAGTCAGCGTGACTGCATAGACAAGGACTCAGAACTGCGTTCTCCCACTCGCTGGTCCCTGACCAAGAGGCCAAAGCAGTGTTTGAGGAGAAAGAATAGAGTTTGGGGAAAGACAGGGAAAGAGTGGTATCTGTGACACAGGCCTTCCTGTGATCAATGACAGTGTACAAATGTTTCATGGTTGATACTGTAGAACAGAGGCTCTCTAGCTGTTGGCTGTGACCCCTTTGCGGGGTTCCAGTGATCTTTTCACAAGGGTAGTCTATCAGATGCCCTGCATACCATATATTTACATTTCACTCATAACAGTATCACATTACAATTATGAAGTAACAATGAAATAATTTTATGACTAGGGGTCACCATAACCTTGGGAACTGGATTAAAGGGTAGCAGCGTTAGGAAGGTTGAGAACCACTGCTGTAGAAAATAAGGGGTTCTGCACTTAATGTACCAGCCCAACTTTTTAAGGTACATGGAGGAAATTTCTTCTTTGTTTTCTAAGTATGTTTTCTTGAATTGAGTGTAACCATACCCAAAGTAGGTAGCTATGGTCATTTCCAAAATCACAGAAGCAAGACAAAACAACTTAGAATTTAATGCAAATTTCTTTCTGACATTTATTTACTAGAATATTTGTCAAATGATTAAAAAATACTTGTCACACCATAGAATCTCAGTTTTAGAGACAATGCTGGCACTAACACTACTAGTAGAACAGCCAGGAGAAGCATATATTAAAGGGGGGAGGTCAGATTATGAGGATGATAGCTATTTCTCAAATGTGTCCCTGAGGATGTATATTATCACACTCTTGTCTACACTTTATCCAGGATGTGTGGTCAAATGAGTTGCCTGTGTCAGATGTGGAAGCCTGAGAAAGATAAACAGTTTTCATTTTGTGCCATAAAATTCCAGACCAGAAGGTCATCACAATAACTCAGGGATAAAGACTGGAACGTGAGGCCCTCCAACAGGGCACCTCCCCTCTCCTCTCACTTTCTCACTGAAAACACTCCCTGAAACATCCCTGAAGCATGTGTCAGCCCTAGACCATAGTCCTGGAAGGCATTGACCTCCAGAGACTTCTGTTTGCTTCTCGGGTTCTCTCTCAAGCAGACTCTTGCTTTGACTTCAAGTGAAGCTGTGTCCCTCTTTGTGCTTGTTTTGAAGCAGTAACTTTCCTTTTGATCTTCTGTAACTACTGTATTTCCACCATCCCCAAGTGCATTTAAAAGACAAAAAACCAAACAAAAAAAAACGCAGCCATTTCTTTAGAAAAATTAAGCCAAGGATAGCTAGTGATGAATTTGCTCACTGCCTCCTAAAGAACTCGTGTGCTTAGATGACAATAACCAAGTGCCAGCGTTACTCAAGACCAAAGCTAGAGAGTCCTATGGCTGTTCTTGAGGCAAGGTCTTACTGTGTGGCTCTGGCTGACCTAGAACTTGATATATAGGCCAGGCTAGCCTTGAATTCACAGAATTCATTTGTGCACTTGCTTCAAAAGTAATTCTTTTTTAGATCTTGCAAGCAATGTACATAAAAGGTAGTAATTTATAACAAGCCTTAGGTGTGTGCAGTAGTGTGCATACTCAGTACTCACAGTGCTGTGCGTTCCATCTGCAGAAACTTAAATCCTCAAGTTTAAAGTGTGTTCATGATTTTATAAATCCACTCAGAGGAAGACTCAAGGCAGCAGTTCCCAGTCTGTGGGTAACAACCCTTTTGTGGGTCAAATGACCGTTCCACGGGGGTTGGCTAAGACCATCCTGCATATCAGATATTTACATTACAATTGGTAAGAGTATCAAAGTTAGTTTTGAAGTACCAACAAAATTAATCTTATGGTTGGAGTCACTACAACATGAGGCACTGTGTTAAAGGGACACAGTGTTAGGAAGGCTGAGAACTACTGCTCTAGGGAAAGGTTTATTCCTACGTCTGTTTCATTCCCATTCTTGTTGTTCATGGTTGGTAAGGCTTCACTGGGAGCTCACACAAAGGCCACCAGGGCAAGCCAGACAGCCAAGGATGATAAGAGTGGTACCTTCCCATAGGCCTGAGGAGCACCAACTATTGCTTCTCTCTCTTCTCTACTCCCAAACAGACCAACACATTGCCATTGCAAAGCCCTGCTGTGCCAGACTGTATGAAAATAAACTAAAATCCAAATTACTCCATTGTATGTATCAGCCACAGATAAACCTGAAGGACAGACATTATGCTGAATAAAATAAGTAGTCACTATTAAGCAATTGCCATGAAGTTTCATTCATAAGCTGTACCTAAAATAGATTCATGAAGACCAAGAATAATGATGGCAGCAGGGAACAGGACAAGGGAACTGAGAAGTTGTTGATGGGCAGAAAGTCCTATTTATGGATGATGAGGTTCTGATTGTTGTTCAATACTGTGCCTACACATAACAACCCGAGCTGTGTATTTAACTATTTGTTCAGAGGCTATGTCTCCTATTACTTGTTCTTGTCATTATTTATTGACTGATATTTTATTTTATGTATATGGGTGTTTTGCCTGCATGTGTGTCTGAGTACAACGTGTGTGCTTAGTACCTAATTAGGCCAAAAGAGGGTGACAGGTCCTTGGAACTGCAGCTACAGGCTATTGTAAACTGCCATGTGGGTGCTGGGAATCCAGCTCTGACTTCTAGAACAGCAGTCATTGCTCTTAACAGCTGAGTCATCCTAATTATTATTTTTTTAAAATGATCCTTTGGCCTGCGTATGATGGCACAAGCTTGCAATGCTGGTAGTCAAGTGGTAGAGACAGAATATTACAGATTTAAGGTCAAGATGGGCTACAAACTGAGAACTTATTCTCCACACTCCAGACTAACCAAAAAGTTGTTTTTAATTCTATAAATTTGGACTGAAGAAAATTGTGTCAGCTTCTGGTTTCCAAAATGATGTGCCTTAAGATGAGTGACAGGAACATGAGACTGACAGAAGACTCACAATCTCAATATAATCTAGAGATCTGCCTTTTCCCTTATCTGTGGTAAACAGCTGTAACTTTCCTTTGCCCTCCACAGTACACGTATCAGTTATAGTATGTATTCAGAAAGTGGATATCATATTTAAGATAACATCTTTCATTTTCTATAATCACACTGTCCTCTAACCTTCGCCAGGCACAGCAACACACCTGTAATCCCAGCACTAGGGAGGGAGAAATAAGAGGATCACAGACTTTGGGGCCAGCATCAGCTGCACAGGAAAACCTTGTCTCAGAAAAACAAACAGAGGAGGAATGGGGAAAGCCTTGATGTCCTTTACTGACGTAAGTGTAATATAAACCCTGCTCTTGTCCTCACTGCCATCTCTTTTTAATTTCTTACAAATTCACACACACAGGCATACACAGACACACACTACACACACACTATAATAAAGCAGGATCTCAATGTACACCCCAAGCTGGTCTGGAACTCATGATCCTCGTGCCTCAGTGTCTACAGTACTAGGATTACAGATGCTGCCAGACCTGCTAACCTCTTCTATATTTTTTAAGCACTTTCAATACACTATATATACCTTTATGGTGATTTTTCTCCCTTCCATTTTCCCTATAGGATATAAACTCTATATGGTTATTGCTTTAGTGTACTATGTCCCCTAAAGTCCATATGTTGGGTGCTGGCAGTCTTTAGCAGTACTGGACTATCAGAATCCCATGATGTCATAAAGTAACAATCCTATGATGAGACTAGTGGCTTGCATATTCTTTGGGATGATACAGTAAGAAAGCCCTCCCAAAAAGAGGCCCTTCTATCTTGGATTGACCTGCCTCCAGAACAGGAAGAAATTAATTTCTTTTCTGTATACATGACTATGGGGAAACCCTGCTAATTAAGGTCACAGTATACCATGTCCGGTTATCTCCTTTCAGCTCAGTGCAAAATGGAAGACTCCCTTTGTTAACATGTTAGCATTCCTTCTAGGTTCTACCCAACAGTTACCTAGCATGAGTCAAGTAGGCCTGGCTTACTATAAAAGGGACTGTTTGGCATTCCCCCTCTCTCTGACCCTTTTCTCTTTCTCTGATCCCTTTCTCCCTCTTTCTCCTTCCCCCTACCAGCCTCTCTCCACGTGTGTTCCCTGCTTCTTCTTTCTCTCACCTCTCTCTCTCTGTCCCCTCTCTTTCTCTGCCTCTATTCCCTTCTCAACCCCTCCCCCCACTTCCCATGCCCCCAAATAAATTTCATTCTATAGAAGACCCGTTCTATGACTGGTACCTGGGAGAGGGGTGATGGTTGCCTCAGCATGGACTCACTGAGGTACCCCCTCCCAACATACCAGACCATGCTTTACAAACATATCATTGGTGCCATTAAGTGGCCATTTAGAGTTATTATCTAGTGAGTATTGGGCCAAATTTAGTGTGTGAATTTGGAAGCCTTTAAAATCAAGAGGCATCCCAGTGGGGAGCTTAGAAGTAGCAGAGAAGACATACCCTTTGAGTGAGGATGGGAGTTATTCTATCACTAGTGGTGTCCTAGGGATAGATTTAATAACTGAGCAAACAGCCAGAATAGATTGTCAGATCATCATGAGGTCAACTAGGGGCTGAGGGCCAGTGCCCAAGGGAGAACGATTCATCTAGGTCTGAGATTTTTGAGCCATGGGAGAAGAACTATCTTGAGGAGAGTGAGAAATCTCACCAAGGGACAAGGTCTTAAGGAGAAAAGGAACAGTAGTAAAGACTGTGGATACCTTCATCCTCAAGGGCACTTGAGGGTGGCTGAGAGCTCAACAGCCCTCCCTTGGGACCAGGGGCCATTTACACTGACCAGTGGGGTAGCTTACCAATTCACTGGTGTTTGGATGGAGAGATATAGTGATCCAATGACTAGAAAGTCAAATTGTTGGTTTTACAAAATATATCACCCTTTACCAGCAGGCCTTCTCCTTCTTAGACCTTACCTGGAGAACCCAACCCCCAACAGCCTCTACCTGAGGAATATCACATAGCCCTTGGCAAACCTTCAATTTCACTTTCTTTTTTTCCTTATAAGAACCTACACAACAAGTACCTGGGATTCCTGGAATGCCTCTTTATACAAATAAAGCATTCACAGTACTTTAAACTCAAGCCAATGATTTTCATTTACCCTGAAAACTCCTTCCCACTCCCCAAGGTCCATATACAACCCTTCTCCTCCATGAATAAAGTATATGCATACAAGACTACCACGAATAAAGATATGCTCACAAGCTAAGATCATCTAAGAGAGCTGTTTCACTGAAAGTTGCCAGGGAAGGCCTACTTCTTAAAATGCTGTGTCACTAAGATCCTCAGAAAAGGCATTTCCTGACCCCATGTTCCCAGTACTCTCTCCCAGTTGGACTGGGATACTGTAATCCCAACACAATCCAGACTCTGCTTCGACCTTCCAGCCAGGTATGCAGCAGTGTCTGGATACCCTGAGAGTGAGAAAACAGAGGACTGAAAGTGCAGCTGCCCCATCCCCACATGTATACCACACGTGACCTAATCTGTGGTCTTAAGTTACAGCAACACAAAATGATAGAGGGAGCAAATCTGTGTGCATGTTCCCATGCTTGCTCAGGAAATTGAATCTCCACATGTTCCATGTACACAACCTATCATAGAGCCTCTTCACGTGGTAGGATGGGCATTTCCCCCCACCCTCTTTTTTTTTAATTGGATATTTTATTTATTTACATTTCAGATGTTATTCTCTTTCCTCATCCCCCCTCATAATCCCTCTATCCCATCTTTCTTCCTCCTTTTTTGCTTTTATACCATTTTAATTACATGCAAGTATTAAGGTCAGTTCTAGGTTGAGGAACTAGCAATACAATAGATGCAAATAGTCAAGGAACAAGCAAGACAATAAACCTGATAGTCAAAGAACAAGCAAGGCAATAAACAAAGTTCTGTGATCACTCCTGTTGATCACTATTTCTAAGGACCTATCAGGAAGACCAAAATATCTGAGCCTACTTCTCTGTTCTAGCCCAAAGTCATTTTCATGACTGAAGCCTACTTCTTTGTTCTAGCCTAAGATTTAGATTCCTTCCTGAAATGACTTCTTTGTTCTAGCCTAAGATTTAGATTCCTGCCTGAAATTACTTCTTTTTCCTACCTAAGATTTAGATTCCTGCCTGAAATTACTTCTTTGTTCTAGCCAAAGATTTAGAGTCTTGACTGAAATTACTTCTTTCTTCTAGCCTAATGTCAGATTCCTGCCTGAAGCCCATATCCTTGTCTTTGGTCAATGTCAGTTTCTGCCAAGGAGCCCCAAAAACTCTCCACATCTCCCCCTTTTTTATTTCATAAACAAGACTGAGTATGTCTTAGGTCTGACAAGATAGCCTTCCTTACCTGTCATGGAATATTATCAAAAGCAATGCAATTCTGTTTTAAGTTGGTAAGGCTCTATGCATAATCTTACCCATCCTAGGCTTGCCAGTCTGTTCAATTAATAACTCTGTCTGGGGTTCAATTTTAAGTTTCAAGTCATGTACTTTGGCTGCCAACATGTTGATGTTATTAAAGAAAAGCTTTCAGAAGATGGACATGAATAAAAGTATTCCCAGGACAACAAGGGCTAGGATGATCAAGCTATATATGCCATTCTTGACGCTTGACCAAAATGGAAATACTGACCTCAGGCCATGGATAATTTTAACAGCGTTATCTGCAGCATCAAAGCTCAGTAGCATTCTTTAAATTCATAATCTCATATGCAAAGTTAAAACATCCAGAGAGGTGTTAGAATTATGACAAATACCTGCAAGTGTCTAAACTTTTTCCTAATTATAATGAATATCATTGTAAATTTTAGAAGTAAGACATCTCCATTGGTATTTGGCATGACACTCGAGATGGCTCCTTACTCTTAAACTCTGAACTCCTTCCAATAATTTGAACAGGATAAAGAGTCTATCTAAATCCTCTTGTATATTCAACACATTAGTAACACTTTTTTGCTAAATGATTAACAAAAGTAGCTGTTTTAACTTCTTGTGTTAAAGCAATTGCAGAAGCAGTGGTGTTAGCAGTTAATGTAATTCAAGCTGTTATAACAGCAATAATCAAGCCCACTACCCTCTTGCTTCTGCTTAAATCCTAACTCACTTCTGCCAGTACTTTTTTTAGGAAACCAAGGTTCTGTAATACTCATGGAAATAAGACAAAAGCTGGTTGATAGACTCCTGTAATAGACATGCCAGGTTTCAACAACACTAACACAATTAAAAAGTGTACAATCAATGAAACTTACAATAAATACTGTAGAAGAAACAAAAGTATTTTTAACTTGATAATTAAAAGAGTCTTAACACATGCACTAACACTTGTTTGTAATCCAGATCCTGTCCCAACTTTATCTCTTGCTAACATAACATCATAGAGAACTTCAGGTAACTTCCAATTATGTCTCTGAAAATGACCAGATCCAGCCTTCCAAATGAAGACTGTTAATTCCAATATTGGATTGATTTCTGTAACAGTACATGATTGAGTCCAAATAACTGGTCATATTTAAAAAAAAAAAAATACAAGAGTCATTATAACTTCTCTTTTTGCTTCTCTGTCCTACAAGGTCTAAAAACTTGAGGTAAGGCAGCTTCTCCCATCAGGGATCTAGGCAAGCAAATGTGGATCAGGAACATATGTCCAATACAGATTCTCAGTCACCATCATCAGGGCACTCAGCAAGCTCACAGGTCAGCATCATTCTTTATCCCAGCATCAGCATGTCTCACCAATCACTCTTGCAGCCACCATGCTCCTTCAGCCTCCTGCAAAAATAAAAACAAAAACAAAAACAAAAAAAAAACACAAACATGCTCTCTTCCCCATATTAGATACCTGATTGGGATCATGCCATATGCCAGTAAGTGGATCCTTCCTTTTCAACTAGGCATAGGTATGCCTAGTTGTAGGGTGCCATAGACACTCAGCAGAAAGTTCCTCGCATCCAAATTTTTTAAAAATTTTAAAATAAAAAGCATGATTTAAATAAATTTGTGGTGTGTGGGGATATACCTCCCCCTTTTTTATTTTATGAAGATATTGTTTTAAAGTTCCATGGGCCCCTTCCACGGTACCTTGTCCTTGAGGATTATTAGGAATTCCAGTAATATGGGTAATATTAAACTGTTGACAGAAAGTCTCAATTGCTCGACCGCAATAGCCAGTTCCATTATCTGTTTTTATTATTATTATTATTATTATTATTATTGGATATTTTATTTATTTACATTTCAGATGTTATCCTATTTCTCCCTCCCTTGCCCAAACCTTTTATCTCATCCCCTTCTTCCTACTTCTATGTGCCCCCAACCATCCACCTATTCCCACCTCCCTGCCCTCGAATTCCCCCACACTGGGGCATCCAGCCTTCCCGGGACCAAAGGCCTCCTCTCCCACTGATGCCTGACAAGGCCATCCTCAACTATACAGTTGGAGACATGGGTCCCTCCTGTGTGTTCCCAGGCTGGTAGTTTAGATCCTGGGAGCTCCGGTTGGATGGTATTGTTGATCTCCCCATGAGACTGCCAACCCCTTCAGCTCCTTCAGTCTTCTCTCTAACTCCTCCATTAGGGACCTCATGATCAGTTCAATGGTTAGCTACAAGCATCTGCCTCTGTATATGTCAGGCTCTGTCAAAGCCTCTCAGAAGACAGGTATACCAGGCTCCTGTCAGCATGCACTTCCTGGCATCCACAACAGTGTCTGCATTTGGTGACTGCACATGGGATGGATCTCCAGATGGGGCAGTCTCCAGATGGCCCCTCCTCCAGTCTCTGCTCCACACATTGTCTCACATTTGCTCCAGTAAGTATTTTGTTACTTCTTCTAGAAAGGACCGAAGCACCCACACTTTGATCTTTCTTCTTCTTGAGCTTCATGTGGTCTGTGAGTTGTATCTTAAGTATTGTGAGCTTTTGGGCTACTATCCACTTATCAGTGAGTTCATATTATGTGTGTTCTTTTATGATTGGGTTACCTCACTTAGGATGATATTTTCCAGTTCCATCCATTTGCCTAGGAATGTCATGAATTCATTGTCTTTTAATAGCTGAGTAGTACTCCATTGTGTAAATGTAACACATTTTCTCTATCTATTCCTCTGTTGAAGGACATCTGGGTTCTTTCCAGCTTCTGGCTATTATAAATAAGGCTACTATGAACATAGTGGAGCATGTGTCCCTGTTATCTGTTGGAGCATCTTTTGGGTATATGCCCAGGAGTGATATAGCTGGGTCCTCAGTTATGTTCAATTTTCTGAGCAACTATCAGACTGCTTTCTGAATGGTTGTACCAGCTTACAGTTCCACCAACAATGGAGGAGTATTCCTCTTTTTCCACATCCTCGCCAGTATCTACTATCACCTGCATTTTTGATCTTAGCTATTCTGACTGGTGTGAGGTGGAATCTCAGGGTTGTTTTGATTTGTGTTTCCCTGATGACTAAGGATGTTGAGCATTTCTTTAGGTGTTTTTTGACCACTCAAGTTTCCTCAGTTGAGAATTCTTTGTTTAACTCTGTACCTCATTTTTAATAGGGATACTTGATTGTCTAGAGACTAATTTCTTGAGTTCTTTATATATATTGGATATTGGCCCTCTATGGGATGTAGGATTGGTAAAGATATTTTCCCAATCTGTTGGTTGCCATTTTGTCCTATTGACAGTATCCTTTGCCTTACAGAAGCTTTGCAATTTTATGAGGTCCCATTGTCAATTCTTTATTTTAGAGCATAAGTTATTGGTGTTCTGTTCAGGAGTGTCTCCTCTGTACCCATGTGTTCGAGGCTCTTCCCCACTTTCTCTTCTATTAGTTTCAGTGTATCTGGTTTTATGTTGAGTTCCTTTATCCACTTGGACTTGAGCTTTGTATAAGGAGATAAGAATGGATCAATTCACATTCTTTTACATGCTGACCTCCAGTTGAACCAGCACCATTTGTTGAAAATGCTTTTTTCCACTGGATGGTTTTAGTTCCTTTGTTAAAGATCAAGTGATCATAGGTGTGTGGGTTCATTTCTGGGTCTTCAATTCTATTCCATTAATCTTCCTACCTGTCTCTATACCAATACCACGCAGTTTTTATCACTATTGCAGCTTGAGATCCAGGATGGTGATTCTCCCAGAAGTTCTTTTATTGTTGAGAAAAGTTTTCACTGTCCTGGGTTTTTTGTTATTCCAAATGAATTTGCAAACTGCTCTTACTAACTCTATGAAAAATTGAGTTGGAATTTTGATGGGGATTGCATTGAATATGTAGATTGCTTTTGACAGAATGGCCATTTTTACTATATTAATCCTGCCAATAGAATGGGCATTTTTAAGAATAAAAATATTTGTTTTGTTCACTGATATGCTCCATATGTTTACCTAAAACAATTTTCTAGTATAGAATTAATAAGTAATTTTTCAATGACTGAATAACTGATTTTTTTATGTATGGAATGTTATCATACTGAATGTGTAAAAATATTAATATAGATGCAAAACTGATACATATTATATATAAAATATATTGTATATAGTTGGCATCAGAGTGTTTTATGTGAAATAGCATAGACTTGTATAACAACAGGTGTATGGTAAGGCAAATTGTTTCAAAGCTTTCACCAGAATTTTGGAAAATGTTTCATCTACATCCAGTTTATGAGTTTAATCCAGAATAGTTTTCGCCTATGTTCAGAATGTTTCTGTAAACAAAGAATAAAGAAAGTTTATCAAGTGGTTCTAAACCTTCCTGATACTGCAACCTCTTAATACTGTTCTCATGGTGGTGACGCCAAGCCATAAAATTATTTCCACTGCTATTTCATAACTGTAATTTTGCACTGTTATGAATTGTAATATACATATCTAATACACAGGATATCTGATATGCAACCCCAACAAGAACTGCTGACTTTCAAGGGGTTAAGCTGTTGTAACATTTACCAAGAAAGGGTGGCTACTCTGTGGGCCCGACAATGTTATTAAGGATTCAGATTCTTTCCAAGTTTCTTTTTTTTTCTCCATTCCTGTTAGAATTTGTTTTGTTTTGCTTTGTTTAGAGGTTTGTGGTTGCAAGATGGCTGTCGTAGCAAAAACACCCCATTTGTACATTCAAGATAAAAAAGAGGTAGGTGCAATACCATGGGCAGCTGTGTATTTTTAAAGAAAAGTAAAATTGTTTTTCAGTAGAGCTAGCAAAGCTTCTCTTGGCAGAGCTGTGTCACATGTGCCATCACAACAGAGCTGTGTCATATGACATCACAAGAGCTGTGTCACATGTGCCATCACAACAGAGCTGTGTCACATGTGCCATCACAATAGAGCTATATAACATGACATCACAACAGAGCTGTATCACATGATATCACAAGAGCTGTGTCACATGTGCCATCACAACAGAGCTGTGTCACATGACATCACAGCAGAGCTGTGCCACATGTGCCATCACAACAGAGCTGTGTCACATGAAGCCATCACAACAGAGCTGTGTCACATGACATCACAACAGAGCTGTGTCACATGATATCACAACAGAGCTGTGTCACATGATATCATAACAGAGCTGTGTCACATGACATCATCACAAGTGAGGTCAGAGAAGATCAGGTGCTGCAGCTGGGCGTAACAGTACACACCCATCATCTAAGTACTTATGAGGCCAAGGAAGGAATAGTGCCACAAGTTGTGGCTAACCTGGGCTACATGCTGTATTACATAGTAGCCAAGGCTAAGAAATTAGATCCTGTCTCAAAAAAAAAAAAGTTATTTTTCTCAGCCTGGCTCCATTAGATTTTTGGAGCTTTTGAGGCAGGAGATTAACAGCATCAAAATTAATTAGATTAATAGAAACCTAAAGCTACAAGTATAAATCAAAGATATTAATGTCACTGTGATCTAGTAGTTACCTAGGTTCAAACAATGTCATGTCCCATTGCAGAAGTATTTAATTTAAAAAAGCCACTTCTGCTTTTATTTGGCACAAAATTATTTTTCTACTTTGCCAAATAACTCATGCTCATCCTTTTAAATATAACTATCATGTGCATAGTATCTATTTAATTATTAAATTGCCGGTTTAAAAAAGAAAATTGTGGAAGACATGGCAGATTGTGTGCGAACATACATCAGAATTTTTCAATGTGCTAAAGGCTAATTTTCAGAGCAGCACAGATACCCATGGGCTGCAAGAAATTATCACACTTCAACACAAGGAAAAATAAAAGGTGTGCAACATGTAAATTCCCTTGCTCCATAATCCTCATTCTACACTTTGTGTGGAGTGTGGGAGAGAGCTGACAGAATTAAGCCAACTGCCTAACAAAATGCTCAGAGTTCATTCTGCTAAATGCCACTCACGTAAACCAGAGTGCTCTACCAGTATTTTAAGAAAATAAACACGTTCCCTACTTGTTTCTGTTTATTTGTAGATCATCTTCTTGACCTTTATGGTGATTTGGTTTGTAAAACACCATGGAGAAAACATGCAAAATAAATTGAACACCTACTATAAGGAAAGAAGACTAAAGGAAAGTGAAAGGAGAAATATCAAAATACAGCATCTTTGCAGGTGTTTTAGCTTTAGTGGTTTTCTTTAAAGGATGAAATAGAAACAGAATCAGCCCCTATAGTGCATGCTTATACTACTAAATTCCAGCAAACCAAGGCTGAGGCAAAAGAATAGCATGAGTGCAGGATTCTGAAGCCAACCGGAGCAACACAAAAGGACAGCTCAGTGGCTAAAAGAACTTGCGGTACAAACATGAGAACTAGAATTTGGATTCTGGAGCTGGGTAGCCTTCAAATGCCTGAAAATACAGTACTGGGGATCCACAATTCTCTTCTGGATGATGCATGTGGGCACATGTGGGCTCATGCGCACACACACACGCACATGAACACACACACTAACATTGTAACAAAAAGAAGAGGAAGAGGTTAAAGAGAATATAATAGCTAAACTCCAAAGGAAAATAATTTACACAACCACAATCATAGTGCAGCAAGAAAGGAAAAGGAATATTAAAATAACAATCTGCATTAAAGTGCACATAACTGAAAGAAGAAAATAGCTTCATTTTATTTAGGCAATATAGCTCATTCCAGTAAATTGAAGAAAATTGCACATTGAGTCAGTCATTTATTCTACAGATAAATTGAAGAAACAATTTTCCTACTCTCTTCTAACTGGGGCATTCAAAGGGTCTATCAAATATATATACAGTTTTATAGGCTCAAAGTGCATTTAAACAAATAAAATCCCATTAAATAGCTCAGTGTTTTGAAACAGACACTAAATAAATACATGACACACTATTCCAAAAAGGTACTAGAAATACTTGACTATATTTGTACATAAAAAAAAAAATGGTTTCCTGCACTGTGTAACTAAAGGCCAGACAATATGTAAATAGGAACTGTCTCTGAATGAGAGCATAAGATTGCATCTTTAGAATTTCAATGGTACATTAGAAGTACATTGTTGTAAACACTAATTAGCAAGCAATGTTCTACAGACAGTATTTATTTATCCTCTGCAACTATTTCTTGCTGAATTTTCTCTTTTTGAACTATATGTTCAAAGAAGCCTCATCTGAAGCAATTATCATGCACATATAAGTGGTTTAAATAATCAGTATGTGATCATGGCTAGTGGTAACTTTTCCCCAAGTGGCTAGCAATTGTGTTAAAAAAAAATAAGTTGATTCGTTTTTTGACTGACTCAGTTAAAATGTGTTTCTCAGACCCCTTCATCTAAGGTCTTAACCAAACATTACAGTGCAGTTGAATTTTAAAACCTTATATTATTATCATTCTTGCTGTTGCATGTATGTGTAGGCAGAGCAAATGCCTTTTACCTGCTAAAACTTCAGGATGGACCTACATTCTAACTCTTTGTAAGTCACTCAGTATATGTCTGCCATTCTTCCTTGGAGCTTACAGAGGAATTAAGAAGAGAGGCTAATACAAGTCAGGAAATGGGGTAGGGAGCAGAAGGGAAAGGGGAGGAGGAACTAAATCAGTGAAGTTAGCAGTTCCTGCCCAGAAAGAGTAGGAGAGTAGATCTATGCAGCAGTCAAGGTTCTTTTACTAGAAATAGATGCTCATCTTATCTGATTATGAAAAAGGAGAGCTTTTCTTTCTTTTAAAGAAAACAAAACATTATAAGACTCACATTACTGAGCAAATTGAAAAAACAAAACAAAAAAAAACATAACCAGGACACAAATACCTCCGACATCTTCCTACCAGTTTTCCCCCTGATAGTCAAATTGTCCCTGACAATCAGGGACAATCAAGACAATCTCCTGCTGTCCCAGAGAAAAAAAACCTTTCTTTCCAGGTTAGCTGAAGGTCATACAAGCCTCTTGTTCCCATTGGTAAAGCCTCTGTCATATCACTATAACCCAGCTACAAAACTCCCCTAAGTCGAGGAATCACCCAGTCTGGGCAAAGATGCTCCCAGATGAGAGAAACAAAGGCTCATGGAACTTCCAAACTACTTCATTCATTCAACTTCACTTATTCTTATTAAGTAGCTACAGCACGCCAGGTCTAGTTGCTTGGCTTAGTTCCCCAGACGTCACGTTGCATTAAAATTTTTATATGTTTCTCTTGGCGTTTCAGTCCCTTCCACATTATGTACCCTAAATTCAAGGTTGTCCCAGGGCTGGGATCTTGTCATATTATGTGACATATTGCCATGTATTTGATAAATATGTATGAACAAATAAATCATAAAGGAACAAAGTGTTATACAAGTAAATAGTGCAAGAAAGGGCATCGTTGTTGTGGAATTCTAGATTAATCTTAAAGAAAAAACTAATCAGTGTTCTAGGGAGAGGGAACAGTATGGAGCATCTTGGAAGTGTGAGGTTGAAGGATAGATAGTAGAAAGGTGGTATTGGTGGTTTAAATGTGAAATGTCCCCAAGCAGTATCTGAACACTCGATCACAGCCGGTGGTACATTTTGAGAAGCTGCGAAATCTTTGGGAGGTGAGTAAGTCTACCAGTAGGAGGTAGGCCACTAGAGGCCCTGAGTTTTATGCTTAGTCCCATATTGGAGCCACATGTTGTCTCCTGGTCCATTAAGATGTGAGTCACCCCAGCCACACCAACCATGAACTCCCCACCCCATGAATGAAATCTGTCATGTCACCCCTGCTGTTGTAGCTTGCTTTCTGTTGCTGTGATAAACATCATGACTGGAATCAACTTCGGAGAGGAAAAAGTGTATGTCACACGGTCATGGTCCACCACTGAGAGAAGCCAGGGTAGGAACTCAAGCAGGGACTGAAATATAAACCACAGAGGAACGCTGCTTACTTGCTTGCTATCAGGCTCGTGATTAGCTAGCTTTTTTTCTACAGCCCAGATCCCATGTGTAGGAATGAAACCAACACAGTGGGCTGGGCCCTCCTGAACCAATCAGTGTTAGGCTGGAACCCCTGCTCATACTCTGCACAACAGGGAAACCCTGTCTGCCCTCCTTCCCCCAAACCCTGGCCCCACAGAGAAAACACCCCATCAACTTGGAGAAAACTCCGGGCTAACATGTCATCACTCTTTGTCTCCCTGTTTCCAACAACTGACCCAAGAAAATCCACCTAGGGGCTCAGTTTTTGAACACGTGTGGACACAATCCCAGCTCCTAACATCACTCCTCACCGAAGCTCTGTAAAGGCTCCTTGCTTTAGCCCGGATGTGTAACTTCACTGACCTCCACGTGTGAGATAAGCGAACCTGCATGAGAGCTGCCTCCTAATAAACCTGCTTTGATCGCCTTTTTTTTTTTTCCTGGTCTAATCTGCCCTATATCTGTGGGACTGTGTAAGGGTATCCTGGTTCTTGGCTGGGCATAGGCTTGGAACCCCGAGACTCCAAGGGAGAAACGGCAGGAGTTCGGCCACGTCCCCAGAACCCAGGGTCCTGAAAAGCAATCTAATCTCCATGGACCTACATTGTTCAGTCACGTAGGCCATTATAGTCCCTCCCAAAGTGCACAGGTAGAGGGTGTGACTACAGGCCTCAGGCCCTAGAGATTTACATACTAATGAAGGTCAGAGGGCGGAGCCAATTAAGCATTCCTCCCCAGACCCTTCCCACTTCTCCCTCCCTATTTAACTCAGGTCTGCCCTGAGTTTTAGGGGGGGGTTCATCCAGATCCATCCACCACCCACCATGAAAATAAACCCTTTTGGAACCAAAGACTTCTTTGTATCATTGGAGCCTGCCGTCGCCAAAGCTTCCAGCCTCTGGAACCTTAAACTTTCTCCTGTATGTGGGACCCACCACATGGAAGCCTCTGGGCTCCTCCACCACTGCGCCCCCCATTCCCACATTTGGTGCCATCAATGTGAGGCACAAACACCCATGGACTTCAAAAAGGAACAGGCTGCTACCACCAAGCAAGTATACTTCCAACAGGGCACGGCATCTGGGCTCTCCCGTCCCATCTCAGCAAATGCCTTGCATTCCCCACCTCCATTCTGCCGGGCGTCCCTAGACCCCCAGAACAGAGGCCAATATCAGCTTGCGGCTTGCTCACAGTACAACTCCACATGCCCCCCACAATCTCTGTCCTGCTGCTCACCCACCCCCATGGCATCTGAGGCCCAGAACAGAGACTCTCACCCGACAGCCCTACACCCAGCCCTGCTGAAATCAAGCTGAGTTCATTCCCAGCCCAAATATGAGCCCAGCCGCATCTACTTGGCGAGGTGTGAGACGAACACAGCCAAACCTTCTGCGGCCACTCTTTTCCCACATATATCTGCATCACCAAGGAAGAGAAAAAGCCTACTGATCAGGAATCAAGACAATGTCCCCAGAAGCCATTCTGATTGAGACAATTCTTCAATAGAGGTTCTCTCTTCCCAGATGACTTCAGTTGACAATGAAAACTAACCAAGCTATGGGCCACCTCAGACTGTCCTCTCTGAAATCGTGCATTCAATCATTCTTTCCTCCATGAAGACATTTCTACTATCATGTATCTTTCTGCTTCAAGGAGAAAAAAACTACTGCAGTTGGCTTTATCAATGGTTCTTAATCTCTGGGGAAAAGGGGACAAGGCCCTCCACCAACACTTTACAGCATTTATAGAGGAAAGAGGAGTAGCAAGAACAATGCTGAAAGACCATCACGGTAGTTCTGAGGGTTATTCCTCTTGGCTACAGAATATGTAGACGAGATGACTCATCTGGGCAAGAAGAAAACAAGCAACAAGCAATGTTGCAAAGAAGTTCAGGGGTGCAGTGATCTCCTACCCTTTAGCATCCTAACTTTTCTACTTTGTTGATCACACTTCCTTTCCACGCCTGCTCACAACAGCCACTGTCAATAGGATGGTATTCTAGTTTCATTTCTGTTGCCATGATAAAACAGCCTGACCAAAAGCAACTTAGGGTAGGAAAGGGTTTATTTGGCTTACAATTCCAGGTTATGAAATTAATGTGCCACCTTGATACTCAAGAGCAGAAAGAGGATAAATAAATGGATCCTTGTTTGCTGGTTTTCTGTTTATACCCAAGCTAGCATACTTTACTCTTTACCAGCTTAGGGAATGGTGCCACCCACAGTGGGCTGGGTCAATCATCAAGACAATCCTCCAGAGAATTGAGCACAAGCCAACTTGATCTAGATAATTCCTCAGTTGAGGATTATAGGTGATTTTTAGTTCTATCAAGTTGAAAACAACCAACCATCATAGGTGGTTATAGCAATCTTCCTAGCTGAGAGAGACTTCCTGTATTGGTCTTTCTTATAGTCTTATGCCAAGGAATTGCATCCAATTCAGCACCAAACTAACTGATTATCTACCAAGAGTAAGCCAGTGTACGACTATGGTATCCAGAAACTATCATCTCCCAGGTATCTTGCAGCCTTAAACATCTGAATTGCATACATCAAATGCCTTTGAAATTAAAGGAGCTGACAATCACATCAAAATAGGGAGAAATTATAAAGCAAATGTCCTACACTACATGCTCAAAACTACTTGACTTTAAAAGTGTATCTTGAGGTGGGATAAAAATGACTAAAATTTATTATAGAAAATGTATGGAACTGCCAAACATGAAAAAGAATGAACGTCTGTCCGTTCTAAAATTGTTTCTGTTGACTTCCAATTTCCTGAATGTTGAATAAGTAATATTCAAATGGCAAATTGCAGCTGGATAAGTTAAATTCATCTGAAGGCATCTGAGGTTATTTTTTGTACAAACTGTGTATGTATGTAAGTGTGTATGCATGCACATGTACGTGTATGCAGGAGAATATGTGTGTGGGGGGGTGCGTGTACATTCGTACACATGCACGTAGAGGCCAGAAGACAAACTCAGGTGTCATTCCATAGGTCTTACCCATCTTTTTATTTTTTGAGACAGGTCTAGGGTAACTCATCAAATGAAACAATTTAGGACTCACCTATGGAAAAACTCAGGTGACAAGACTCCATAAGGAACTTTGCTCTACTGTCCCAACCCTTCAGGAGCTGACCACTGGGCACGGGGGAAGAAAATGTCAGTTACCCTCTGCCATTCATTTCTGGACCCTAAGAAATAGTCATTTAACAATTTCTAATATCTGACTCAATATAGAACTATATAGCTAATTTAATACTGTTGAATTATAGATAGATTTTATTCTACTTATATCATATTTTGTCATTTTAAAACTCGTTTGGTTTTTTTTTTTTTTAACACCGTTCAAATACTGTTACTAGCTCAAATCGGTTAGACTAAACTGGATGGCACATTCATTATTTACCTAGATGATTGACTAGGTCCAAGAAATGTAACAAGTTTCGGGAACATAAAGACATTTTGTTACAGAACACGAATTTCTGCTCTTGGCCCCGAGTTCACTCGTTTGGTCCAGTCTTTGATGAAGACAGTAAGGACAGCATCCCAGGATTCTTGGCCATCAGAGATGCCTGGCTGCAGGAGGCTCGGTGTAGTTTCCAGGACGCCCCATAGAGGGCGGGCCTGCTAAGCCGAAGCTCGGGTTCCTGTTCTTCCGAGGGCATCCGGGCGCGCTCCCGAGCTCACGTGACCGGGTCTCGGGGTCGCGCCCGAGCGCCATGGCGGTGGCCAGGCCAGGCCCGGGTTCTGACCCCGCTGGCGGCGCCCGGTTCTTCTGCACTGCGGGCCGCGGCCTGGAGCCATTCTTGATGCGGGAGGTGCGCGCGCGGCTGGAGGCCACGCAGGTGAGTCGGGCTCACCGTGCTCGGGGGGACCACGTCCCCACCGGGTCCCCTCTTGCCACCAGCTTGGGACTCAGGTACTGGAAGGACTTGTAAGCACTCGGAGCCCGATCCTTGCGTGCAGTGGCCCAACCCGGGTCCTTCGATGACTGCTGAGAGCGACCCGCTGCTCTGGTGGTCTCCTTCTTTATCCAGTATGGTCACTGAACATCTGTCACAGCCAAAGTTTTAAACAGAGGGGTGGGAAGCCAGTTTTGTCCCGGATTCCTATAAAAAGAAACTATGAAATGGCAATCGCTAGAGTTAGAATCCTTCCTTTATACCTTAAATGCAAGTATACTTTCCGGTCTTACTTCTTTGAGTCTTGTTACTTGACAAGGCTCGGTTCTACATTGTAGGATGGCTATGAGACATACCCAGTACACCCAAAACACGTGGTAAGCAGTAGCTAGAACAAGAACACACTCCTGCCAGCCTCGTAGCTACCGGTGCGTTTCAGTGAGTGACTAGTAAACATATGTTAAACGTACTAGAATGTGCTAACTGGGTTCTTGAGAACATAGGGAAAGGATGTCATAGGGTAGGTCGGTACTTTTGTGTGTGATGTGTTCTTGGAAAGGGAAAACTTGCGAAAGTCAAACTAACTGCTCACCTCTGGGAGCAGTGTTCGAAGCCCACAAAAGGACTCTCTGCCATGGTGGCAATCAGATGGAGATGGTGGAGATGGAGGTGCAGATGCAGTGGGGAGAGTTGCCAAGAATAGCATCAACCACATTAGACTACTGAATTGAATCTAAAATTTAATCTAATGTGTCTCTAAATAATAATCTCTGCCTTCATCTAGGATTCAAGGTTTGTTGGGTTTTTTGTTTTGTTTTGAATTATGTGTGTGCTCACGTGAATGCAGACTACTATGAAAGCCTGAACCATCGGCTCATCTCCCTGGAGCTGGAGAGATTGTGAGTTGTCCTGCATGGGTGCTGGGATGCAAACATGGGTCCTCTACAAGAGTAATACCGGGTCTTAACCAGGTGAATCCAATGATGTAGTCAAGTCATGCAATTATAAAATGATGATGGTGGTATGCAGATTCTGAAATCCAGCATAACTATGTAATGTCCAACCCAGCCACATGTGGCCATATGTATGTTGCAGGGCATTTGTTCACACTATGACCCCAAGATTGTATTATTTACTGGAAAAAAAAAAAAAAAACTGTTTCTAGTTGTGGTGTGACTCACTCCTTAGCATATACCTTTGATCCCTCTGGCTGGAATACAGACACAACCTTAATACACACCTTTAATCCCAAAAAAACGAAGATAAAGTACTAACTTTATCTTTTTTTATATAGAAGGAGGCAGCCATGTTTGAAAGTAACATTTAATTAAATGGCAGACAAGGTGATGAATCAGAGAAAGATTTCACAGAATAAGGATATGCCCAATTCTCAAGAGAAGAGAGAGGAAAGGGAAGCTACTTGAGCAGGGCAGAGAGACAGGAAGAAGAGGAGGAGGAGGAACAGAGGAGACAGTTTTACTTGGACTGTTACAAAGAAACAGGTTGCAGAGAGAGAGAAAACAAGCTATACACAGGTGAAGAGAGAGGGAGCCAGAGAATGAGAAGGAACCAGAAGATTAGAACAGATTACCGATGTTAGTGTGAGGCCAACCAGAGCAATTCAGGAGAGGCTGAGAGAGAAAAGCCAGATTGAATCAGTCAGTTTGGTGAGGAGTTTGAGCCAGAACAGCTGAGTTGAACCAGTCAGCCAGAGGATCAGAAAGAACTAGATGGGGTGAGCTTATTCAGCAATAAGTCTCAGGCTGACAACATTCTAGGCCTAGATTAGATTATACAAAGGCTAGAAGCTTTCAGGACTAGGTCTAGGTTAGCAGACAGGCAGTAAGCCTCAGAGACAATTCATCTGGTGAATAAAAGTTACTTTTACTTAGTGAGGCCCAGGAATTTGCTTTGTTAACTTGGCGAGCTTAGTGTGGAAATGACAAGGTGTCATCCAGTCTGGTTATTTAAGATTGTTAGAAAAAGTATTCCGTTTGTCTCCTTGAGAGACAAAATCACTTGAGGAAAACTTCCAACAGCAAATGAAGGTCTGCTTGTACCAATCATTGACCTTTTGCTGGACTGTCAGACAGTGTGCTCTCCCTCTGGCCTGAGTAGGAATAAGTTCTGGGTAAGCAGGGTCATCTATAGTTTACCATGAGTTGTAGAATTATAAAAAGGTTCCCATACAAGGCATTTGAAAAAGCCATGGCTGAAATAGCATTTTAAATGGCGTGTGTTTTTACAGCAAGCAGCTGTGGTTGCCATGTACCTTCCTCAAGACCTCCGTGGAGTGTTAGGTATCAGGGCAGCCCAGCTGCACAACTGACTGCCTGCCCTTGATAAAAACAGCCAGAGCACCAGAGAAGGGTCTAAAGCACTTGGAGTCAGATTTCTCCAGCCCCCAACACCTTAGCTTATTTAAAGGAAAAACAAACATTAAGGGGGTTATTTGTAGAGAATGATTTGCAATCATTGTTATCAGTGTTTAACAGTACTGCAACAATAAGCTTACCTTCTGCCCCAGGGTGGGTTCCTCTGATCTGTCTCATCTTAATATCTGAGGATATTAATATCTAAGATGCTTCCCTGTGCACAAATGCATGGTTGCTCAAGTCTGTATACAAAGTAGTGCTCATAACTTGCTCATGTGAACACTCCAGATGTCAGAGGGCACTAATGCTGTGTCAGCTGTTAAGCAAATTGTTTAGGAAATAATACCAAAGAAAGAGTCTGTGCACATTTAGTATTTACTTCCTACATATTCTCTGTCTGAGATATTGAATCCACCAAGGGGGCAGATGGAGAAGACCCAGTGCAGTATGGAACCTACCCTGTAGCACTGAGTGAAGGCTATGCTATAAAGCCACAGTAAAGAACATAACACACTAACACAACTTGATTTCATGTAAAGTGTTCAGTTTTCTAAGCCTCACTTTTCCTTGGCTGATACTTTCGTGACATCACTCAACTAAAAATAGTTAGCTCAGAGTACATAGCAAACAGTTGGTGCTCCATATATGCTCTCCTACAAAATAAATTGTATGAGGATACAACTTAAAAATCATTCTTGTGGCTCTGAAGAGATGGCTCAGAGGTTAAGAGTGCTGGCTGCTCTTCCAGAAGTCCTGAGTTCAATTCCTAGAACCACATGATAGTTCATGACCATCTGTAATGAGATCTGGTGTGCAGGCATGCATGCAGACAGAACAGTGTATACATAATAATAACTAAATAAATTTTTTTTAAAAGATCATTCTTGTGGTGAGAATAGCCTCCTAGAAATTTGGGTTTGCTGGAAGAAAATTAATATTCAAAACATCTGAATTTATAAAACAGATTAATTCAAAAGTGACTGTTTACTTTTAGAAGGTAATCACTCAATTTTAATCAGTGTTTTTATGACTTTAGTGAATGTTAAGACTCGCCAGGGAAGCTTGTTCAAGGTGCGTATTCTTGGGTGTTAGCCCCAAAAGGCTTTTCCTTCAGTGGGCTGCAGATGAGCCCAGGTGTTTGCATTTGAACAGGAAAACACTCTCCCTTCCCAGGGACTGTCACTCAGGTAAATCCTCCAAAACAGCTTGCAGCAGAAAGCCTCCTGTGTATTCCTTTTGCTGTTTTTCATGGACACAGAAACAAACAGAATAATTCGATGAATTCTCCGTGCTCATCAACCAGCTGCCTTAGAGCTCAGCACACAGAGAGGTCTGTTTCATTCATCTCTCCTGCCACACGTCCAACCCATGGGATTTGTGTATCTCTAAATTGCAATGTTCATAGCACGGCGTATAGTGTAATGTAAAGGAGATGATGAAGGTTTTAAAAATGTCACCTTATCATTTACACAGCTAAAATAATAAAAATCATTCCTTAACAAATACCTAATTAATATTCAAAGTTGAATTTGTTTATAATGCCACTTTTGTTTTTAAGTTTGTGTGTGTAGATAGGGATTTAAATGCCATCCGCACATTGTGATTGGTTGATAGACTTTTTCATCTAATATATAAATTTACCTGTGTTTCTCTTGGAATTTTCATGTTAAAGTGACTGAGTTATTTGCCCCTAAGCTAAAGCAATCTGTAAAATAAAAGTTGTGTGCCTCACGATCGGCTTCTGTCACACTTCCTGTTGGCTTGATTAGTCACTCACGTGTGATTTCTATATTTTTTGTCTTTGCTCTTGTATTGACATTCCTTAAAAAATATTAAGCTATTCTCAGCTCAACAGGGCCAGTTAGCTCAACATGACCCTCCATGGCTGTGCCACCCAATAGGGTCACTAATAGCCCTATCAGTGGCTACTTAAAGTTAAATAAGAATCCACTTTTTCAGACGTCTTGTTGACACTTCAGGTCTCATAAACTACACATCCTGTACTAGATACGAAGTTATCCTCGTCTAGACTCCCTACCTGTGATGGTTTGGGTGAGGTTGATCCCTCCTAGGCTTATATATCTGAATGTTTGGTTTCCACTTGTTGGTCTGTTAAGGAAGAATTATGAGGTGTGGCCTTGTGAAGGAGGTGCGTCTCTGGGGATGGGCGTTAAGGTTTCAAAAAGCCCATGCTAGGCCCTGCCTGTTTCTCTCTCTAAGTCTCTGTCTCTGTCTCTCTGTCTCTCTCACTCTCTCTGTGTGTGTATCTTTGTGTCTCTGTCTCATGTACAAGAAAGACAGAGAGGGACAGAGAGCGCGTCATTGTCCCTGTCTCTCCCCTTTCTCTCTGGCTCCATCTTGAGGATAAGATTTCAAGTTTTCAGCTATTACTCCAGCACTATGCCTGCCTTCCTTTCCACCATAATCCCCACTGCGATTATCATGGACTTGCTCTCTGCAAATGTAAGCAAGCCCCCAATTAAGTGCTTTCTTTTAAAAGCTGCCTTGGTCATGGTGTCTCTCTGCAGTAATAGAAGAGTAGCTAAGATACTAACATTTCAATGGCATGGCCTGATATGTTCCTCTATGTCTTGATCCTTTGGTATTACTATAAGTGAATACTGCAGATTGAATACTGTATAAAGAAAAGAAATAAAGTTTTTACAGTCCTAGAGGTTCAGAAGGTCAAGAGTAAGGGACCATCTCTGTGAGAACTTCTTGCTACCTTCTAACATGACAGACAGCTTCCAGGGAGAGAAAGTAAAAGATCAAGCAGGGGCATAGTAGGGCCCAGGTTCATGTTTGTAAGAAGTCCATTTCCTCAGAAGCATCAATCTGCTGTGAGGCTCTGCCTTAGAAAGCTTCTACTTCCCGTATTGCATAGAGCATTATATTTCCAGCACAGAAACACTGGGGGTTTTGGAACCCTAGGACTCCATCCTCTGTATTTCCTGCAAACTGGGTTCCTGTAATTTGGTCAGATTGAATCTTGCTTCCCATGTTCCAGTGATAGGGTAGATGTTTTTAAAGGTATGTGGATATTTTAGAATATTTAATACACACATTTAGATCACTCTCAGTGTAGAAAAAAAATCTCTTTATAACAATATGTAATGTCTTAAACACTAATTTTTGGTAAGGATCATAGTAGCAATAGTTGTCTTTAAAATAAAATTGAATGTAGCGGAGGTGATGTTATGCTAGCTAAGCAGAGGCTTCTGTCGATTGACTCATTGATCTTTACAAATCCACACAGCAGAGACTATTAACCCGAGCCTTTAGGAGGCCAAATACTTTTTGTTTTTTAATAGTATCATGGCAGTAGGGATAGTTAGAGCTAAGGGGGTTATTTTGTAGTTATTTCTGTGGGACAAAATGATTGTACAAGCCTTTTCAAGATTCTATATATTTTTTTTCTTTCAATTTGATGCCATTTTGAAAATTAAATCTAGTTTTAAATTCTGTTTTTATAAAATGAACCAAAACTTAGATAACACCACAGATCACTTAATACTTTAAAAATCCATTCTAAGTCTAAATAGTATCAGTAGAATTAGAACTTTGGTGCCTCCCAGTGATACTGTGGTTTACCTAAATTTAAACATCTACTAATCTTTAGGCTAAACTTGAGTCCATAAATTTAAAAGGAAAGACAAAAATGCTAACTAACCACTTATGCTAGCAGGAAAGGCCTCTCGGCTCATCTGCATAAGTGTTAGACATTAGACCAATTGGTTTAGACTCTTCATTTTCATTTGATTCAAAATGGGAGATGCAACTTGTAAATAGCTTTTCAGATAACAAATATTGAGATGAAAATGCTGTATTACTCCATAATATTATAATTGATTATGATCAATTAGAAGCAATAAACCAAGGCCTAAGAGCTCCTCATAGGTAAAGGTGCTTGCTACCAAGCATGACAGTCTTGAGGTCAGTGGAAGGAAAGAGCTGACTCCACAAGATGTCCTCTGACCACTACATATATACTGTGACACATATACGTGCCCACACATACACATTCAAACAAATAAATACATGTTAAGAAGTAGTGATAGCTGCTCTTCCAGAGGATGAGTTTGGGTCCCAGCACCCACATCATATAGTTGACAATTGCCAGTAATTTCAACTCCGGGAGACTTCAATACCTATGATCTCTTATGTCACCCAAACACATATGTGCTTATCTACACACATACACATAATAATAGATAATAAAAATACATCTTACCCCAAAAGCAATGACAAAAGCTGGAGGAAAAGGGAAATACTAGCTTTAGCAGTTGATGAATTCTTTTTTTGTTTGATGTGTTTGCTTATTTTAGTGTTTTGTCTGAATGTATGTTTGAGGGAGGTGCCAGATCCCACAGCAGTTGTTAGCTGCCATGTGGGTGCTGGGAATTGAACCCCAGTCCTCTGGATGAGCAGCCAGCACTCTTGACTGCTGAGCCAATGCATCACCTGAGATGATGAAGTCTTAAATTCTGATAGTCATTCTCTCTCCTCCTTCAAGGTGATGTTAATATTCACAAAGAGAAAGATGCTTGTATTCATGTATGTGATTGTGTGATTCTCACAGTGACTAAATCAGTAAACTACTTCTGATAGAGTGCTTCTCACATGTAAAAAGTCTAGTGGACCTTACATAAATTCTAAAGATGGTAGCACTGCTTTGAGTTTTGATTCTGGATTTGGTGGTTTAATTAATCAACATACTGTATAAGTCAAGATTTCAGTTATGTCCCTTGATATCTTGTCATGTTCTTCTCAAACCTTTCTTTTAAAAAGAAGATAGTTTAAGAAAATCTTATTGAATAAACTGTTTTCCTTAATATTCAAACAAGTAAAGGAAGCAAAAGTCGTTGACAGTTAGGAAGTATAAATATCTAGATCCCCAGCTAGATTTAAGTAAAATCCCTGGTCTAGATTTTTATGTTCGTTTTCTTGTTTTTACTACTTTAATCGCTTTTAAAATGTGTATCAGTGTTTTGCTGTATTTAACATTTAATTAACATTTAATATTTATGCAGTGCCCTTAGAGGCCAAAGAGGCATCAGATCCCCAGGAACTGGAGTTATAGATCTTTGTAAAGAGCCATTTGCATGCTAGGAACCGCCTCCTTTGCAAGAACAGCAAGTGCTCTTAACCACTGAGCCGTCTCTTTTGTCTCTGTTACTTCAGTCTTAAAACCATTCATCTTCAGTAAAGTAGGTTTGTTTCTCCAGGATCTTAGAAAGGATTTTAGGTTAAGTTGCGTAATGACCTTTATATATATAAGATTTATTTTATGTGTTTTGACTAAATGTGTATCTGTACACCATGTGTGGGTCATGTGCTTGCAAAGATCAGAAGAAAGCATTGGATCCCTGAAACTGGAGTTACAAGTGGCTCTGCGCCCCTGTGTGGGTGCTGGGAGTTGGACTAACTCCTCTAAAAGAGCAACCAGTGCTGGTAACTGCTGCGCCATCGCTCCAGTCCCTGAGTGATAACGTCTTAAGCATCTGGTTTCTTAGTTCATTCTGCATGCAGTGGCAGAATAGCCAGGACTAGGAACCATAGAAAGAGACAAGATTTATTTGACTCAACATTCTGGTAGCAGAAAGTTGAAATAGCGTGGATAGTGACTGAAATGGCCACACCCATCTGTACAGTGAGATGGAGAAGCTCAGAGAGCCATCTGAAGGAGAGGGGTGGGACCCAAGCTTCTCATAACAATCTGCTTTCCTGGGAAGTAGCTACTGTCATGAGACTAAGCAGTAACCATGTGACCAGCACTGGTTTCAAGGTTGTTGTGACCCAATCACTGCTTGCTAGGCCAAATCCAAAAGTTCTCCCAGCTTTCAGTGTTGCCACAATGACCAGCTTCCCTTACTTGACCCTTAGGGTACATGCTCAGCCTATAGCACAAGATACCCCACATTCCCTGGTGCCTTAGTTCCAGATAACTTAGGATTGTGTCAGTCAGCCAAGATCAGCGAGAACAAAGAAGAACTCCAGGACAATCGGTATCCTTCCTGAACTTAACCACAGCTAGAAAGTTTTGGGTCCCTTTGGCACCACCTGCAGTTTCCCACACCACATTCAGTTCCCTGTGGATCAGTGAGTTTCCGTCCTTCCTCCCATGTATCACATGTTCATCCCAAAGACTCTTTCTATGTGATGTGTATGCCTCACTCCTGTCTGTTTTCCTGTGTCGTAGCCACCTGCCCCATCGTTTCTACCTCAGTAATCTATTTCCCTTCCAGCACCACATTCTACACCAGTCTTTTATGCCCCATCAAGGTAATTTTTCTGTCAGCTAAACCATTGCTGTCATAGTTCTCATCAAAATTCTTTAATGGCTGTCCATTACCATCTGTGGTGCTCAGGATTTCATGGCCATATATCAGACTGGCCTAAGCTATGCCACTCGTCCCCCTGACATTATCAATCAGCATAATTCAGTCAGCACTGCCAAGATCTGACAGTTCACTGCGGCCAGGTTTTTGTTGCTTCTGCACCTGCTCCTGTTTGTTAGAATCCAATGCTTCCTGGCTCTTACAGGATTCTTCCCCCAACATTTAAAAATGGTGGCTTCCATATTCATTGCTAAAATACTGTGTAGCTCATCTGTGTATCTGATGAGCTACATCTGATAAACTTTTCCATTCTTTGAGGTTTAATATGGGATTGTCTTATGAGTTTTATATCTTAGTTTACATGTCTGTTGCATTACTGTCAGCATTTGCTATAGTTCAGTATTTTCCCTAGTAGACAATGGAAATATTTAAGAAACATCTGCCTTGGTCTAGACACCTAGTTTGTGCTTTGTAGAATACCTTCCTTTTGCCTACTTTTAAGCATTGGTTGAGTTTTGGCAGTATAATTATTAAATATTTTGTCCCTCTATTTTCCAATCACATGAATGTGTACTTCACAAGAAGTAGCATGATAGTCTGACTACATGACCTCAATCAAATTATTTAGCTTACCCTATTTGTCAGTTTCTGATGTAAAAAATGGGCGTGATGAACTCTGCCTAAGTGTTTTTAAGTGTTTAAAGGAAAAGCCCGTGTTGGCAGCGCCTACTGCAGAACAGATGCTCCACACATGACCAAAGCGGGGAAAGTGGTCCTTATTTTGACCTGCAGCCATAGTAACATATGTTTTTCTGTGTCTAGGTGGAATATATTTCAGGAAAAGTGTTTTTCACTACTCGTTCAGATTTGCCCTCGATGAAGAAGTTAAAGTCAGCGGAAAGACTGTTCTTGTTGATTAAGAAGCAGCTTCCCATTGCAGTCTCTTCTGTGCACAAAGGTACAGTGTGTCCCTGTTGCTTTCACCCACCTGCTGTGTGACACCAAGGTTACCCACTCAGCAGCATGCGCCTCCGTTTCACACTCCTGGGAACACCGTGCTGTGTCAGTTACAGGCGGCTCAGTACCGGGAATGGTCCCATAGCTGTAGCAGGCTCCGGCGCTTCTCTGAGGAACCTGCCGCCTGCCCTCTGGCTTTTATTGTTCATGTATTTTCTTTCTAGGGATGAACATGCTTCATTTTATTTATTTGATCTTTCGATGCATGTAATAACCAGAATATAATTATGCATCACAAGTTGATAAAATTTATAAGTCATCTTATAAATTTTAACTGAGTGATACAGTTGGAAGATTACTTCATAGTAAAATTTTCTTCTCCTAGAACCTTAAGTGTTTTCAACAAACTGATGACCATGTATAAAGGGAGCTTAGGAGATTTCTTAACTACTCCCTAACTTTAAAATTATATTGTGTAAATAATTTCAAGATCCTGATTAAAGACATTTTTAAAAGGCAGACCCTGCAGGATTTAACACTTCACTCTGACTGCTATGTGCATAAGACATCAAAGAATTGCATAAATCTCTAAGAAGCAATTTCAAGAAAAAATTGCAAATGACAGAAGTCAAGACTTGAAGAGAAAATATAGAGAACTCCTGAGGCCTTGTGGGTAGTGTAGTTTCTCTCCCGTCATCCATATACTGTCATTTTGAAGGAAATAGAGTGATAATTTTCAGATCATCTTGGTGGCTTTTGTTAGCTTTTGTTTATAAGAAAAGATTAAAGTTCACCGGGCAAGCTAACAGCCCTTAACTTAAAAGTGGCTTATATCTGAAGGTTAATTTCATGGAAACTCATCTTAAGATTTATGTCAAATTTTTTGTGGTCTTAGATGAAACCCTGTCTTGAAAAACCAAAAAAAAAAAAAACCTTACAATCTAGCTGAGTATATTATCACTGAATAAATGGCTTCATAAACCTAATACATGAGATTTCTATCAATTTGATAAAACTTCGAGCTCTGAATGTAAAAGAGTGAAATTTATTCTGCTTTATATTCTTAGGGTAGATTATATAAATTCTAAATAAAAGTGAAATTTTGTTCACGTAGCAATTCTTGTTTGTGTAGCAATTCAGCAAAATATTTTAAAGAAATAAAATAAAAAATATTTTAAAGAAACCTGGGATTGCAGAATGTAATAGACAGTTGTCTCTAAAACTTGAAGATGGGTAAACTGAGGTTTTGTTTATTTAGGAAGAATACTTAATGAGGTGCAAAGATTTATAAATGATGATCCAGGAAGTTGGTTGGAGGCCATCTCACTTTGGAAAAAACTTCTCGAATATGATACAAAACAAGAAAAAGCTTCTCAAAGGAATGCTAACCCACTAAAACGGAAAGCAGGAGAAAATGAAATTATGATTGCTAAGAAATTAAAAGTAGAGGAGTACAAGTGGTTGCTGAGAGTCATGGGGAAAACCAGCAGGACAAACGACCGGAAAGCTCACCAGAGCAAGGGCTCAGCAACGATCTTCAAGAACAGAGACGCGGTAGTGCCACAGACAAGGCAGCTGATGCTCAGAACCAGGAGGACTTGACCTTCAGGGTTTCCTGTCGATGTAGTGGGAATATCAGAAAGGTCGTCACCGGACAGGTATGCTCATCTCCCAAGTGGGATCCTGCTTTCCAAATGCACACCTCTTACAAATCAGCTAACATGCCCAGACAGGTGATGGGGTCTAACTGCATAGGATTGTATGTCTTTAAAGTGCGAGTCCCTTTTCAACTTAGCTCCAGGGGCTCCAGAGGAGTAGTATGCTTTCCATATGACGGTTTTCCTTTGCTTTCTGCATAAAAGCTCTTTGGGCTCATAGTTGTCCTTTGCATTTGTGAATCCCGATGCTGTGGTCTTAGTATGTTGGGGTTCTTCTTCATTATGTCCGTATGCCTGTTGAGGACCACCCTGCTTGTGTGTTGTTTTTAGGCTTGTCACTGAGACCTAGACCACAAATATACCAATGCACATGAAGTCTGATTGTCTAGGAAAGGGTGGACACCTATTGTCATCCCATGACCTCATTAGTTGGCCTCTACAAAGTTCAGTAGCACAAAATTGGTCTGGATTTTTAGCTAAACTTAGAATCACACAAAGTTGAGTCTAATGAAGCTGATCTGGTCATGCAAACATACGATGGTCATGCTCAATCTTTCAGTGTGTATTCATTCCTTTATTAGAAGGATCACATGTAGTGGGTCCTGGTCATATGTCACACATCTAGGATTGCCAGAGTAGAGATCCCAAGGGGTTTGAAAGATGGAGAAAGTAAAATTCAGCCCTGTTGCCTTGCATAGGCAATCTTGGGAGGCATATTTTAGTATCACTAAATTGCCATCAGGTGCTATGACTTGGTTTTCCCCAGGCTGCTAGCTTTCGTCTATTTTAAAGTTTTTGTCTTTCTTATATTCTTACCTTTTTCATTACTTGCCACTTTGCAGGAGGCAGGAAGAGTGATTGGACTTGCTCTCATGAGGCAGTTTGGATGGAAAGCTGATTTGAGGAATCCAAATTTAGAGGTAATGAATATCTATCTCAATTTCTACACAACAGCACCAGCTCCTTTCCAGACTGCTCATGGCAACCTCAGTTATAAAACGCATGTCTGCATGGATCCAGCAGCCTGTTTCTTTGCGACAGCCAAATAGTGCAGAAAAGTCTTCCCTGACTAGACTCCCTCGGCCACAGCCAAAGAAAAAACCTATAATGATGTCACAGAGACACTGCCTTGAGCTTCACGTGTGTAACACATCTCTTTCAGGAGATGTTACTCGTGGCTTTGTTGGGCTTGCAGGATTATCTTTATCTTTTATTGGGAACAGATACATATAGAGGATAACAAAAAAACTTCCTTCCCTGTACTTTGAAAAACATTCCTGAATTGATTTGACAGGCAGGCAGTTATTTTCATAATTTCTGTATAAATTTATTCCATGTGATACACTTTATATATTGGGACAGACTTAACTAAGTAAGTCAGAACCCTTTGTGAGGTGTTGGGTTTTTTTGTCCCCCACACAATTGGGGGTTCTGTAAAATGTAGTACCTGCTATAAATCCCGTGGCATACCCAAAATATTTGGTCCCAGATTATTTGGCATTGGTTGTCTCTCCTCTTCATAGTGTCTCTTTGTTTTCTCCTTCTCTCCTCTAGCTCCAGTGTCCTGTCAAAATGATTCCCCAAATAACAAACAGTTTAACTACTACCCACATCTCATGCAACTAATAATAGCTATAATAAGTTAAAGTAATCATGTAAGAGCAAAATATAATAAAACGTGTGACTCAAACTTAACCCTATAAAATTGATAGGAATTCAGTTTTATATAGAGAGAAGCAGTTCCTGATATTTGGTATGTGAAAATGCGATCAATATATATTAAAATTTGAACAGAACTTTATTAAAGAATTTTGCTAAAATGCATAATCAATACAATTGGAAGGTTCAGCTGTGATGTCTGACTATTTCATGCAAATCTTGATGAAAATTACCCATATTAGAAAGACTCTAGTGAAAGTGCTAGTACTGAACCTGACCTTGGGCACTGGGGTGTGCTCATGGTAGAACATTTACCCAGCATGTGTGAGGCCCTGGGTTCAGTGTTCAGACTATAGCAGCAAGAAGCGGGAAAGACACTTTGAGCAAAAGTCCCACTCGGTCCACTATGTTTGAATGGTCTATAAGTCTCATCATTAATCTTAATGATTAATGTGGGAGAGCCTAGCTCACTGTGGGTAGCAATGCCACTCTGGGCAGGGGGTCCTGACCTGTACAAGAAAAGCAAGCTGAACAAACCTTAGGAGCAAGCCAGTCAGTGTCCCCCATGGTGTCTGCTTCAGCTCCTGCCTCCAGGTTCCCTCCTTGAGCTCTTGCCCTGACTCTCCTCAGGGATGGAGAGTGGCCTGAGAGTTGTACTATGAAGTAAACATATCGCCAAGTTACGTTTGGTCTGGTGTTTCTCACAGCAATGGAAACCTAACCAAGACACTCACTTGCAGATAGTAGAGAGGAGGGCACCCTGGCTTACAAAAGCATTCTTTGCCTGAGCTGTCTTCTACAGGCAGTTCTGCATGGCTGCGTGTCTTGCTTGAGATTAGACCAAACTTGAGGAAGTCTTAGCCACTCCAGCTCTGTCCAAGTACTTCAGTCCAAGAGGGTCCCAGACAGAAAGATCTGAGTTCTTTGACATAGGACCCTAGAGCTCACCCATCACCTAGACCTCAGATTTTTCTTTTTATAAAATGAACTTAAATTTGGTTTACATCTGGTTTAGGACAAAAGATAATAGAGTTTTTCCAGACATGACAAGTAGGTCTTGGTGTCTCTTATTAAAATCCAAGTCATATGAACTCAAAACAAATGCTTCCGATTGTCAGTAGCTTGATGTGGTGTTTTCTTGTGCTGCTCTGATGCCTGTATTTGTTCTTTCAGATCTTCATACACCTGAGTGACGTTTACTCTGTGGTGGGGATTCCCCTGCTCAGGTAAGGGCTCTATTTGTAGAATTGTGAACTTACTTTTTTTATGTGGTATGGACTATTGATTCGGCAAAGGAGGCAGTTTGCCAAGGTCTTTGCTTGAGGATAGGCCTTGATCTAACTAGAAGCTAAGAAAGTTGATCACAGTCTTCCATGGATTATAGGATAAATCTTGAAATGATGCTACACAGGTTCATGTATAAACTAAGATTGCTAGTCTATTGGCATCTTGGCAATGGAATTTGAAAAGATAATGAAGCATAGTTATTAAATGCATATTGAACATTTCCAGATTTTATTTGCCAGTTTTTGTTTTATTACGAGTGTCTATTGCTCATTTTAAAAATCATTTTCAAGTGTCTCTCTATTCATGCAGAGTACTAAATAAGTTCAAATTCTTTTTTAAAAAAAAACATATCTACTGAATTCTTAGTGGGCAACAGTTGCTTTTTCTAGGTGTTTTGGGGAGAAAGCTGGTTGGATGCAAATGGTCACTCTTAGGTTCTTGAAAGCACGTAAATAGCAATGGCATTTAAAAATGTCTTGTGTGTCTAACCCTGTGCATACAGTACAGTGATTTACATACCATTTTCTGTTAATTCTGCATTTTCCTTAAGCTCCCGTTTTCTCAGTCTTCCATGAGAATGTTTTTTAAAATGCCTAAGGTATAATGGCTCTTCTCCAGTGAGCTCTGCGGCTGGCCAGCACAAGGCCGAGAGCTCTGCAATACCCACGAATGCTGAATGATAGTGTCCCTGCTTACTGCCAGTCTTATAGGCAGGCTCTGCCGTGTCTCACCACCACCAAGGACCAGGAGTTAGGTGAGGTTCTTGGTACTGCAACCCCTGTAAAACTGTTATCTGCCTTGGTGGCCTGCTGCTTTCCCTGGGCCACAGTTACCCACTGCCAGCTCTTCAGACCCAAGCCTCACCTGCTGTATGCTGCATGGTGTCCTGGCTGCTCTGCTTCAAGGCCCTCCATGACATTAGTTCCAGTCCTTCTGCCTATCTGCCCTTTTTTTAAGTCCCTTAATTGCTGACAGAAAGAATGGGGGAAACCGCACAATGATTACATTTGAGCTGTGTGTTTATTCGTGATCACCAAAATGAAGGCCAAGTAAGACAGTTAAACATAAAGCATATTTAACAAGAATTCATAGCAGGAAGTAAGTTTCAGTCACTTTTTGTCTCTTTGTGCCTCTCCCACCTCCTCCTTCCCTCTTCTTTTCCCTATCTGCCTCCCCCATCCTTGATGCTGGGGTCAAACCCAGGGCTTCACCACACATGCAATACAGCAGATGTTGTACTTCTGAACTACATTCTCAGCTACTTTCTACTTACCCCTGTCGCGCCCAGCTCCGCCGAATAAGCAGACGTGGCAACACAGGATTCTTCCGACAGCACTCTTTATTGTTCAGCTCTGTTCCAAGATGGAGAAGGACACGAGCTCAGAGAGCTCGTCACTTATATAGGGCTTGGTGAGGCGTGTGCGTCTCCTATTGGTGCTTTAGCAAGAACCAATCAGACGAAAGCAGCTTGCATCACTCTGTGGACAACTGCGCATGCGTCAACTCTCGAGAAGAACCAGGAAGTAGGAAACCGGCGCCATCTTCTAATGGCGGAACGGCTCCCGACATCTCCCCCTTTACTTTATAATAAAATGTCAAACGGATGCACCACTACGTCACTGATCAGCCAAAAGCTTCCTCAACTTCCGGCGTTCGAAGTGATCGTGTGGGCGAGACTCTGTACACCTTAATCCCGTGCAATGGGAACACGAGCCCTGGGAGATGTACAGATCCGCTCGACCGCACTCTGGTGCAATGGGAACCTGAGCCCTCAGAGATGTCTGGTCAGAGCAGAGTCTCAATGTCTGAGCATATTAAGCCAAGCTTGGGGGATGCTCCCTGTTCTACCGCAAGTAATGCCTGCGCGATGACCACTTTGTCATGTCGCTGTTGTCTTTTCAGTTTGCTAAGCATCCAAAGAGAGAGCACTAGTCCACCAGCCAATAGTATACCAAATAATCCTACTCCTACCCACTCCTTAAAATAGGAGAAGGCTGAGGTTATCCAGGTGGAAAATCCTTGGGTAAAGGATATATCTAGACGGGTGGAATTAATTTGAATAATAGCCAATCGTAACCTTTTCATGGTATCATCAAATTCTGTAGACCAGTTATATTGTAATAAATGAGAGAGTTCCTTAGAGAGATTAGCTGCCTTAGTAAAATTCTCATACTGGACAGATGTAACACAAAAGCCAGAGTATTTTGTTTCGCACCCTAATTGAGCCAATTGCCACAATATATCTACCTGTTCTTGAACCAGATCTATGCGTTGATTAACTATCATCAAGCCACCTTTCAATTGGGTATTTAAGGAGGCTTGTGTATCGATAGCTTGAGTAAGGGAAGATGACAAATTATTTAAGGTATTAACAGTGGCCACTTGTCCTGACAGGGCCAATGAGGAAACAGTCAAGGAGGCAGCAACTGCAGAGGTAGCTATGATGGCCACGATAGCAGCCGTGATACCAAAATCGCGTTTTTGTCTAAACAAGGTTAATGAACTATCAGTCTGCACAGGAATGGGAACAAAACGGGGCATGCGAGCGACAGTGGCAGTCTCAAAGCTAGAGGCATTCCAACACAAGGTATAAAAACAATCAGTAGAATTACAAACTACCCATATAAAAGGGGGCCATAAACAAACGGGGGTGGGTGCCACCGTTTTAAGATCATTATAGAGAGCACCTTTCAAATCATCTGAGGCAATATCGTCTGTTATAGTAGCCTGGCCCACAGCTCCACCCAGGATCATCGACAGGGGAGTGATATCTGAACAACTGCCATTGATGCCACATAATAGCCAAGTATCAAAGGGATTGATGTCATGACGAAAAGGATCCATCGTAGTAAAATTCCCATATCCCTCAAGGGGTGAGATGGTGAAATGTCCTTTTGGGAGCGTGTGAGCTCTTCGACTCTGACACCCTGTCCATAGAAGTATGCTGGTGGGATCTGGTTGACTCCCGGTACAAAAGGGAGCGTATGCGGTTGATGCTTCCACGGGTGCCCTTCAGTTTTTATCTTATAGGAATCTAAATGGGGCCACCATCCAAAAAGAACAGTAGCATTGGCTGTAAGCACGTATTTTGCTGTTCTCTGTTCCTTTTCTAGATGTGCATAAGAATAGTTTCCCAAGGGAATACAAGGATAATCGAGGGTCTTATTAACAGTCTCAGTAGCAGTAAAACAAAGACTGCCGTTAATCTTCCAAGTGTCATTGGTAGGGACTTTGGCCAAATTTGTGTCCATAGGTAAATATGGTAAACCCAAGGTCTCATTGGTGGTGAAGAATCTGGGAAACACTTGTGCGTTATGCATGATCGGCATAGGTCTCGGGAACGTTGTCATAATTCCCCATCTCAGCTGCGGTTGTGGTGGTGGGTGTATGGTCGCACATAACAGCGTCAGACTCAACAGCCACAGGATCAGGCTCAGGGGGCTTCCCATCTTGTTTTACCAGCCGGGTCAATCGTGCCGGGACCCAAATCGGATTGTCTTGATCCTGCGGGAAAACACAAATAGCTCCCCTGGATCTTATAAGAACGGGATCCGGGCCTTTCCATATATTATTAATGACATCTTTCCATCTAACCTCCTCTCGCAAAGAACTGGGGGAGGCATGTCTGTCTGCTGCGGATTTGCCAGCAGAATCCAAATTTAAAAAATTTAAGGTAAATAAGGCCAGGAGGTGGAGATCTTAGGTCCTTTGCCAGGGCCTATCCCCCCTTTCTGTTTTTGTAATGTCACTTTGAGGGTGCCATTGGCACGCTCCACAATGCCTTGTGCTTGTGGATTATATGGCAGTCCAGTGATATGGCGCACACCCATACGCAGACAAAATTGTTGAAAAGTCTTGGACGTATAGGCTGGCCCATTATCTGTCTTTAACTGTTGGGGTTTTCCCCAGGCTGCCCATGCTTCTAGGCAGTGGGTGATCACATTGGCCACCTTTTCTCCTGAGAGAGGCGTGGCATGAATAATGCCAGAACAGGTATCTACCGATACATGAACATATTTTAACTTTCCAAATGATGGAAAATGAGTAACATCCATTTGCCAGATGTGTAGTGGTAGAAGTCCTCGAGGATTAACTCCCAAGGACACAGAAGGTCTAAAATCTGCACAATCTGTGCATTTAAGAACAATATCTCGAGCTTGAGCACGAGATAAATTAAATTTGATTTAAGAGTGTTTGCTGGCACATGATACAGCTGGTGAAATTGTGTGGCTAGCTGAACAGGATCTTGACTCAGCATGATCTGCCTGGTGGCTTTATCTGCTAGCTCATTAGCAGCAGCCATAGGTCCAGGTAATAGAGAGTGTGCTCGTTAATGAACAATGCAGAAGGGATGTGTCCTACCTCTAATGATATGTTGAATCTCAGAAAATAGGTGTGCTACAGTACTTTTAGACTGAATGACACCCACCGTCTCCAATATTTGAACTGCTTTCACTACATAATGGGAATCTGAAATTATATTTAGGGGTTGATTAAATTGTTTTAAAACCACTGCAATCATTGCACATTCTACCAATTGGGGAGAGGTGTAATCAAAGGAATTTTAACATCTTCACCTTCCACAACATAACTTCCTATTCCAGTATTAGAGCCATCGGTATATACGTCTGTTGCATTTTCAATGGGTTCAACTTTGGTTATGGTTGGAAAAATAATAGCATTGTTTAAGACAAATTGTAACAAAGGGTGTTTTGGGAAATGATTATCAATGGTGCCCGAATATGAGCATCTTAAAATGGCCCAAACATCAATAGTAGAACACAGCACTTGTACCTGATGTGCTGTATATGGAACAATAAGAGAATCTGGGGGAACACTAAAATGAGTTATAGCTTGTTGGATACCTCTTAGGGCCAGGTCTCCAACTGTAGAAGGATAATGGCTCAACACTTTTCCTGGAGAAGTGTGGGGATGTATCCAAAGCAATGGACCATATTGCCACAACACAGCAGTAGGCTGTTGTGGGGAAGGAATAATACATAACTGGTAGGGAGCATTTAAATCAAAGCGAACAAGCATAGCAGTTTTCAACGACTCTTCTATCACATCTAATACTTTAGCTGCCTCGGGAGTCATCGCAGTGGCTGACATTCTTTCTATTAAACTTGTAGTATAAGCTGCGCTAACTCCGTAAGTCTGTACTGCTTCTACCACAGCTTTAAGAGACTTTAAGTCTAATGCTTGATATTGTCTCACACCATTTTCCTCCCACACAGGAAATGCTCTCGAGATTTTTTTCCTCTCTTTCTCTGATATATAGGAAGTGGATGTTGGTAGCCAAGTTGGCTTCCTCTCCGACCTGGCTTGTTTCCGCCCTTCCCTCAAGGGGGGGGGGGTGAAGGGCGGTACCCCGGAGCACATGGAGGATCTGGTCTATACCGCTCCGCCTCATATTTTGCGGCTTCCTCCTCTAATTCTGCCTGCTCTTCGGGGTCTAGATCTCCCAACATCGAGTCATCATCGTCAGAGGACGTCTCCCCTTCTGAGGATAACTCGGCCCTGGGTTCTCGAAATCGCGCCAAACTTGGATATATTTTTGGCGGTTTCTCCTCTTTTTCTTCTCCAACTGGCCTCAAACTCTGCCTTGTTTTACTAACCCTATCTTTTACCGTCTTCTTCTGAGATCTCTCTTTCCCTTCTAAACTCTTTTTCTTTTCTGCTTCTGATAGACTATCTTGGTGGTCATCTAAAAGTCTCTGCCCCTCTTTAACTTCTTTCTCACATCTCTCGTCTGAAATGCAGGATTTAATCAGTTTGAATAATGGCCAAGTACCCGGCCGCAGCTTCCCTTTCTCTTTCTCATTTGCCAGATCCCTTCCTAATTTTGTCCAAGACCCCATAGTCAAGGACCCAGATGTAATAAACCAAGGAGCGATCCTATCTACCTCCTTCAAGAAACTTATGATAACCTTTTCTGGAACCTTTAAATGTCTCCCTCGAAGCAGCGCCCGCACCGCTTCAGACATAGGCTTCAGTTGTTGGTTTCCCATACTTCCTTTATCTACAGGAGCGGGAGTGCTTGCTCAGTTATCTGCCTGAGACTTACAGCCGGCTATTCGATGTTACAGAAAGGGTACGTACAGATCTTGTCACGCTTCCCACAATTCAGACAAAAGCAGCAAAACAAGCCGAAAATGAAAGCGAGCAATATAATCAGAATGACCCACACAAAACTAATCATACCTTGCAGAAAAGCGCCTAGGCTCCTCACGCCGTCAGTTCTGAAACCTCTCCCGACGAGCAGTCCGGGTCCTTCGAGTCGTTCCTTCGCCCGGGGTTCGGCCGTTCCCGGGTTTTCCGGCACCACTTTGTCGCGCCCAGCTCCGCCGAATAAGCAGACGCGGCAACACAGGATTCTTCCGACAGCACTCTTTATTGTTCAGCTCTGTTCCAAGATGGAGAAGGACACGAGCTCAGAGAGCTCGTCACTTATATAGGGCTTGGTGAGGCGTGTGCGTCTCCTATTGGTGCTTTAGCAAGAAACAATCAGATGAAAGCAGCTTGCATCACTCTGTGGACAACTGCGCATGCGTCAACTCTCGAGAAGAACCAGGAAGTAGGAAACCGGCGCCATCTTCTAATGGGAACGGCTCCCGACATACCCCCAAAAAGGTGATTCTAGAAATTGACTAGAAAGAGAATATCTCAACCCTAGTAGTACTAAAAATGCAGCAGTGATATATTTAGATTTCAGTGCCAAATAAACTAATCTTTTAAATTTTCAATTATAATATAAAACTGTTAAATTTTAATTCAACAAATATATATAACTTTATATAAGTGTTTTGTCATTAAATTTTATAGTTCCAATTTTTCCATACTTGTAGCAACACAAGTCATGCCTATAGCATTTCAAATAACAATGGGTAATAAGCTAAACATTTAAAAGCACATATGTACCTGAAGGTTAAGACTCAGAACTAGGAACACACAGTGTAATGAGAAGTTACATTTGATATCCTGTGGTGAGTTGCATTGACTACCTCAGTGAAGGAAAGAAGTGGTCTCAAAGATGTCTCGAAGCTGACATATGGTTTGTGTGAGTATGACCAGAAGAGCAGCATGGTGACCCTGGCCATGGAAGAGAGTGGAGACCTAGGAAACAGCATAAGATAGGCAGGAGGTCCGATGGCCACGTCAGAATATTGCAGGAGTTCCTGAGAGGTGGCTTCTTTAAAGAAAGGACTGAACGTGTGGATCTTTTGAAGAGCGGTTTGACATCTCAAGGGCATTCATTAACTGTACCCACACCAACATAGTTATGGTATCTCTTCTTTGCTATAAGATCAAGAAAATAATATTACCTACTTTATAGCTGTCTTAGTTATCTACTGGTGTGGTAAGACACCATGGCCAAGACAACTTATAGAAGGAATTGTTCATTGGGGCTTACAGTGTCAGGGCGAGCGTTGATGACTGGCTGCAGGCAAGCAGGCATAGTGTGGTAGCAGTAGCCAAGAGCTCTCACATCTTATCCACAAGTAGGAGGTAGAGAGAGAGACTGGGTTTGGCGTGGGCCTTTGAATAAGTCTCCAGTGACACACCTCCTCCAGCAAGGCCACCCTCCCAATCCTTCCATCTGTGGAGCAAGCATTTGTATCGATGAGTCTGTTGAGCTGTTCTTATTCGAGCCAGCAAACTAGCTCTGTGGTTGGGTTAAATGAGCCAGCCTGTACTATCTGTGGTTGGGAATACCATCTTTAACTGTATCTCTGTGGTTGGGTAAATGAGCCAGCCTGTGTGGTGTTTCTAAGGTTCAGGTTTGCTGAATACATTTTAACTGGTATTTTTAAACCATTCAGAAGTGGGGAATATTACTAGAGCTACAGGAATCCATTCAGTATGAGGTGAACAACTAAGTCTCTGAGTAAGATGGTTATTAAGTTCAAGAATCCAGTCAGGCAGTAGAGTGGCCCATGATAGAAACTTGATAATTAGGAAAGAGTTAACTATTGGGTGGCAGATGGGTGAAGGACCTAAGACTGAAAGGTTAGGTGTGGTGCCAAATGCCTGTCATCTACAACAGGATACCCTGGGTACAGGTAAGTTCCAGGCACCTAGACTGCATAGCACAACTGTGTCAGAAGCGGGGAGGGAATCTAAAGGGAAAGGGAGGAGGAGAGGGAGGAAGAAAGAGAAAAGACAAGGAAGAGAGGGAGGCAAGGAGGATGAAGTAAAAGACAAGAAAGGTGTGAGGGATTAATCCTCCCCAGTGGACAAGAGAAGAAAAGATCTTCCAGGCAGTGTAGCAAAATTCTGTCTCGTTCTTTGATACTTTTCTGTTGTGTGATAAATACTCTGACAAAGCAACTTAAGGAGAAAAGTTGGCTCCAACTCTAGGTTACAGTCTACAAGCAAGAAACATTCATCCACAGGCAAGCACAGAGCAGAGTTAATGCATGTAGCTTAGCTGCCCTCTTCATGTATACAGCCCAGATCCCTACTCGAATAATCGTGTGCACGTGAATGGACTTCCACACCACTGTAATCACAAGAGTTCCCCACAGCCATTCTCAAGGTTAACCTAATCCAGACAACCACCAAGGTCACAGGTGTGCCTGAAGAGGGAGGGAGGGCTGTACCTAGGCGCTAAGATTGATACAGACCACCTCCTTTCTTAGTGGAGCATGCTTTAAGGAAGAAATGAAATTATCTACATGGAAAACCAAAGCATTTTTCCTTTTAGAACACTAAAACCTGATTTTAATAAATCCAAACGTAGATATTCTTTTATTCTTAAGGTTTAAGGCCTTGCTTCCCCCTTGACTCTCTCATGGTGGTTGAATGGATCCATTTGTTGTGGTCATAGCAGATATTCAGAGTTTTAGAGCGAATAAAGCAATTTATATTTGACAGATATGTCAAAGTTTTCAGAGGACTTATACAATCCCTGCTCTCAGAGGAAGACTATAAACTCTCAACTGGGACTGTTTTCCACTCCACTCTCCAATGGTATTTATAGAATAAAACTGATGTGTTTTGCAGCAAGATAATTGCCAAGCTTACTTGTAGATCAAAATTCATTGATCAAAAATATTTTTATGGTCTATTGCTGCCTTTACAGCCTGGAATTCAAAGCTATAAATTACAGCACTGGTTTATAATGTGACAATTATTTCCTGAAAAGGCTTCAATTAAAGGCCATTTCACATGGTTTACCACACAGAACACAGCAATGTGACAGGAAGTGCAACAGTTACAGTGTCTATCTGGTTAAAAATTTAAGAGCATGTAGAAGATACAAACAAATATGTAAAGCTAGACAAAGATGAGAAATAAACTGATAACAAGTCAGTTGTGGTTGTGGAAAGAACGGGGCGCAGTGGTGGAGTCCCTGACCCACATGTCAGCAGCACAGAGCCCCGGCCCACGTGGCAGAGGCTGCCTGGGCTTCAGGCAGCCTGTCCACATACCGGAGGAAGGTCCAGGTTTCAGTGTCTGGAGGCTTCGGCGCGGCAGGCCCCAATGATACGAGGAAGTCCTTGGTTCCAAAAGGGTTTATTGTCATGGTGGATGGTAGATGGGTCTGGATGTACCCCCCCAAACTCAGGGCAGACCTGGGTTAAGTAGGGAGGGAGGAAGGGGGAGGTTCTGGGGAGGAATGGTTAATTGGCTCCGCCCTCTGACCTTCATTAGTATGTAAATCTCTAGGGCCTGAGGCCTGTAGTTACACCCTCTACCTGTGCACTTTGGGAGGGGCTGTAATGGCCTTCGTGACTGAACAATGTAGGTCTATGGAGATTGGACTGCTTGTTAGGACTCTGAGTTCTGGGGAAGTGCCGAACTCCTGCCGTTTCTCCCTTGGAGTCTCGGGGTTCTAGGCCCATGCCCAGCCAAGAACCAGGATACCCTTACGCAGTCCCACATGGAGTTACACTGAAAGGTCTTTAGAAGGGTGCAGAAAACTGTGGCTTGTATGACAGCCTTCTCACTGGTTTTAAAATCAACCTACTACAAACACACCAGCACAAATTCTTGACATCATAGCCTATTTACCGTATCAGAGTTGCAGCTACAAAACTATACCCCTTGCTTGTTGCATTAAAGAGGTAGAAAATGGAGGTTGGGGAGGCAGCTCAGTCTATAAGACGCTTATTATACCCTTGTGAGGACCTGCCTTCATCCTCAGAACCCCAGATGGCTTCCATTTGGAGCCCCAGCATTGGGGAGGCAGAGACAGCGGGGTCCCTGCACTTGTTCTTCAGTCCAAGGCTAGTCAGCAAGCTTCTGGTCCCAGAGAACCAGTCTTGAGAAATAAGGTAGACAGACAGCTGTGGAGAGCCGGTACCGTGCCTTATGGAGAGCCAGTAGCGTCTTAAAGATGGTGCCTGGGCTTTGCCGCTTGAGCGATAAACAACTCCATATTTAGGCATGAGGCTGTGCTTGAGAGTGGCGTGATCAACAGGCTATGTAAGAGACCTATGGAGATCGGCCACGCAGCGGCCGGTCATTGGCTGTGGCACAGGTATAACAGTCAGAGCCGAGGGGTGGGGGGTCAGTCAGTCTGGAGAATCCTGAGTAAACTGCATGAGAAGGAACCTGGTTGTCCTGTGCTCATTCTGCTGGTCAGGAAGGCCCGGACAGACAGCCTCTGAGGAGCATCTCTCAAGGCTGACCTCTGACCTATATGCACACAAAATGGCAGAAATGATACATGATAGTCTGACAGTACTTTTAACTACTTTGAAGTCTGTCAGATACAGAAACATGGTAGCTGGGAAGAGGCCTGTGCTGCAGTTAAGAATGAGAGCTGAGACTTATTTGTATGCTTCTGCCTCCTTCTGTCCTCTGAGAAAGATGCAAATCAGCAGAAACCGAGCTTACATACACTATAAATTCCCCGTATTTCCTCCAGATCACAAAGCCTTGTTCCTCTTGATGATGCCAGCTGTTCTGTATAGAAAGATGGGAAGTGCTAAGTAAGTGCTTTCCTTCATGTGTCATTATGTTTTTGTAACGTGAACATAGGAGAGTTTAAATTTCAGTTGTCTTAAAAAAAAAATTGTCATTCTTAAATACCACACTAAATGATTAAACAAATGGCCCTATGTAGAATGTATTTAATAATGAGATTAAAATATCCTCTAGTTCAGAGAACATAGCAGTTGATATGTTAAAGTGCTTCTCAGAGACAAAATAATCATGGTTTGCATCCTGTTCTTTAGCGTATAGTAATATTTGATACCTACCTTGTCTCTTCCTTGCAGAGTTCCCTTAGCCAGCAGAACTTACATCCAGACAGCTGGGCTGCGGTCAACTATAGCGTGGGCTATGGCATCTATTGCAGACATTAAGGTCAGGAGGTTGCCTGTATTGCTCTCTAACTACAGTCTCCAGCTGCTTGCTTCTGTTTTCTCCATTCTCTCTTTTCTGTTTTTTTTTTTTTTTTTTTTAAGCTGTCAATTGACTTAAAAGCCATTACAGCTTAAACTTTTTTGTTTTATTTCTTGCTTTTTGCTTTTCTGCATTGAACTTCTGTAAGCATTTTGACTAGAAAATGAATTGTGTTTTATTGTTTCTGATCTTGTGAGTCACAGTCCAAAAATGTGGCCTATAGAACCTTCATCTTTAAAAATGTTGGCTTTCTCTCGTCCAGTGTCTTCATCAGTCAGTGAAAGTTCCACGGACAATAGAAAAGTTGTATTTCCTTATTGGAAAATGCTTTGTATGATCTCTTCGACCTGCGTTACTGTCTAAAAGCTATTCTGAAACTTCCCTGCATTGCTATATTTGCATTAAGTTGCATTTCTCCGTCTATGAGATGTCACTGCTAACACTGTCTTTTTGCTGTGAAACCCCTCTCTGTCTGGGTCAGCCAGCTCAGACTTTACCATGTCGGGTCTTATTGATCATTTCACACCTTGCTTTTAATTTTCAAGTTCAAGGGGTTTTTTTTTGGTGTTGTTGTTATTTTGCCTTTTGTTTCTCCTAGGAAGTCCTGAGCATCCTTTGGAGCAAAGGCTGGTCTTGAACCTGTGACCGTGCTTGTGTGTCAACCTCCCTGTTTTCTGTTTATTACCACCACACCCAGCTTCACGCCTGGCTTTGATCTTTTCTAGCCCTGTCTTTTTCATTGAAGACATCCAGGAAGAGGCATGGCAAATCACTGTCTTCTTCCTCCACTTCTTGTCTGCTGTCTGTCTGTAATGTTTCTTACATCACAGACCTGTGAACTGCCCCTGCTGTGATCAGTGTGCCTGCTAACCACTTAATGTCCTCCTCCCTTGGGGCCATTCCTGTAGGTTGCTTTACCCACTCCTAACTGGTCCATTTCCACTACCTCTTCCCAGCTGCCCCTTCTGGGTCATGAGGAGCCCTTCCTCTTCCCTTCCCTGCAACCAGACTTTTGCAACTGTCCTCCTAGCCCCCAGCTGCAATCGAGAAGTTCTCTGTGTACCGGTGTCCTAACTCATCTGTAACCAGACTGCCTCGAACTCAGAAATCCGCCTGCCTCTGCCCCCCAAGTGCTGGGATTAAAGGTTGGCTCTCCACGCCCGCTAATGAACTAAATACTTACTGTGTGTCACAGATTCCTCAAGTTGCCTTGCTAGTTGAACTAGTTGGCTCTTCATGCTCTCGTAAGCCACTTTGATAGACATTGGACAGTGCAAAGATCCTCCCAGATGTTGTTCTCCCTTTTCTCTTCCGTCCCTGTCTGGGGCACGGGCAATGACTTGGTTCAAGTCTGTTTATAGCCTGCCCTCTCCTGTCATATTTGACTGGAACACTGTCTGAATCCTTTTTTTCCTGGCACACCCATCGTGGCAGACAGAGGGTCTTGACTTGGAGTTCTCCCCTTTTGGGGTGGAATACTCTCCCTTTATCTTCTGGTGCCACCAGTGAGTGTGCACACACGGTGGGGTTTCTTGCTTCTTTCTAAAGGCAGCTCCTAAGAGTTTGGTCTCCAACCCTAAAGCTGAGGAGTATTGCCAGCATCTCTGTTGATGGTGTGTTTTGTTGTGCGTGCACGAGTGTGTTTCCATTCACACCCAGAGGTTCCTGAGGCCACTTTCCTGTGAGGTTTGTCTCCGCACTTACTGGTCAAGGACTTTGAGGGAAGATATGATAACAACACTGCCTCAGTTTCTTGTTTGCAAGATAAAACTAGTATGTTGTACTGTTAGAATAGCATTAGGGTCAGAGCCTGGGCCTTAGCAGCCCTAATGGGCTAGGCTTAGCCACCTATCCTCAGTAGACCAGAGACAAACAGGGCTGATGACATGGATCAGTGGCTAAACTCAATGGCTGCTCTTCAAGAGGACCAGGATTCAGTTGATGGCCAGCACCCACGTGATGGAGTACAGCCATTTGTAACACCAGTCCTAGGCATCCAGCTCTTTTCTGTCTTCCTCGGGCATACATGTACATAGCCATACATGCAGGCAAAACACTCATACACAGAAATAAAATCATTTTTAAATTAAAAAAATCATGAATAAAAATAAGAAAAAGAAGAAAGATTTAATCAATGAGACATTGGGAAAAAACTAACAAAAAATGTCCAATGAGCTACCTATCTACAGTCCTCTTGCAGTCCTGACAGGTGTTTAGGTTTAATAAAGGGCCAGTGTAGATAACTGGTCAGTTGTTGTCCCCCACCACCGTGGTCCCGCCCCAGTCTCTGTTGCACAGTGGTCTGGTAGGTAGACTGTGAAATCCTTCCAAGACAAATTCCTCCTCTGGCTTTGCTTTCTCTCAGCAGAAGGTTCAAAGTAAAGTTTTTGAGTCCATTTTCTCTGTGATGAGAGGAGAGACAGACCCTCCTTAGAATATCTTCCTTCCTGCTGTGATGATTACAGTAGGTTCAGATTAAGACTAGATGAGTTAGCATTAATAAAGCAATTAAACTAATGGTTGTCATAGGACATATACACGTGTGAGTTGTTATGGCAGAGGTATTTAAAGTTGTTATGGAGTCTGAAATTGTTGCATTTAATAGTAATTACTGTCTATTGTTCCTCTTAGCTAAGCACTCTTCCATTATTTAATATCATTGCCTCAGCTGTCTCGTGAGTGTGACTTTAAACTATTTGGTTTCCACATCTGAAATTCCTAGTAGAAATGTGTTGACGTTCTGCACCATCCTCCAAGCCATTCATCCTTTCTCATGTGGTTTCCTTACGTTTTACCTCTCCATTTGAGCTGCTCTCCTAAGTTCCAAGAGAAACAGAGACATGATCTCCCTTAATCACTTGTTGGTTTTTCTAGCTTTAAAGTCATGGTTTTGTTGTCAAGTGTGAGTATCTGTGAAGTCTCATATCACGGCCCCTCCAGTAGTCCACAGCTCTGCTCACTAGGGCAAATGGGATGCCTTGTTCCCCCTCAGATGAGCCTGGTGTTTTACTCATTAAGGTCAAAGTGTGTTATCAGGGATATGAAACTGCCTGGAGCAAATGGTAAGGGGCAAACAGATCTCTGTATCAGCAGAGTGCAGAGACTGTCAGCCCTGAGATTCCTGAAGGAAAGACAGCTGTCTGGTCTCCTATAGGCCTGTAGCTCTCTGACGACAAGCCCCCACTTGGTTCCACTGCTGTTATTATTACTCAACCCAGGCAAGGAACGCCTACCAGTTCCCTCTTGGAAGTCTCAGTGGGAGCCCAGGCTTCTCTGAGCACCAGAGCCTTGGGATATGAGCATCAGCTTGACCAGGGATTAAGCCCCATGCTGGTCTTTAAACCTTAGTCCTTTGTATAAGGCTAGAGCTGTGATTCCCATCTGTTCTTTTCTATTCTTTCAATGGTTTCAGAGTTTGTGTTTAAATATAAATGTATGTGACCACATACAGATTTGAACTTTTATGTTTGTCTGGATGTAGACATATGTTTGGTACCAGGACACAAATTTTCTTGCCTGAAGGATTTTTCATTTCTTTCCTTCAGGTACCATCTGGTCCTGACTCCTGGCTGTGCCCTGGGGACCCTGCTTCTTCTGTAGATATGTCCAGTGATGGATGCTTTTCTCCCACATCTGAGCACCACTCAACCTAAAGTGGGGTAGGTGTCCTGCTTGCTCCTCACTGGTTATTGGTTCCTTTCTTCTGCCCTTGAAGCACATGTTATCAGAGTATAGCAGTCAGGCACCGAATTCTGTCCCTCTTGTTCCTGCTAGAGTATAAGCCCTTCCTCCTATCTGGTTCTTAATGATCACCATAGCCAGGCAGTGACCTGCCTCTTGGTTTATTGGCTTCTCTCCCTGTAATGATCGGGCCTAGTCCCATCCTAGACCATGCCAAATCCAGAATGTCTTCTTCATGTCTCTGTTTCAATCATCCTGTCTTTGCCAGGTGTTGAAATGTCTACCTGTAGTCTCAGCTACTTGGGAAGCTGAGGCAGGAGCATCACAAGAACCCAGGGCTTTGAGGACAGCTTTGGTAACATTGCAAGACACCGTCTCTCAAAAAGGAAGAATTCTGCTGTCTTATACTAGTTTGGGGCTTGAGTCTTTTGTTTGTTTGGTTTGGCTTGGTTTTTGGGTTTTGGTTGGTTGGTTGGTTGGTTGGTTGGCTGGCTGGCTGGCTGGTTGGTTGGTTGGTTGGTTGGTTGGTGGTTGGTTGGTTGGTTGGTTGGTTGGTTGGTTGGTTGGTTGGTTTTGGTTCTGCACCTTCAATGTTCTCCCTTCTTATTTGACTTGAAGACTAGAGCCAGAACTAGTGAGTTCTCTTTGTAATTTGTCAGCTGCGAGAATCTGCGCCCACATAGCATTGCCTTTTGTCCTTTGGTGGTGAATTGTCTGTTCTATCCAGAACTGGGTACTGGATTCAACTTCCTCTTTCATACTTAAGGACTTTTTCCTTCTAATGGGCCACTGCCATCACCCTGTCCATTGCTCTTGAAACTTGGGGGAAGAAAAAAAAGAGAAAAAATATCCTGTTCTCAAATGCTCACATCTTTCATGAAGACCTCACTGAACTGGCCCGTCATCCTTTTTACCATCTGATGACGTGACTACTTTCCCTGGACAGACTTCCTATGTTGGTTGGGAACCGCTCTGCTTCCCCTCCTGAATCACATGCACCACCTCTCAGTAAGCATGTCTGAGCCTCATCTTCCAAACATCTATGTTTAGGGTACTGAGGCCTGATGCCTAGATGTCATATATATATATATATAATGTCCCTTCTTAACTTCCCTTGCTTCCCAAATGATCTCACCCAGCTTTAAATATGGTATCAGCTGACTCAAATTGACTGACCCTAACCTCATATCTATAGCCTGAACCTTGTGGTCTAGATTCATCTATGCAGTGACTCACTCATTGTGCATACCAAGAGTCTAGGGATGTCTAAAATGAGCCTGTCAGAAGAGTTTCCTGATTCCTCAAATCTCCCTCCACATCTCTGCCCCGACCGGTAACAGACAACTCTTCTGTTGGTCAGACAAAAAGTTGAATCATTCTCGCCTGTTGAATTTCTTTAATAGTCCACATCCAAACCTTCCTTCTGGCTCCACCCTTTAAAATATACCCAAAATCCAACTATTTCCCCCAGTATGATTCTAATCTCTCCTGCCTGGCCTCTAACCAGCCTGCTTATGGCTCATGCTCCAGAGCAGCCAGTGTGATCTCCAACTATTGTATGACTTCTTTAATCACACCCTGTAACACTTGCATGTCCTTCAGCAGTAGAACCAGAATCCTCAGGGAACTGACAAGAACGGAAATGATGTTATTATTCCCAGAGTGGGAGTAATTAATTAGGTTTTTTTTTTCTCCAAATTTTTATTTCCCTTCAAACAAATAGTATCTCTTTGTCCTGACTCCTTGAAGCTATGTGTACCAAGTGACCGACGGCATGGTTTAACCAGCGTGACGCTGTAGGAAGTCACGTGACTGACATCAGATGATACCATTCAGAGCAATGCACAACTTGTCCTGCATTCCCTCCCCCTGACATAGCGATGGGAACATGTCAGATGGTGACCACTTCTTTAGCCATTTCATTTCCAGAAACAGTAACATCTCAGGTGCCCTGCTTTGAGCAAGCATGAAGTATGGGGTTACGTGTTGTTGTAGACTTCTAAGGTCTGGAGTTTACAGTCCTGGCATCCCCTGGCTGCCTCTCCAATGTTACCTTTCCCCCCTCACTCGATATTCCTTGACCACACTGGGCTCCCTCTGGCTTCAAACCATGGCAAATGCAGTCCTGCCTTAGGACTTGAGCTGCCTGAGGTTCTCCTGGAGTATAAGAAGGAATCTTAACTCTTGAAATAATGGTTCCCCAGGTTTAGTCTTCTTTTACAGTAGACCTATTACAACAGACATAGTAATACAATTTGTGTCTGTTTAGGCTGGAGCGCTGGTCTTAGATCCGATGTGTGGCCTTGGGACTATACTTGTGGAAGCTGCTGAGGAGTGGCCGGTACGTTGCCAAGTTTGGTCTAAGTCAAGTTAGGTATTTATTTTAATAATTATAGTCACCAATTTTATATAAGCAGATAGTCTGTTTTTGGATTACTGTAATTGTGAGTTTTATTTACTATAATTAGAATAGATTTCAAGAGTTGTTAAATTTCTATATTATTTCATTAAATTCTATGAAGAATTTAAGAAAATATAACAGGATTATGATAATTATTCATACCTAGATTATACTAATGTCCAGATTCTTTAGGCAACTGTAATGGTAAAATATTACCAGACTTTAAAGTTTACTATTGTGTGTTTTGAAAAACATGCTTTAAGTTTGTTTTAACTTGAAATTAAGAATCTGTTAACTTTATTTTTGCCCTTAATAAAATGCAAGTAGGTTTTATTATACTTAATGATTTGCTTATACTTAAAGTATGGATTTTCCCCCGTAGGGTGTATTTTACATGGGTGCTGATGTGAGCGACACGCAGTTACTTGGTGCATGTGACAATCTGAAGGCCGCAGGCCTTGCAGACAGGATTGAGTTACTTAAAGGCTCTGTTACAGGTGAGATGCTAAACACAAAAGGAGAGCCCTGTGTGTGTGTGTGTGTATGTGGTGTGTTGTTGTGGTCGCGCCTAGCGCACATGTTGGTTGCTTTTGCCCTGTGGAGCTAACAAGCACTTTACTTCCACTACTATAGCTGTTTGAAATTTTCTAAATTACTCCTGATTGGGAAGTGATATTTCTGTAGTTTCCATAGCATTAAGCTGGAGCGCACCTTCTGCAGATGTTTGTGACTGAATCATTGTCCTCTTATGACCCATGATAGTACTGTACAACCTAACATAAAGAGAATATTAGAGGGAGAAACAATTTAAACTCCTTCACCTGAACTGTGGGATATGCTATGAATTAGCCAATCTTTTGCTTCTTATTGGACATAGAGAAGTGAGTTAGTCACCCATCCCTGGGGGCTAAACCAATATTTTTAAGAATCCAGAGAGGTCTGGGGCAAACGAGGATGGATGTAACTGTCACTCTTTTACTGATAGAGAATCAGCAGTGACGATGGGATAGGAATGAAGCACACAGAGTCCTCATAGCCCGATCCCCTGTGGCTGGACAGTGCAGAGTCCTCATAGCCCCGATCCCCTGTGGCTGGACAGTACAGAGTCCTCATAGCCCGGTCCCCTGTGGCTGGACAGTGCAGAGTCCTCATAGCCCGATCCCCTGTGGCTGGCAGTGAGGCCCAGCATCTGTGTGCAGGAGTTCACTAGCCCTCCTTGGACTACATTGCTTCCTGGTTCATGCCAAGTATTCCTCTTCTCTCTCTCTCTCTCTCTCTCTCTCTCTCTCTCTCTCTCTCTCTCTTGTTCTCCTTCTTCTCTCTCTTTTGAAGAGCAGCTCAGTTAATTCTGTTGCAGAAACTGTATTATGCTCTTGGCTATGAGTAAATATTGAACCCATAATCCAAAAGGACAGAACATGTTTAAGTTTTTCTCCCAGAGAGATAAAGCAACAGAAATGAGTACCACAGAAGATGTTAGAAAGAACTTCTGTGTCGCACAGTGGTTCTCAACCTGTGGGTCACATTTTCACACGGATCTTGTATCAGATACCCTGTTATCAGATATTTATATTACAATTCATAATAGTAGCAAAACTATAGTTATGAAGTTATAAAAAAAAAAAGTAAATTTATGGTTGGGGTCACCACAACATGAGGAACTGTGTTTAAGGGCCCATGATTTGGAAGGTTGAGAACCACTGGTACGGAAGCTTCATGAAAACATACTCATAGAACAGACGTTTCAGAGCCGGGATTTTGAATCTGTTTGCTTTCTCCATGACACCCTGAAGACCTGAGGGAGGGCAAAGGACCCCGCTCCCCCATCCCCCTAGACTTCTGCCACATTTCCAGCTTCACTGTTGATTCATTTTCGAGATGTTTCCTGTGAAGTTTCACTTTAAAAAACAAGAAAATGTACCTCTGCTGTTCTTAAATAGAGTAATTTACCTCATTCTCTTTATTGTATTATATTTATATTTCTTTGACGTGTGAGATCAAAGGACAAGTTATAGGAGTCAGTTCTCTCTGTGCAGGGTCCAGGGAGTGAACTGTGGTCGTCAGGCTTGGCAGCAAGTGCCCTTACCCATTGAGCCATCTTACCCCATTGTATTGTATTATAGTGCTTTGTCATCTCTGCTTCTTGCTAGCATTCACTTTGTATTGTAACCCTCTACTGGTATAATCAAAGGTGATCATTTAACATGAAGAAATTCTACTGATTGCTTCCTGGGTTTAGTCATTGTGAAAATGTGGCCTAGGGTGGGTATGGCTACCAGTTAGCCTGAGAAGTACGAGCTCATTACTACTTAGGCACTGTCATCTGTTCACGTATACACATTCTTAACTTGTGCTAGAACATGTAACAGACAAGACTTGAGCAAAAGAAATACACTTGTGATGTAATTAAAATGTAACTAAGAGAATGTTACGTTGCTGCCAGTAAGGCAGTCAGCAGCTGGTCTCTCGTCATTTCATCCACAGACTTTATAGCAAGACGCTTGTCATGGATTTTGTCATTAATTGATACCCTTGTTGAGGAATATGACGAGCTGTTTCTAAGGCCATGTGGTCTTCTTTCCTTCATGCTGGTGTGCTTTTCTCTAGCACTTCTCTCCTGTCCTGTTGGCCTGGCTGGTTACCCTTTGGGGAGTTGCTGGCAAATGTGGATGTCGTAGTCTAGGTGTACATGAAGTACAGAGAAAACAGATAAGATGTCATCTCGGAAGTGTTTGCATGCTGCCATTGTATTGTTTGGTAACATTTATATTTTGTAATGAGCTCTTAGTGCCAATAAGTACATTAGAGTGCATTCTTAATGGAAAGTAAGTACCAAGTCTGTATTTCTCTAGAAAGACAGTGATGAGCATGTAACTTGAATGACGTCTGTTGACATTTACTGTCCACTATGAAGGCAAAATAGCATCACTTACTGAATGAGACAGGTCTGCTTACAGAAGCACCTAGCATTTACTTCAAAGCTTAGAAGTTATTTAAATGATATTTGTGGATCAAAGCCAGATGTTTGTCACATGCAGCTGAAGAAAATGCATTTCACTTCTCTATGTGAAGCATGGCTTTTCATCAAAATGGCATTTTTCTTTTTCTTTCTTTTTTTTTCTTTTTCTTTTTCTTTCTTTTTTTTCTTTTGGTGACTTATTATTAAAAATAAAGACAGCAATGTAATTTGTATCCATTTTTCTGCAGGAAAAAGGGAAAGATCTACAGTTTTAAAACTAAACTTTTCACATTCTTGGATCATCCTTCAGAGATGTAAAATAGAAGTGTTCACGTGTTTGCCTTTGCTGTTGCTACTTCAAAGCCTTATCCTTAGTTACAAGTAATCTGTCCACAGGCAGTTCAGAGCACTTAATAATTTACAGGGTTTTATGGTGTGCTCAGTCTTATGAGTTGTGTGCTCAATATCTCAGGAGCCTCTGCATCAAATCCGTGGCCCACAGCCTATCTTGCCGACACCCCTATATGAACTCTGTGCCCACTCAGTGGTGCTTCCTATAGATACTGATGCTGTGGGCTGGTGAGAACTGATGCTGTGGAGTTGGTGAGAACTGGATGCTGTGGTACTGGTGAGAACTGGATGCTGTCGGGCTGGTGAGAACTGGATGCTATGGGGCTGGTGAGAACTGATGCTGTGGGGTTGGTTAGAACTGATGCTGTGGTACTGGTGAGAGCTGGATGCTGTGGTACTGGTGAGAACTGGATGCTGTGGGGCTGGTGAGAACTAGGTGCTCTGGGGCTGGTGAGAACTGGATGCTGTGGGGTTGGTGAGAACTGGATGCTGTGGGGGCTGGTGAGAACTGATGCTGTGGGCTGGTGAGAACTGATGCTGTGGAGTTGGTGAGAACTGGATGCTGTGGGGCTGTGAGAACTGGATGCTGTGGGGCTGGTGAGAACTGATGCTGTGAGGTTGGTGAGAACTGATGCTGTGGGGTTGGTGAGAACTGGATGCTGTGGGGCTGGTGAGAACTGATGCTGTGGGCTGGTGAGAACTGATGCTGTGGGGTTGGTGAGAACTGATGCTGTGGGCTGGTGAGAACTGCCTCAGAAGTAGAAGAGGAGAGAGGCCTGTTTACAAGGAATGGCCACCTAAGCCTTTAAAGACCTTTGGCAAATATAAAAGGAAATTGTTAAAAGATTCTTGTCCTCTGTGTTTACTTCTGACTGTACCCTGCCAGACCAGAGAGGATTACACAATAATATTGTTGATTTTTATCTTGGATCTCCAAAGACTTCAGAATCTTGTCTTTTCATAGAAACAATATAGAAACTCTGAATTTTATTGGATATGTTTTAAAATCCTTGTAGACAGGTGTTTTGTTGAGGCGGTAGGTCCCTGACCTTGCCATAATAGGAGTCTCTGGTTCCTGCATTCCAGATTTACCGCTGCCATCACAAAGTGTGGATGTTATTATCTCTGACATTCCATTTGGAAAAAAATTTAAGTTAGGAAAAGACATCAAAAGCATCCTACAAGAAATGGAAAGGTAAGTTGTTGAGTTTATTTCCATAATTTTCTAGCTACAGGCCATTTAGTCAAAATATATCATTGCCCTTAAGTCTTTTGCAATAGAATAATTCCCAAAATTGTTACTATTAATTTTCTAAAAGTTAGAAGTTTATAACTGAAATGCATTTTCTGAGTCTTCTTATACCATTAATTTAATTGAGGAAAAAAAATGACTATTGTTTCAGTAACCAGAGTGGATAATTTAGACATCTGCTTCTAATCTTCACGCAAACCTGCACCCTCCTTGTCAGACCCCGCACTTTACAGAGGAGAAGCTGGGCCCAGGCAGATGAACCTGTGCCTGCTGAGTCACAGACCAGAGTGACAAGATGGGACTTGGCTGGCATGAGATGAAAGTGCAGAATATTGTCCATACCACATTTTCCAGTATTGACCTCTGGATATAGTTTAATGGAAGTATTTTTTTCAAGAGGCTCAGTGAGGCCTAAATAAACATTTTTCAGTCATTTATATTGATACAGGAATAAATAGACAATAATAAGGGATTGATCAATGATAAGTTACATCACTGGACATTTGATGGACCAGGACATGAGTGTCGCTACCCTTCTGTGGGAGTAATATGTCATCACCAGTGTGTGAGAGAATCCAGTGTCAAGGCTAGCATACCATAGGGAGTGAGTCAAAGCCTGGCTTAAGGTCTCACCTACCTGTTAGCTGTCTCACTGCATCTTGTCAGTTGGCCGCATCACGTTTCTCATTTGTGATGTACATGTGTGTGTTCATGTGGTACACATGTGTGGAGGCCAGAAGTCTCTGTTGGGTGTCTTTCTGTCTCACTCTCCACTCTGTTTTTGAGACAAGTCCTCTGAGCATGGCTGGAGCTCATAGATTTGGCTGGACTGTGATCAGCAAGCCCCAGGGATCTTTCTGTCTCACCACACCCTTGCTGGGATCAAAGGCAGCCGCTGCCACATCTGTTCTTCTACATGAGGGCTAGGGATTTGTCCTTGTGTGCACGGACAAGTGCCGTAATCTACATCTGCAATCCCAGCTCTCCTCAAGAGCTAGTTCCGGAATGACTCCTCTGACCCCCATGTGCATGTGCTATGGCATGCAGGCATGCAAAAATAAATAAGTGAGATAAATACATTTTAAAGCCATTCCCTGCTGCCTGGGTCCCTGGCTCTGTCCTGCTCAGAGCAGCACTTGTGATGTAGGCATCTCTTAGTCATCCTCAGATCTGATATTAATTCTCCTTCAGCAGGTTTGCAACCCTGTCTTCATGTTAAAGTCATTGCATGAGCTGTTTAAAATGCTATAGCCATTTCCCACCACTCTCCACATCTCTGACTTAATTGGTCTAGGGTTGGGCCTGGGTATGTTTCCTAAAGCTGCCGCTTGTGATCCTGTTGTACACCCAGCTTGTAAGTACAGCCTGTGACCCGACTGAGTTGCTCACTGCCTGTTAACCAGTTCATGGAGAGATACTGAACTGTGTGAGCCGTGACACACATTTAAACCGGAACTTTCCAGAGAGATAATGACCTGACAAAAGATCTGGCTTTCTCTATTTTAGACATATCTACACGTCATGGGATGGTAGGGTTGGGACAGCACGTGCAGCAGTTGGAAGTTTCTGTAGAAGTGAGACAGTGGTGGGTGTGCCTGCCTGCCCGCCCACTGTCAGGGAATTTAGACATTTACCACAGAGTCAGGAAGATGAATATTCAAGTTTCCTGCATGTTAAGAGTGCCTCAGTAGGTCCAGTTTAAAGTCCATGCATTTGAACATATGAGGGGTTTCTTTCTTCTTTGCTCTGGCTTCCTTACGACCTGCCCCCAGACTTTATGACCTGACTTTTGACTTGTGTAGTTTCAGGTTCGTACAGACAACATAGCATAGTGAAGCATAGTGACTGAGAATGCGGCCTTGGAAGTCAGACAGCTTGTTCCAGGCTTGGCTGTGACTCTCTAATTCCTCAGGCATAAGCAGACTGACCACTTCATGGCTAATTTTTCTATCATAATAATACCTTCAAGTCTTGTTCAGAGGGTTCCATGGATCTAAAGTTTTCAAACAGTCAGAGCACTAGACAGCACTCAGCTTCTCAGCTCCTACCCAGACTTCCAAGCATAAGCCAGTTCTTGGAAGGTATGTGAGGATATATATCCATAGCTAATACATAAGCTTTTTCTCCTAATAATTCACTGGCATTTATTGGATCTGGACATCTAGAAATCAAAAGAGGAGACTTGTGTTACTAAAATTAAGAAAAGAAAATGTATTCAGTAACCTTATTCACAGTGGCTGTGGAACTAGATGGTTCTGTGTGTCATGCAGAATGGGATTCCCGAGAAGGAATATGGATCGGACTCAGATTGTCAGACAGAAGATTGCTATGATAGCAAGAGCTGCACATGCAGCTCACTTAATTATCTCGTCAAGACAGCACTGTTAGGAATTTGATGGAGCATTTGGGCTTTCTTCTTAACCATCCCCATGTAAAATACATGAGCAAGATTTGAAATGAACCTTGCTCACCATGATGAACGGAGAGCGCCTCAAGAGCTCAAGAGGCCTGGAATGGTTTCATGGAAGAAGAGAGTTTCTAGTAAAATTTGGAAGTTGTAAAAGAACTTTTAAAGGGGGCCATATTTTTATACATGCTAATATTTAATGAGAAAGGAAGCAACAAAGCCACTCAAGGACCAGTGACTTTGCCAGCTTCCTGAGGTAGAAGGTTGGCAGTAGGTGGTTTAGATGGCAAAGACCTAATGTGCTCCATGGTCCAGTAACAGCTTTATGGAATCTTCTACCCCTGCTCTTGCAGGGTCACATGCAGAAGAGAAATCTTTTCTATGGTTTGATATACAGAGTTTCCTCACCCTTTTAACAATAGGACATTTTAAAGATATTATCATCAGTATCAAGAACTGAAATACTGCTGCTATTCAAAGCAAGCATTTTGAGCAATATTATAGTTTCTGAATAGCCCTTTTGTAAGAAATTCTGTGTACATGTACATGGAAAGAGGCCTAGAAGAGCACTCATCAGAGAAGTTGGGTCATCTTTTCTCCTTTATCTTCTCCATTATTTGGAAAAATTCCAGTGAGTAAGCTGGTAAATCGCATGTGAACTGTCTTACTTTGCACACGTGCTGGAAGAAGGAAGGTGGTGAGCAGTCAGTGGATATTAGCTATCACCATTGCTGAGCACTGTTACTCTGCTGCTACTGCTATTATGTAGTCTTGGGATAATTTCACAGAGGTAATAATGCAGGATTGAAGTGTTCTGTATTGTTGATACAATGTAACTAACCACTGTCCTAAAAATACTATAGATGAAGTGTTCTGTATTAACATGTATACACTTCCAAATAATAGATGTCGTCTCAAATGTCTCGGTCCTGTGTTTCTGTCCTAAGCACCAGCTTGTCATCCTGAATAATGAAACGCGTCAAAAGACCATGTGTCATTACCACTTCACTTCCATTTTCTTTGCTGTGTTCAGAGCTATTTGTAGTTTTCTTATATCTGTCTCTGGCGTATAGCTGACTTCCTCCTGCTTGCTGGTCTGTGTAGAAGTGGCTTTTCTCCTCCAGCCAGGCTGCTTCTGCCAGTCCCTTCCTCAAGAACCATACTCTGCCCGCTTTCCTCCCTTGTCTTCAGCCATTTTATCTCCCTGTTCTTCCTAAGAGGTTCCATTACTCTTTCTGGAGATGCTTTCAGAGATGTGTGAATGTCTGTGTCCTGAACTAGATCCTGAGGACACTGTAGTGGTCAGGACAGGTGAGGCCCCGCCTGTCGGAGTGGGAGAATGGTACACACCACAGTGTTTTCAGTCATGGTTGCTGTTGTGGAGCAAGGGGACAGGATACCCGGCTGGAGAGGGAGAGCAGTCCTGGCTATGCCTTAGGCAGAGTCAAGAGATGCCTGTCTACAGAGGTGGCAGCAGAAGTCTAGGACCTGAAGGGTGAGAAGCACACAAGAGGAGGCCTGTTAAGTGGAGAGAGCTAGCAATGAGACGAAGTGACTGAAGGCAGAAGCAGGTTAGTGAGTTCGAACAACTAAGGGAAGATCGTTGGCCAGAGGGAAGCGGGCAGGCAGTGGTCTAAAATGCAGGAGCAGGCAGACTCAGGGGAGCCTTGGGCACCATAGGACAGACTTTAGACATGTGCTTTCTGAGTGGACTCTTCCTTAGCAAATCATTATCTCCTTTCTGCCCTGGCCTTCTGTCCATCCCCAGGCTCACTGGTGCCATCTAACCATGGCCACTTGCTGGTCCTATTGCTTTTGACACTTGATACTGAGCTCCTTCGGCCTCCATGGCAGGACCAGTGTTGCAGCTTTCTCTAGGGTACGTCTCCTGGTTCTCTTACACATTTTGGCTCTACCATTTACCATTAAACCTCCTGTCTCTGCCTCAAGCCCCAGCGTCTCAGGACCCCGAGACCGTGCACCCAGCTGACCTGTGGAACCCGCCATCCATGGCTCATTCCATACTGAGCCCTGCTCCCCTCTTTCTGCTTCCCCCGCCAGGCTGAGCCGCCTTCGGTACCGCCTCCTGTTGTCTGCCGCCACTTCCTCCCAATTCCCTTCCTGTCACTGGACTGGCTCACTCCTGAGCCTGGTTTTGGAGCCTCTCGTGTGCACCTTGCAGCGTCTACCACACCCTCACTGCCCCTTGCCTCCCCCTCACTGCTGTGAACCTTTAGTCATTCATGAGCTGTCCCTCTTCCCAAGGATGTGTCACCTACAGTACTTGTATGACTGAAAAAATAAATTCTCAAAAGCCAATGTTTCCTGATCGCCCTTGTGGGATCATCCCTTAACTGTCCCTTTGTTCATGCCCTGACTCCTCCCTGGTGACTTCTGCTGGCAGCCTTTTCTTTCTTAAGTATGCTGATTCCATAGGATTCTGACACTTGCCTTCTCTGTTATACAATCATTTATTAGAATGGGACTACAAATTACTTTGAAGCTTGCCATCTAAGTAGAACAAAAATAGATAATTAAGGCAGATTTGTACTAGAGATTCCATAATTACTATAATGAATATGCATTATGGAAGATGCTACCTAATTATCAAAACTCTTGTATTTAAATAGATGAAATTAAATTTCAGATTAACAACTATTTTAAATAAATTGGAATGGTTTGTTGTCTCGAACATAGAAATACTCATCCCAATTACTGTCTGGGGTTTTTTGTCGCAGAGTGCTGCACGTTGGTGGCACCATGGTCTTGTTACTCAGTGAAGATCACCACCAGCATCTTACAGACCGTGGAGGCAGCAGGACCTCCCAGAACAATGGCGCTGACCCTGAGATGAAGATGCTTTTGAATCCTGACAGAACTGGTGCACCAAGCACAGCATCGCCTTCACAAGAAGCAAGTAGCCTGCAGTGTCTGAGCGAGATGTTGCCCTGTGGCTCACTGGTGCCAGTGGAGTCCTTCAGAGTTAGCCTTGGGAAAACAGATGCATTCATATGTAAGTATAAGAAGGCACACGCATCAGGACCGGCCCCAGCTAGATGCTGTGAGCCAGGTGCACATCCTGAGATGGCAGCCATGCAGGAATCCCCTTGTCTCCAGGATTCCTTATAGCCCTGGAGCACCAAGTACACCGCCTCTATGGGTGGATATGACCAAGAACACACTTGTCCAATAAGGCTTCCTGCTTCGGACTCTGCAGGATTCAGTTCTTGACAAAGAACAGCTGATTACGGTTATGAAAAGACTTGATATAAGAACTACTTCTTCCCAAAAGTCTCACTTTTAGAAATCAGGAGACCTCTTGTTTTTTTATCTTTTTTTTTATTGTTTTGTTTTGTTTTGTTTTGTTTTGTTTTTTCAAGACAGGGTTTCTCTGTATAGCCCGGCTGTCCTGGAACTCACTTGGTAGACCAGTGGCCTCGAACTTCAGAAATACGCCTGCCACTCTGCCTCCCAAGTGCTGGGTTAAAGACTGTAGACACCCCAAACGCCCGGCCAGGAGACCTCTTTATGTGTAACTTTTTTATATATATTAAACTTGATTTTTTTTAACCTGCAATTTGCTTATCCTTTGGGATGCAAATGATTTTTGTTTGCCATAATTTATAACTCATAGTTTGTAAAACATCAGGTTATAGCAGTATGCTGTAATCCTTCAACATGATGAAATGAGTGCTACGTGGATGGATGGCTACCACATGTGTACAGTTTCAATGGAGACCTGAGACAGCATCAGATCCTCTAGAACTGGAGTTACAGATGGCTGTGAGCTGCCATGTGGGTGCTGGCTGGGAACTAAACCCAGGCCCTCCCTCGGAATGAGCAGCAGGTGCTCTTCCCCATGGAGCCATCTCTCCAGAACCTGGAATTTGCTTTATTGAAAAAGCATTAATAGTTTCCTTACTTTTCTTTGTAAAGATTCATTGTGTTTCTTGTGTTTGCTAATTAGAAAGAGAGATAGGGAGATAGTGAACAATTTTCCTGCTTGACCTTTTCTATGTATGCTGGTTTGAATAGGTTTGACACCATAGACTCTGGTGTGAATGCTTGACCCATAGAGAGTGGCACCTAGAAATATGAGTGTGTTGTTGGTTGTGTAGCCTGGCTGGGTGTAAGATGGGTTATAGACAGCAGTGTAGAAAGTTTCTGGCAGGTCTTGATGGAGAAGCAATCTATTACTCCTGTACTTACCAACTGCCATAGGATTCATAAAGAACCCGAGGAACCTCAGCTCTGTGGGGTGGTTGTTGTGGATAGCCCAGGTCTTGTATTTTGATGCTAATTCGGCTTTCCAGGGAGGGGCTGCAGAGGAGGAGTGAATCAGTACACAGGTGACTTCTTGTGAACCTTCTGCCCACCTTAATTTGTAAAATAAAGGCTAGAGCCAGTGATTGGGCAGTAGAAGGGGAGGTAGAGTAGAAAAGTTTGGGGAAGAGGGAGAGAAAAGAGATGAAGAGGAAAATAAAGGAGGAAGAGGGGAAGCAAGATGGCTGTAGATGCCACCCTCCTGTCTCTAGCAGTCTCAGGTAGTTATTCATATCAAGGTTAAGTAATTGGGATAACAGTTCTAATTGTGTGTGCATCTTGTGTATTGAGTATTTGTTAATAAACAAAACCATTGGTTAATCTTTAAGCTTTAGAGTTTTACATCACTGGGTTACTGGGAAGTGGGTCCTCTGACCAGGTGGTTATGGCTATGAAGGAACTAGCAACTCCAGGGATGAGCAACCAGAGCTGGAAACACGACAGATTACTACGGGAGCAAGCTAGAGAGAGCAACCCGATGAAACCAGCTTGGGAGCTCCAGTCCTGCTGGATAGCTTGCTGAGACAAATGGGCTTAGAGCGATAACATGGCGGCCAGCCCGGGAGCTAGCCAGATGGTTTTCTTTTTTCATATATCTCCTGCAACAGGTGTTGTATAAATTTACATATAATATATATTATTATCTATATATATATATATATAAAAATTCTGGTCATAACAGAACTTGACAGCCCAGGAGATGACACTCAGCTTCAGTCATGCATAGTGTGTATAATGTGAGTGTATATATGCATGTGTATATGTGTGTATGCATGTATGTATGTATGTGGGGGACTCATATGGCCATGCATATAAAGGCCTAAGGTTGAAATCCTAAATCACTCTCCATCTTTATTCTTTTTGAAGCAAGTTCCCTCGATCCAACCCAGATTGAAGTTATGGCTAGTTCATGTTATCCCACTGGTTGAGAGTAAGAGCACTTTCAGCATTTTGAAGCCAGCTTTAATTAAATACTGGCCAGAGAAGGTTGGATCTCTGACCAAGTCCATTCTGGGTTTTCAGAAAATGACTACAAGTCGTGTTTTCCAAGGGCTTAAGAAGGTAAAACTGACAATACACCTCATTTCCCATCAGATCCAATTAGGAACAAGCACAATCCTGATGTATTTCCCACCCATGCACCTCCCGCCACGCGTGATTAAGCACATCTGGTGCAAATGGGTCAAACATAAGACAAACAGAAATGTCTTCGTTTTTACATAATATTTTTATTGATTATTTGTGAATTTCACAGCATGAACCCCAATCATACTCACTTCCCAGTCTTCCTAGGTCTGATCCCTCACCTACACTTAAGAAGAAGAGGAGGAGGAGGAGGAGGAGGAGGAGGAGGAGGAGGAGGAGGAGGAGGAGGAGGAGGAGGAGGAGAGGAGAAGGAAGAGGAGAAGCCCCAGCAGCCCATTTACTCACTGGAGCATAGTCAGACCCCAGTCGCCAGCCCTTCAAAGACAACTGAGCAGGAACTTATTCTTAACCGTAAACAGAGCTCTTAACCTACGCAGTGTATGTTTCCAGTTTGGGTCTCTCACTAGCCAGCTTGCTCTGGAGATCCCTGGTCTCCACCTTCTGAGACTGGAATTACCTGCTGCCATTCCCACCCAGCAGGGTGCTAGGGATCCAAACACCAGCCGTCTTGCTGTTGATCTAAAGTGGCACTCCCAAATGGCAGTGATGTGACATTGTTCTAAACAGAAGGACTTTCAATGGGTGATCAGAAGGGTTATCAGGTATACAAGCCTAAAGGTTTCCATTTTCTAGAAAAGCAGGTGTCTTAAGGCAGCTTCTTTTGTCAGGAACCTCCCTTAACCTTCCCCCAAAGGTCAACTACCTCCAGAAAGGGCTCCTAATTCCATCAATCCAGCCAGTAGCAGCTCAGAGATCCCACCCTGTTGACTCATAGAACCTGCTTGCTTTTTGGTCCCCAATTAACCTTTCTTTCTACCCATGGAGTGTTCTAGCTCTGTGGCTTCACCGTACCCTGGCTTACACTCGCCTATACATCAAGTGTTTTAAGCAGTGACCCATCTCTCCAACCCCTGTTTACATTTACATTTTTAATTAGAACAGGTCTCACTGAGACGGAGATTTAAGCAAATATTTAAAAGTGGCAGAGGAATAATGCTGGCAGAAGCAATAGGTAGGGTCTCTACAGAAGGCAGAAGAACAGCAGAGGAAAGCAAAGATACCTGGAACAGGGTGGAGAATGACAGATCAAGAAGCTGCAGGGATGTCATGTAGGCTAGATCAGACAAGGCCTGGAGGCAGATCATAAAGGCTGCCTTTAACACAAAAGCTAACAGAACCGCTGAATCTAGCATTCGTGCACGGCACACTATACAAAGGAAATGGCAGAAGTAGAAAATTGATTGGGTCCTTGTTTGTCTGCTGGCTTTGCCTCCAGAATATTGATCTTCCTCATAAGCTCCACCACACCTGGCTAGCTAGGAGGGGCAGGGGGGTGGTCGTCGTCATTTTGGGGGGTTGCTTTTTGTTTTGTTTTGCAGTAGTACAGGCAAGAGAAAACTATGACATATTCCAGGATCGGAACAACAAAGGCAGGAGGAGGTGCTTGGCTATACCTAAAATTAGAAGGAACCAGCCCTAAGGTGTGTTTAATAGCAGAGTGATGGATTATAAGGCGACAAATGACTGCAAGACCTTTGGACTGCTCCTGAAGCAAGGGAACTTCTGTCAACTGTGATGGGGAAAGGTTGTAGAAATGGTGGGGCAGGGGTAGGTTTGCGGGTATTAGATTTTAGACTTGCGAAGTCTAGACAGCCTAATTTTGACTTGTCTAGCCGAGACCATCTAAACTAACAAATCTAGTTTAACTTGCTCGCCAGACAGTTTTAGACTTTCTAATTTTGAAACATGCATTAAGCAAAGTGGAGATGTCAAATAGGCAACTGAATATTTGAATCTGCAGCTTCAGAAAAATGGAGCTGTTATTAGAACAATGTGGATATGTGTTCACAGTGGCCTAAGGTTGGGTGTCATCAACAAAGAACTAAGCACAAGGACACAGCAGGGAGGACATTAGCTGAAACACCCAACAAAAGGGAGATAGAACCTGTAGAGACCATATCCAGTGAATAGGCACAGCCCCCAGTTGAGGGTTGGGACCACCCATGCACCTCAAAAATATTAATCCAGAATTCCTCCTGTCAAAAGGAAATGTAGGGACAAAGAGTAGAGCAGAGATTGAAGGAAAGGCCATCCAGAGACTGCCCCACCTAGAGATCCATCCCATCTGCAGACACAAAACCCAGACACTATTGCTGATGCCAAGAAGTGCTTGCTGACAGGAGCCTGACCAATACAGATGTGGATGCACGCAGCCAAACATCAGACTGAGTATGGGGACCCCAATGGAGAAGTTAGGGCAACAACTGAAGGAGCTGAAGAGGTTGGAACCCCATAGGAAGAACAACAATATCAACCAACCAGAACCCCCAGACTAAACCACCAACCAAAGAGTATATATGAGTGGTCCATGGCTCCAGCTACATATCAAGCAGAGAATTGCCTCATCTGGCATCAATGGGAGGGGAACCCCTTGGTCCTGTGGAGGCTCAATGACCCTAGGGTGCTGAGACAGGAGTGGGTGGGTGGGTGGGGGAACACCCTCATAGACGCAGAGGGTGGAGGGAGGGGATAGGGAGTTTCTGGAGGGGAAATTGGGAAGGGGGATAACATTTGAAATGTAAATAAATAAAATAACCAATAAAAAATGAAAAAAAAAAAGGTAAAAGGAAAGAGCTGTGAATTCCTGGACGGAAGCTCTGTGCACAGAGACTGACTGGTTAGGAGAACTTCAGCGCTCTGGAGAGACTGGGATGTTGCAGGTCCAGAGACCAATTTCCTTATCTTGGGCTAGCTTTAGACTAGGAGAATCATTCCTTACCCACCTCTGTGTCAGAACCTATGATTAAGAAATAAAAACCTTTGGAATCTCTTACCTTAGCAGATCCACTGGCTTCTTCTACCTACAAAACTAAGACTGTCATCAGTTAGCATCCTGGACCTATAGAAAAGCTTTCTCTGTCTTGCTGTTCCCCTTCTCCAATGTACTTATCAGTGTCCTTTAAACTTTGCTTGATTCAACAATTTCTTTGTTCTGTAAAACTATAAAACTTAGTGAAACTGCTCCCACATCAGGGCATAGAATTTAAAGTAACTAGGATACATCTGTGTCCCGGAGCCATGGTCACTCAAAATGGCTCCAGGATAAAGTCTCCTATTTCTTTTAAGACGAGAGCTGAGAGTTTTGCATAAACGGGGGCCACGGCTGGGCCCTGCATTCCTTTAAGCACTAACAGAAGAGACAGAGATGGAGCCACCAGGGATGAAATGGGAGGGTGTGGTTGGCTGGAAGCACACGGACACCAGTTACGGAGAGGTAGGGAGCCACTCTGCCCGTGCAGCTAACTGACACATGGAAAAAGGGTGGAAATCAATGGCTGGGTCTGCCAACAAGGTCACTGGTGGCTTTGGCACTAGAAGTTCTGATAAAAGGAGGGAAATAGGGGCTGGAGAGAGGGCACACTGGTTACGAGCACTGACTGCTATTGTAGAACCTGGGTTCAGTTCCTGATACCTACACAGTGGCTCATAACATCTGTAACTCCAGTTCCAGGGGATCTGACACCTTCTCCTGCCCTTCAAAGTCACTGCATATACACAATGCACATACAAACATGGAGGCAACACACCCATACACATAAAAACAAATCTTTAAAAAACACTTTTAAAAGAAGAGGGAACAGAACCAGGCTGCCATGGGATCAAGAGAAAATAAGAAAGGAGATGGAGCTGGTGAACACAGACAACAGGTACAACTAGGTTTTAAAAATGGAAGCGAAGAAATGACTTATAATGGATGCAGAATCAGAAAATAATTATTTTAATTGGGGAAAATAGGAAGTGTATCGATACATATATGTGTACCTACATATGTAAATATATAAAACATTAAAACCTATATAACATTATATATGTTATTATACAAGTTTATAAACTGTTAGAGCATCCTAGGAGAGTTGAGAAATTGATGAACAGGAAAATCCTGGGGCAGCAGCTCTGAATAAGGGATGAAATATTGTGTACAAGCAGAGGACTTAGTTTTAGGAGCAGCATAAACAACTCACCGTGGTTATGGGTGGGAAGGAGTACTTTACGGATATGCTTGCTATAATACAATAAATATGCTCCTCGGCAGTTTCTAACTCTCAAATTCATGCTCTAAAAACAAACTAGAATTTTCTTTTTAAAATAATAAAATTTAGGTTGGGCAGCCAGTCCCAAAATCTTTACAGCCTTGTAACCTGGGTGCTAACAGAAACACCCATCTTAATAAACCATGCTAGTTAACAAAAACTGGTGGGAGTGGTAAATTGCACATGGATTGCGTGAAACCCAATAGTTAAAAAGCAGACTGGATAACATAATGAGACATTTCCCCATGACTTCCCTTTAAAGACCTTGTACTATCAAAAGGACCCATTAGGCCAGAGAGGTGACTCCGTGGGCAATATGCTTGCTATGCTACTGTGAAGACCAAACTTCAGATCTCCAGAACCCACGTAAAAGAACTGGGTGGCCGGGCAGCCAAATAGAATCCCAGCATGTGAGGGGCAGAGATAGAAACACCAGAGCAAGCTGGCTAGCCCAACTAGGAAGCTATAGAGTAAATCTCTGCCTCAGTATACAGAGAGATTTAAGAAGACACAGTATCAACCTCAGGCCTACACACACACACACACACACACACACACAAATATACACATACACATGCATACCCATATCATACATATTCAAATAAAGATATATCACACTCCAATAAATAATACATTAGTAAATAAAGGGCTTTCATTTTCCACAAAGAGGACAAAGTCACCATGACATGTTGAGCATGGGAGCCGCTGATCAGCACAGAGGAATGATGGCCAAGGTGATGATACTTTATTCTTCTGTAGCTTGCTCGATCTCCTCATTGTGTTCTCTCCTTTGGTATTCTGGTGCTCATAATTGTTAATACAAATGTTAAGATGGCACAGGGGAGATAACTTATTAGCCCACACTTTAATGGCACCACCCTCTCTTTGGTAGTAAGCTTGTGCCCTTTACAGAGACACTCGACTGAATGAACTGCAATGTGGGACAGACACTCGACCGTGAGTGGACATGGCAACTGTACAGTGTGGAAACTCTGTCTACTTCACTTTTCTCAGTGAAAATGAAATGGCAATTTACAGGACCCTCTCTCTGACTCCTGACTCATAAAGGAATGCTGTTGACTAATTAAAGGGCCAAGGTTGCGTGCCTTATGCTCCCATTCCTACCAAAATAGCTAACTAGAAGTAAGGCCATTTCAGTCCGGAAACTGGAGGCATCAGTACCACCAGAAAGGGAGGCACAGATGCTTGATGCAGCTCTTTGGCGTCTGAAGGCGCCCCATGTCACCTCTGGGGTTGCCACTCTCATTTCCGGGAAGCCTGGTAAGAGGTCTCCAGCTGATTCAGGCCTCAGTGTCAGCAGCTCCACATTAATGTCCTTATGACCTGAGAGATCTCACAGTGCCCCGAACATCTGTGGCAGATCCCAGTGGGAGAGAGCACAGCTGCAGCCTCTTAACTTCTGGAGCAATGCCAAGTTCTAGCCTACACATAATTATTCCACGTTTGGGAACAACTCCTTGTTTGCTACTGGGTCTTGACTTCGGACACTATGTAACCGTGTTACCTGCAATGCATGTCCTGAACTGGGAGTCGTTTGGCCTACCAAGCTCAGAGTCCTGAAGACCCAGCAAAGCAGAGGTGACATATCTCAGTGCAGAGCTCCATGGGGCTGCAGGGAAAGGAAGTCTGCATTGTGTCCTGGCTAGATGCCTCTCGCCACACCACCACCGCCACCAAGACTGCCAGTACCACCCACGCCCTTTCTCTGATAGTCTCCCAAGGAATTAGCAGCAGGAAGCTTGAAAACATCAGCAAGTGAAATCTGGTTTAAAGGTGACTCTGCAGTCTTTTCTGGTACCTGTGAGGGCATTCTAACCCCACTCCTAGTGAGGGGATGTGGGAAAGAAGTCTTCCTAGGGATCCGAACTTGGAGCTGGGCACTATGCGCTACTACCAAGGCATACTTTGCTCAAAGTAGAGATGTCCTGAAAGGCACGTTCTTGCCATGTCATAGGTGGAGATTCATAGATAGATGGATAGTCGGAGAATAGGAATGTGAGTGAGTCTCTCACAGCCCCATAGCAGGAGAACATCAGTACCCCACTAGAATGGCCACAGAGGCCCCACTATGGCAAGGGTTCAAGTAAGAGTTCATCTTCCCCGTGCCCTCTAGATGTCAGTCTGCTCCTTCGCCAGCCTCCTTGGTATTTGCTCAGAACCTCATGGACAAAGGGCAGGGATAGAGGCCATTCCTTAGAGCAGCAATGACTTCTCACCAGACGGAAGTGGCCCCTACCAGTCCCAATCAAATTTTAGTAGTAGTGACCATCTGTGAGACTCGTAACACGGTAGACGGAAAGGGGGTTTCATGAGAGAACCTTGGGCAATACTTTGCTGGAATAACCATTTCTTCTGCTTATAGAGTCTCCATAAATCAACATCTTCTGTGCACAAAGCGAATTACCTTATTCACAGTTGTGTATTTCCACACACTACTGTGCCTCTTACCAAGCAGCTCAGAGCCGCCGGGGGTGGGGTGATGAAGTGACAGACACCCATAGGATTCCTTGTCTTGTACCCTGTCACCTGAAGCAGATGTTGTTACTTCCACCAATCCTTTCAAAAGCTGTATCAGGCAGAGACCATTCCAGGGAAGCTGAGAGTTAATCCGTCGGGGACCAGTGGCTTTGTTGCCTTTTGCTTTTCCTCTTTAAGCTCCTCCCACTCTACTTTCTCATCTGGTAGAGGGGTGGGTGCGCACACCCAAGCTTTTTCTTTTTCACTTTTAGCTCAACACCAGCCCCTGTCTTACATGTCATGTATAATAATAAAGGAAGATGCCGAATCTTGAGTAAAAGACCGTTTCAGATTTTAATTTCACCAAAGGTGAAATTCATCAACTGAAGCTATACCTCTGTTGACAGAGCACTTGCCTTGCATGCTGGAGACCAGGCATATGGTAAAAGGGATAGGGGGTTACTATAACTACACTGGAACTTTTTGATGGGGAGAGGGGCGAGGTTCAAGACAAGGTTTCTCTGTGTAGCTCTGGCTGTCCTAAAACTTAATATGTAGACCAGGCTAGCCTTGAACTCAGAGATCTGCCTGCCTTCAAGTGCTGGGATCAAAGGCATGTGCAATCCCCACATGGCTACTACAGTGAAACTTAAAAAGTAACTTGAAATGGCATCTTCTGTCAAAAGAAAGCATGCAATTGCTACAAAGATAAATATACAAGCAAAAGAAAGGTTTCATTATGATATTTCATGCAAACATATCAGTGTACTTTGCTCATATGCATTCCTCCCTTCCCATCTCTAATCTTCCCTCCTCTCCTTCACTCATATCCACAAGAAGCAACCCCCACACCCCTTCCCTTGTGCTATCAAGGCTTGGTCTGTTAAAAGTCACATTGTTCCCTCCGGAGAGCTATGTAGTGAAGCATGAGATACCAGCCTACGGGATGCTGTGTGTGTGTAACCAATGACCAATAGATGGCGCTGCTTCTCCCATAGTCAGCATAAGGAGTCCAGAGCTGAAAGTGGGAAGAATCCTCCACCTTAGCACTCCTAGCTACTCTACTGAAACATCTGTATCTCACCACTAGAGTATCGGATCTTCCTGGCTTTGTGGTCTGAAGACCTCTGTTCCAGGACTGCACCCATTCCATGAAGAGTCAGGACATAGTTCACACGTCTCTTGATCTCATCCTCTCATAGAAAGAGCCATTATATCACAGCAAATAACATGCCACCATCATCCCCACCAGGGCCACCCCAGCCTGAGGCCTGTTTTCTTATCTGACAACTGTGATAAAGGAACGTTTCCCATGGGAAAATACACAAGCTTCTCAGTGCCAGGCAGTCTGAATTTATCTTCTAGATCTTTCCAAAAATTGTCTGGAAACCATTTTTCTGTGTCTACAATCTAGATCTACTGACCCTGAGGTCACATGATAGTTGCAATCCCTACCCTGGTAGAGATAAGAGGCAGAAGGAAAGCAATGGTACTGTGGGAATCTGGGCTTAAATGAAGGCAGCCCTCTTCCTGGAGAAAAGTGATACCCTCCCTCAAGTTCTCTGCTACTCATAATTCACTGTGAGCAGCCAGAGCCATTCACAGAATAACCTGTTCTTTACAAAACTGTTCTGAAAGAGGATTTCCCTGCCAGGAGACACAGCAAGAAGTCACTGGATAAGAAGGTATCAATTGTTTTGGATTCATCATTCAATGGATAGAGAAACGCACAGGCTGTTAGCTGTGTGGGCTGGAACGCTATCTCAGTGCTCAGTGACAGGTATGTCTGTCTAGAATGAAAGTGTCAGCCTCAGTTGCCAGCAAGATCAGAGCTGAGACAAAGACTGCCTTGTGGGTGATTTATTTGCAGGAAACCTAGAAGGAGTGAAGTGAGAAAAGGGAGAAAGTTAATCCAAGGGTACGCTGTCGAGCAGAAGCAACTGTGACGTGTTCTTCCACCCAGCAGACAAGAGAAGAGGATGCCTACCCACCAGCACATACCAACCATGAGTCCAACAGCACAACCTTTCATTCCTTCTGTTGTTTTAAGACTTAAACATCACAGTCTAATCCACTATTCACAGGATGTTATGTAGAGGGAAAATTGAAACTGCTCAGAAGTCATGTTCTTGAAATGTGAGTGTCCATGACCCTTATCATAGGACAGAGAAGGTAGGATGGGTTCTTATGTGAAGAAAGAATAACTACACTGCATTATGTGGGAACAGTGGGAACCTAGGGGAATCTTAAATATGAAGTAAGAATGGACGTTGATTCCAAAGAATGCACTGAATTAGTAAATCATCGTGTTTCCAGGTTAGCAGGGAATTTTCCAGAACTAGGGTTATTTTCCACCATTTGAATCCCACCCTCAAAGGCAGAATGCTAGCTTTTTCAACCTCTATTCTAAAGAATCATTGCCCAGACCCTGGTGTGTGAACATTTGATCCAAATAGGAGCTATGTTGAGGAAGTAGGCATCATGGCAAATACTGTCTAGGAGAGGGATAACAGAAGCATCAGAATTCCAAGAGCAACAGCCACAGTTGTACAAGTGGAAAGGGGGGTGAGGTAGTGACAGGTTGCAGTGGATCCTTGAGACAGCTCTCCTGTCCTGTGGTCAATGTCACGCTCCTGTGTGAATAGCTTCCGAGATTGATTTTCTGATTTTAAGCATCTGGTAGAGTATTTTTGTTTGTTTTGTTGTTTGTTTTAATAAACTTGCTTTCTGCTAACCTAGAATGGATTCTATTGATTACTTCTGGGAGACCTGTCCTGCCTACAAGGTCACTGATCATGCTGTAGTGGACTTAGTAGACTGCCACATAAGTTTTACCTGTTTTTTTTTTTTTTTCTAATAGAGTATTTTCCAGGTATTATTCATTGTTGTTTGATGCACTTTTCCCAGTTTCAGGGTGTGTAGGATCCTTGCTTGCATTTTTTAGGGAAGAAAAAGAAATGATGTATGGGATAAATATCTTCATGGATGTGTCTACAATTCAACAAATGGCAGATTAAAAAAAATTAAGAGTCATGTCTCTCCATTGACTCCAGTAACAGTGGTATTGATCTGGACAGGCAGTAGTCTGGAAAATCTCTGTGTATGTCGCAGAATTAAATCATGGCTTTATGTTCTGCTGATATAGATTTAATAGAAAACGTGCACAATTCTGAAGTTTTCTGAAATTTTTTCCCTTCTCCAGAATATGACTCAGGGTTTGGCCCACAGACACAAGAGCACCTACTATTTCACATACTAGATTCAGCTATCTCTCATCGGAAGTAAACAAATTAATGCCTGTGGGTCTGAGAACCAGAAGAGACACACTGAAAACAGACGACTGTCAGGGGAGACATGGACTTCCTGTGTAACTGGAAGCTCATTAAGGATTCCAAATAAGATACACCTCGAGAGCAACTGATCTCAACAATATTAGATAAATATGACTGTTGAAGGAGATATGCACGAACGCCTTTGGACTAAATGTGTAAGATGCAGTCTTGACAGAGAGACCCTGTAATTAAGACATATCAAGTGGGTGTTTTCATGCGTCCCTACATTTTGCTTTGTGATCGTGTGTTGCTCTTTAAAATCTCTTATTCATTCGTTCATTCATTTATTCAGCCAACCATGAGGCATTTTTTGAGTATCAGCTTGGCATCAGACCCTGGGTAAACTGACCTTTCCTGAGTTGCTGCCATGATTGTTCAAAAGATGGCCAGGCTGATGGCTGGTTTAGGATGAAGGGGAATATTCATAACAAAGGAAACGAAGGGCTGAAGCCTGACCATAAAACCTTGACACAGAGAGACACCGAGGACGTGACTAAGTAACAACCAGAAAGACGCCTGCATACATGCAGAGCTCAGATTCATCTTTTGGTTAAATCCACACATTTATTATGTTAAATGAAGTGATCTGAAGTATAATCTTGCCCTCTGACTGCCACAATGATTTAATATTGTTGGTCTCCATCAATTCACCTCTCAGTCACTCCCTTCTGTAGGATGAAGGATGGAATAAATGAGAAGAGCCTCTCCAGGCCAATCCCCTGACCCCCACTTACACATGATTTCTGGTCACCTTTCTACAGCTCCAGCCTTCTGTTTATTCTGCCTCTACTGGCCCTAGGTCCTCTGTCCTTACTTCTCCAGACACCTGCCTTGCTTGGGCTCTCTCGTTAAGTGTCTCCTTCTAAGAGAAGCCATCTATAGCTTCTCTGTCCAAGTAGGCAGCCTGCTATCCTTGATTCTCCTGGGCACCCTGAGTTGACAGCACACATCTCCAGTACGTAAGACAGGCCTAACTATTGTCTGCCTTTATATTGTCACAGACTGATTCCCGGGATGAGAACAGCAGCTTTGTTTGTCCATTGTTTGCCATTTGCACTGAAGTCAGTCTCTGGCACACACCGTGCACTTAATATAGATTTGATGTGTAGATGACCCCATGAACTAACGAGCATGTGAACAGCACCAGTATCTCACTCTAGGACCACCTGCATCTCTGTTCTGTGATGTGGAGTCGGCTTCCTTTATACTCAGACCCAGAGCCATTTTGCCCCTGTTGCCTTGCTCTTAAAGCAACTACAGAAGTCTCAACTTCTGTGAGAAGTGGGCTTCTGAATAATTCAAGAATGTAAGCTTTCAAAGCAAAGGCTATGGGGCAGCATCTTTAGGGACCACATCTCCACAGTATTCTGCTCACACATTCCTTCATTCCTTCAGCACACATCCTAGTGCTTTCTCCACACTCCACTGTCCCCTACCACCCGAGAGTGTCAAAGCAGACCTGGCCTCAAGGTTCTCCAGCGTCCTTCAGTCCCTACCTGTTACAGGGTATAACTGGTATACCCTGCCTTCTACCTTGAACTTTTCCAGCTCAGAGTCTGGGCTGCCCCGCCCCACAGAGGCTCTTCCCTGTGCAATCTAGACTTTTCCGTTACCTGCTCTCTTTTGCTCTTTTTATACCTTTGGCCTCCTGGCTACTTGGTTGCCCTTTCTCCCTTTTCCTCCCCGTCTCTCAACATGGCTCAGGGTCAAGACCACCCTGGACTCTCCAAGTGTGGCTATACTTTCCCAAACACCTATGAGAAACTTTCTTCTCTAGCATACCTACGAGCCATCATGTCTTTTTCTTTCCTTCTTATTTCTTTTGTTTAATTCACCACCCACCACCAAGTTACTTCTCCTGCTCAACTGCCAGTAACGTGAACAGAGCCAGAAGGGCCCAAGATTCTCAACCATGTCCCAATTTGCTTTGAGCAAATCCATGCATTCTTATGTCACCAAGGGGAAAAGAAAATCTTTCCCCATGGGAAGCCCTCTCTTTTCCTTTGTGATACTGAAGTACATGGAGTCATAGAGCAGAGAGCTTCTCCAACACTGCTGGGGACAGGCCTGTCACCTTCCGTGACAACCTTCATGATGATGTAGGAAAAACTCGTGTTCACAAGCTGATTAAATGCAATGCTCCTGTTTTTCCTCTTAGCCTATCACAGTCTCTCTGGCTCCCCATGGTAACTCATTTGTGTCTTATCTGCTTTGCTTTGTTGTTGCATTTTTGGACAGGCTTGTAAGAAAAGGCTGTTCATCCGTCTCCTCTGTGGGCCCCATATGGTCCTCCCTCTGGCTCTCCCTCATTCCTTCCGCAGCTTCACTTGAAACCTGTTCCCCACTGCTATGAACAGTGTTTAAACCATTGCTTTATTTGGAGAATTCCTTATTTAAGAACTGGCTCATCCTCTGAGTCGATACTGCATTAATCAGTGCATTATCTCCTCGGGTTACCTTTCACAGCTGGTTTAGTTTCAATGCCCAAGTCCGTTTTAATCTGAGAACCTTGTTGGCAGGACAGCGATTTACTGTAGCCACAGCAGAAGCACGTAAAGCAAGGGCTAATGCTTCACTGATGTGTTCACAGAAAGACACACACTTCCTTGGACACGGCTACCTCACAGCCCAGATCATTCCTTTGTGGGAGTTTGACTAATACTCTGGATCTTTTTTTTTTATTTTTCAACTGCTAACAGGAGCGACAGTCATTACCTCTGTTTACCTACAAGGCTGCTTCACGGTTTGATTTATTGTGTTTGAGGTAGATGATTCTGTACCAAGTCACCAGACAACGCACCAGTCTCAGAAAGGAAAAATATAAAATGGACTGCTCTCCTTAATATGCAATAAAAAAAAAATTACTTGGGAGATATCCTTGAGCTGACAACATCAGATAGATTTATTTGATTGCTAATGTAATTTAATATGTGATGTCTTGTTAATCAGTTCATGTTCAACATGGATAAAGAGAATAATAGTTTACTCTGTCTTCACAATGCTGGCAGAGGAGGTGGGGCTGAGGGGTTCTTTAATGTGTGGTTATTGCCGACATTTCTGGAAAGTACATCAGCTTGTGGACGTCTCCTGAGAGGATCAACAGAGATGATTGACTTTCAAAGCCATGCAGCTAGACAGCAAGGACTGACTGCATATCCTGAGTCTCTGAGTCGGCAGCCTGCCTCTCACACAAGGTTCTGCAGCCTCCTTTTTTTTTTTTTCAAATAATTGCTTTCATTTGATAAATATTTTAAAAGCTGTCAGGGATGCTTTCACAGGACAAAATAGGGAGGATCCACCCACCTAGATATTAATCTTCAGTCAGTCCTGGTGACGTGAGAATTTTCTCATAATGTGCTCTGGGGGGGGGGGGACTGTCAAGAAGGTAATTAAAATTGCTGTCATACCTTTAGGCTACTGCAGACTATGGGGTCCCTTGAAGGTCAGTCATGTAAAGAGGAGCCTGTGCTTATGAAAAATAAGCCCGGCATTCTTTGCAGAGTCGCAAAGGGCAGTGTGTGTTCTGGTTTCAAAATACGGCTTCTTAATTAAGAACTATGGAGCAATTACTTCTGAGGGGAACCATCAAAATCATGAGGCAATGAGAATCCACCTAGATGCATAAGATGTTGAGGATGTCTCACTCCTGGCTAGGGACAGATTACTGGAGTGTGCTGGGGTCTGGGGGTGTTCGCATGGAGGCTGCATAGTGAGAGAGAAAGTCTGCAGGGTGAGTGGCTGGAGAGCAAATCACAACCCAGCTACTTGGTACTTTTTAGGAGGTTGTGAGGCAGGTCTTCACTCAAAGGTTTACTCCTATTAATACCCAGAGCCAGTAGTGGAGGGGACCTAGAGAACCAAAGCTTTCTTCTCTACCTCTTGCATGTATCTAACCAGAATGAAGAAACACCAACAATTAGTGTGACTCTGGGATAGGTTTCTTAAACGAAAGTGCTTTACAAAAGAGAAGTTTTTTTTTTGAGAATGTTGGGTTGCTTGCTTGGTTGGTTCTTGTTTGTTTTTTCCTAAGCATCTCATGGAGTGTAGAACTAAGAAGTGGAAAACCAGACTCTGGGGAGAAATGAGAGGGCCTCAGCAATGTCTTTGGGTGCATTTTAAACACTCGGGTTTAACGGACTGCAGCAGCGTGACAAGCTGAGGTCTAATGTGTTTGACTTATAGGGAATGTGTTTGGAACTCACTAAAGCCATGGCTGAACGAAGCTCAGTTCAGGCTCGGCCAAGCTTTTAAAGCAAGTATTTATGTGCTCATCACAGTCAGCCTGACAGGCAAGCAAAGCCATAAAGATCAAAATAGCAGATATTTGGTGATTTAAGATAAACCGTCCTGAGCCAGGTGGTGATGGCGCATGCCTTTAATCCCAGAATTTGGGAGGCAGAGGCAGGCAGATTTCCAGTTCTAGGTCAACCTGGTCTGCAAGTTCCAGAAATACCCAGTCTAGAAAGAAAGAAAAAAGAAAGAAAGAAAAGAAAGAAAGAAAAGAAAGAAAGAAAGAAAGAAGAAAGAAAGAAAGAAAAGAGAGAAGAAAGAGAAAGAGAGAAGAGAGGAGGAAGAGAGAAGAAGAAGAGAAAAGAGAGAAAGAGAGAAGAGAGAGAAAGAGAGAAAGAGAGAAAGAAGAGAAAGAAGAGAGAAGAAAAGAGAAAGAAGAGAAGAGGAAGAGAAAGAGAAAGAGAAAGAGAAAGAGAGAAAGAGAGAAGAGAGAAGAGAGGGAGAAAGAGAGAAGAGAAAGGAGAAAGAGAGAAAAGAGAGAAGAGAGAAAGAGAAAGAAAGAGTGAGCTAAAGAGCTGTCCTGTGCTCACATCTAGCTATGATGATGTGGTACCTACTGTGTTTTAGGGACATGGTCAACAGAGAATCAGGCCTTCCTTGTCAGAGTCTAATGATACCTCTAGGAATCTTACAAGGCTCTGTGTACTTTCTAGACTCCCCAGAGGGTGTCACTCCACACATACACATGAAGAGAATGCACAGAATGCACAGAGATCCTGTGTGGACATAAAGCTCCCTTTTGGAGAAACCTGAGTCTATAGTTCACCTAGCCTCACATCACTCAAGGAGGTCAGAGTCTTGGCTGTTTTAGGTAGAGGAATTATTTTCACAATGACCTAAGCACTTTGGAAACGTCAGTCCTAAGTCTCTCAGGAACACATTCTCATGATTTTAGTAAGCTCTGGGGGAGGGAAACACCTGACCGAAGACCAAGAGCCTGGTAGGTGTAGCGAGCATGGAAGTCACCACTATGAGGCGTTTGCCTCTCCCACTCATGATCATTTACTCACAATCATTAAGAAGCATTTCCTTTGAGCCTGAGCTGAAATCTTGTCAGTCCCACAAATTGAGCAATGATTGCCAGCTTCTAGAGAGCATCTAGAAATGAAAGCAGATGGGCTAGAAGTTGGGGGAGTTCAATGGAGGAAGAAGAGTGCTGGGACCATATGCCCAGCCCCTATGTTCAGTTCCACAATTTATCAAGTTCAGAATATTCCATCCTATGTAACTTTAATGGTGTGTATATGCTCAGCTCGGGGAGTGATACTATTAGAAGGTGTGGCCCTGTTGGAGTTTGCATGTCACCATGGATGTGGGCTTTAAGGCCCTTATCCCAGCTGCCTGGAAGTCAGTATTCTGCTAGCAGCAGATGAAGATGTAGAACTCTCAGCTCCTCCTGAACCATGGCTGCCTGGATGCTGGATGCCATGTTCCTACTTGATGATGATGGACTGAACCTCTGAACCTGTAAGCCAGCCTCAATTAAATGTTGTCTTTATAAGAGTTGCCTTGGTCATGGTGTCTGTTCACAGCAGTAAAACCCTAACTAAGACAGTAACACAGACTTCACAATGAAACTAAATATGCTTTCTTCTTTGCTTATTCCCTTTTGCTTCAGATTATTTTATTCTTTTCTTTTTTGGTATAAGAACCATAGTTTTTCAGACTAAGAATATAGCTCAGTTGGTAGTGCTTGCTAACATACACAAAGTCCTAGGTTCAATCTCCAGTACTTCACAAACAAGGAGTGTGGCATGTGCCAGTAACCCTCTCACTTAGGAGGTTGAGGCAGGTGGATCAGATTTACAACAAAAGGGGAGAAGTTGGTTAGGTTTTTGTTGGTTTGTTTAATTTTTTTTTTTTTTTTTTTTTATTTTGAGACTGGGTCTCAGTCACCCAAGCTAATCTCTCTAATGTGCTATGTAGCCAAGGGTGACCCTGATCTTCCCTTTCAATCGGTAGAATTAGAGGTACATGAGAACACACCCAAGCAAAGAGACTAAGAACCTAAGTAAATTATCTACTTCTAAAAGCTTCCTAAGGCATCATCCTTGAATATCCTTCTGCTATACCAAGTCTACTGTGTGCCATGAGGAAGGGGAGAGAATACACCTGTGGGCTCACAAAACAGCAAAATCTTTATTATTCCCACCACATAAGCAGAGTCTCTGATTGATGCAGGCAGCCAAATAGGGGCTTAGAAGCCTTGTTTCTTCTGGCACCCCTGAGTGGGGGGACTGAAGCAGAGTTTATAAGCATAAAACATACAAGCATCTGAGCCATGTTATTGTTATAATTTTTACCAATCAGAACTCAGGGATTAGGGACTTCCCCCAGCTTTCCACCATTGTCAACTGGCATTGAATGGGAGTGCATTTGTCCAACTAATCAAATTCATTTGCTCTTTCTGCGATTAGGAACAGGTATTATATTTTGGGTAACTGTTGTTAAACAGGTATATTTTGGGTAACTACTGTTGCTTAGAGAGGGGGTTGGTCAGTTTAAGTAAAATGAAGTCTGAAGTCAAAATGGTGGCAGACAAGTTCCCTTTATCTGCCCCCAATACTTCCTATCCTTCCTCCTACATTCAGTTTACTAGCCAGTCTTGTCAGTGATATCTCTGAAATGTATCTTCCCACTCCTCTTGAAGAGGAACTTTGGAACACTTGTCCTCCCACCCCCATGGGAGAGGCTAATTAACATTTCTTGATCAGAGGACACTTGCTGGATTAACATTCCTTGGTCTGAGGAGGAAGGGAGAGGCTGATTAACATTCCTCAGACCACAGGAAGGGAACGCACCTGAGGTGGGGAAGGCTCAGAGCATGTAGACACAATTCACAGGACAGACCAACCCTTGCCACCTACAGACAAGGAAGGTCCTTGCCACCTCATTCCCCAATGACCAATCAGTTTAAAAGTCACATTGTTATGCCAAACATATTGGCCTAGTCACTGTTTCTCTAGTCTACCCCTTAAACTGTATAAAAACTGACCAAATGGGCTGCCCAGGGTCACCATCTTTCCTTCAGGTGCAGGACGACCCCAGTGCATTGGATCATTAAAATTCCTCTTGTTTTTTGCATCGATTCACATCTCCAAGTGGTTCACTCAGGGGGTCTCCTGTAAACTAAGGCTCACAAGAGTCTTTTTTTTTTTTTTTTTTTTTTTCTGGTTTTTCAAGACAGGGTTTCTCTGTGTAGCCCTGGCTGTCCTGAAACTCACTCTATAGACCAGGCTGGCCTCGAACTCACAGAGATCCCCTGCTTCTGCCTCCCATGTGCTGGGATTAAAGGCATGCACCACCACTGCCCAGCGGCTTACAAGAGTCTTACATTCTCCCTTTTCCTTGCCAGTCCAGGTCATCATCTCATCTCCTGTGACCCAGGGCTCGTCTTTTCTGATCCCTTTTCTACCCAGCTGCAGTTCTAATATTCCTAAACTGGAAGTGAAAACAAATTATTCTCCCTCATTAAACCTTTTAATTGTTTCTCAGCACCAGGATAAATCACAACACCCTTTTAAGGGCAGCCGAGAATGCTCTGCGGGTCTCCAGCCTCACCTGCCTCTGCGCTGACCTTTGTTCTCTCGAGCTCACTTAGAGACCCAAAGGAGACCAGTGGCAGTCCAAGCACGCAGGCACTGTTTTAACAGTGAATGCTGAAGGAGAGAAGGGGACACACACATACACAAGAAAGAAAGAAAGAAAAACAAAGAAAGAAAGAAAGAAGAAGGAAGGAAGGAAGGAAGGAAGGAAGGAAGGAAGGAAGGAAGGAAGGAAGGAAGGAAGGAAGGAATCTGTGGAGATGGGTCAGTTGGTAAGAGAGCTTGCTGTGCAGGATGAGGACCAGAGTTTGAATCCCAAATACCCACATAAAACTCAGGCATGGCCTCACACAAGTGTAACCCCAGCCTTTGAAGACTGAGGCAAGCAGATCCCAGGAGCTTGGGTGAGCTTCAGGTTCCGTGAGAGACCTGTCTCAAAGGAATAGGAAGAGAACAATAAAGGTAAATGTCCAATGTCTTCCTCTGACCTTTCCTTGCATGCACATGGGTCCATGTAGCCACAGTCATGCATGTGACATGCACAGATACACACACACACACACACACACATAAGAGAGAGAGAGAGAGAGAGAGAGAGAGAGAGAGATCTTAATTTATAGCTAACCAATTTGTTTTCCTCTTAGGTCTCTCCAGGCAGATGACCTCAAATATCGAGTTTAGAACAATTAAAAAGATTGCTTTGAAGGTTTGCAAAACTATAGGTTCCATACAAAGAGAAAACATATTGAATAGCCACATTCCCAGTATGCAGTTGGGCGCCTTAGGCATCTTCAACCATTTGTGTTGTTTTGCAGAACAGAGAACTCCCACTCCTTCTGGTCAAAGGACAAAGCCCTGGAGAAATACAAATGCAATTTAAAAGAGTTCTTGGTCAGTGTAGCCATTTGCATTCAAAAGAAATTATTTCTGAAGCGTCCCTCTCAGAATTCCAATTAGAGAGGTAAAATTCCCTGCACATAAATGAGAAGGTTTAAATTGAGGTGTAGAATCATATTGAGGTTACTAACTTAATACTGTTTGGGCCATCAAATAAATGTTCCATAGTGCTTTGCTCATAACACATGCAAGTTCTATCTGGGTTAGTTTGGGTTAATAGTCCCTTTAATTATCCTAATGAGGCTCACTTGCTTGCCAAGCTATATTCTCATACCACTTGGCTTTATCATACTACTGTCTATTTTTAACAGCTTCCCTAAAATGGGTGTCAAGGGAGTCAGTGCTGTCTGGGGGAGGAGAATTTATATCTGTGACACTGAATTCATTCATTGATTCCAGAGATTTAAGAGCACCTACTATGAACCAGACATTGGGCACAACAGTAGAGACATAGTAGGAACAAGGCAGTTTGTGTTTGTGAGAGGCTTGAGTCAGGTTAATACTAGTTAGCATGTAATCTGCACGTGAAGAATAGCTGGCAAGGACAGGGACTACGGCAGTGTAGCCTGATTAAGGACAGTGTCTAGGAGGCTTGTGATTCAGTGTAAACTCAAACAAATCAAGCTGAGCTGTGGGTGTCCTCAGCAAGGGAAACAGCCTGACTGGACCTAGAGAGGCAGTGTCCGGGCACTGAGCACCCCAGATACTCAGCCCTTATCAGTTTCCCTGGGGCACACAGGCCTCCACTCTCCTGTCCTCTGGACCCCCAGGTGCCTCTCCATCCCCCAAAATAGGAACCAGCTCTTATCTCCGTTTCCAGTGGGATCTCTTCAGAGTCCAATCTCCAAAACAATTCAAGCTATAAGAACAATGTGTAGGGAAATGCACACAGCCCCGGATGTGATTGTCACTCTAAAGCACCTCGGGGAAACAACTGTCTGATTTACTTCAGTTCTCCCCTTATGAAACTTAGGACCAGGAAGCACAGATTTACCTATCTATAACTTACTTCATTTTACTACAGCACAAGCTTCACGCTGGCAAGAGCCTTTCTTCAGCTTCAGTGGTTTCCAAGTGTCCAGCAAAGCACTAGGTGTTCCGGAAATATTTGTTGAAATATGTAATTCATTTGATGGGGGATATTATGTTCTGACAATCTTGACTCTCAAGAGCCCTCGATGATGCAAAGAAAGAGGTAGTGTTTCTTCAGAGCAGGTGGTCAAGGTTCTAACCATGCAAGTGAACTGCAGACAAGGCAGTTCAAAACAGGGGCAGTGTAGACGCTGTGGCCCTCTCATCCGGGCTTCCGCTAAAGCCTTCTTTGTTAAATGTTATCCCTATGTGCCAGGTAGGTGTGATTTTTTTTCTTTTCAGCCTGAAATCTCAGATGCTCTGTAAATCCACTCATCATTCAAAGCCTTACCTGGTAGGACTAAAATAACAACATTACTAAAGAGACACACACAGATGGGTCAATCAATGTCCCTCGACTTTTCAAAGCCACTACAACCACTACAACAAAGATCCTGACCAAGACCTGGTTCTTCCCAGCTTTTGAATCTTGTCTTGGGATATGAGTGTTTTTGTCTGTCTGTTTGTTTGTTTGTTTTGTTCTATGTGTGGTTTTTCAAGACAGGGTTTCTCTATGTAGCCCTGGCTATCCTGGAACTCACTCTATAGACCAGGCTGGCTTGGAACTCAGAGATCTATCTGCCTCTGCCTCCCAAGTGCTGAGATTAAAGGGTGTGCCCTGCCATCCAGCAGTTGTTAATGTATGCCCATGTATGGAAGTCAGAGGACTACAGTGCTTTGTAGTTTTCTGTGTACAAGTCTCATACTGCTTAGATATGGTAGTTTATATACCAAGAGCCCCAGGATCCCTGGACATCCTGATACCGCAGGGAGGGTACAGCTAAGTCACCTCCCTCTTCCCTCTGCAGTCTCTGAGGTGCCCTTGGGCAATTCCAGCATAAGGAGTCCCTCCTGTGCCTCTTCCACTCTGGTCCCCACTTCAAATGAGCTCAGCTATCTCTACTTACTGCCCATCAAAATCCTCTGAGGCAAAGAAATAGTCTTTCCACACACGTGCAATAAAAAACACGGACGCGAACGAGCAAAGAATACCAAGAATTTTTCATCCTACACAGAGTCCTGCTCAGCCATCTCAACCAGTCACACTCAAGTGCTAGCTAAAGAAACACCCCTAGGAGGGCCCCAAGATGGAGGCTAAATGCCCAGTATTGACACCATTCACTCACTGCCCGGACAATAAACAGAAATGAAGGAATATTGGCCAGGCTCATTTCCACATTCCTAGCTCTTAGAGACAGAAGGCTCTTGCCAGCTCCTGTTTGGATTCTGTGAACTCCCCAGGCTTCCTAGGAACCTATCCGGTGTGTGACCCTTTCCACCTTCTGAGACAGCGAAGCTTTCTTCCATCCTCACCTCAAACCACTAGGAAGAGTCTCGGAGACTTCAAAAGTAGCTCGCTCAGACACTGCTGTTGGTGGCTAGAATATAAATGTTCAAGAGTCCTGACATCTTCTATGGGGATCTTTCAAAAGACTTCAAAGAAAGCACTCTCCTACTTTGAGAAATTCCCACATAAGTAATAAATGAAAATAATTGCCCCTTTCTAGATGCATTGATCTCATCTAGAGAGACTGGTTGGTTAAACAGGCTGGAGAGACTGTGAATGTGAATGTTGCCTGGGGCCTCAGCAGTGTGTGGACTCAGGGGGGAGCACTTGGGGAGGGGCTCTTGTTATCACTGCCTCTTCCCAGCAGCCCCCAGAATGATGTGTGGGCACTGGAATTTGGAAATAAATTTCATTCACTCTTGGAGAAATTATTATTTTTCTTTTTCTAAATACTGAATTTGTCAAGTGCTGTTGTTTGAGACAGTCTCAATGTAGCCCAGGCTGGCCTCAAATTCACTTTGAAGTAGTCAAATATGACCCTGAACTTCTGATCCTCTGGCCTCTCCTCAAGTTCTGGGATTACAGGCATGTGTCACCATGCCCAATCTATGAAGTGAAAGGGATTGAATCCAGGGCTTTGACATGCTAAGCAAAGGCTCTACCAACTGAGGTACATCTTCGGCCACTAAGATGGGCTTTTAAAGAATGAAGTTTCTTCAGTGAAATTAAAATCTGAAGCAGTCTTATTGAGGATGCAGCATTTCCCCCTATTTACAGAACCTTGTCTCACAGTGTCACATGAAATAGGAGCTGGTCTTGAACAAGAAGGAAAAGCTTAGTGTCCAATCCTCTACTGGAAGATGAGAAAACACAGTGGGAAGATTTTAAGTGGGAAAAAAATGAAGCAAATGTTCTCATTCTTGGTCCTCAGTTCCCCTGAAATTATCTCTGTCTGGTAGAGCTTTTGAGAGAAATGGATAAAGTAACATCCGGAAAAACTCCAAGCACAGCCCAGCTGGGGCCTCAGGGTCAGTGAGTTAGCTAGCTTAGTTAGTACCGGAAGGAAGTCACATTCTGCCCCAAATGGTGGTTTTTCTCAGTCTTAGATAGATGCATGTCTGGATTTCTGGGTGTTGGTTTGGTTTGGTTTGGTTTGGTTGGGTTGGGTTGGGTTGGGTTGGGTTGGGTTGGGTTGGGTTGGGTTTGGTTTGGGTTTGGTTAATTCAAGCTAACGTTCACCTTTGGACCTTGAGTTTACTGTCCTGCTGGAGAACTTTCCAGGTATTTCTGTTGTGCAGCTATGTTAAGTTGAAAAACCCATAAGGCCAAGCAAGCCCCATGTGTGTCAATGAATGAACACCAGACAGGCAGTAAATGGATGGGGACTTAAATATCGTAATGAAATTTAAAACCTAATGTTTGAAATGTTTGAAAACAACATCTATCAATAGCAAACATATAAGTGCTACAAAAAGATAAACAGTAATGACTAGCTTAATCACATAAAGCAATTGGGTTTAGTGTAATTTGGACGTGGTGGCTCATGACTGTAATCCAGCACTCAGAAAGCCCAGGCAGTAGGATCACTCCAAGTTCAAAGCCAGCCTGGGTTAGACAGTGAGTTAGAGGCCATAGTAAGACCTGCCCTTGAAAAACCAAACCAACCAACCAAACAAACAAAAATAATAATTGAAAACAAAACATAGTTCACAAAACAGAGTTCTCAGCTGACCTATATTTAGGAAAGACTTGCTGACCCAACTAAAGGACAGAAAAAAAGGCGCAGCTAAATTAACAAGAGGGCAGTCATTTAATGCAGAAATCCAGTTAACATAAAGAGACACAAGCCAAACAACAGAGAAGACTTCAAACGCTGCTGCATAGTGTTACGGTTGAGCTCTTACACGGTTGTCTGTCATTCTTATGCGTTTGAACTCCAGTACAAAGACAGAGAGTGGACTTCAATTCATTAAAAGTAATAAGGCAACAGAAGGAGAATCCTCTTGTGACAAGGAACATTCACAAATAATGCACAAATATCAGGTGCTGACACAACAAGACGCCATCAGGACGAGTTCTGAAGATGCTGCATTAAAATCCAACAAGCCTGGCACAGTGACAAGAAAATTATACTCGTTTTGTTATGAATCCTCTTGCAAATAGAAACGACTCTTGGGTAATCGTTATATACAAACTTTCTGAAATAAATGGAAACCATACAAATTTTTCCACCGCTGTTCCACTTTTCTGATGCTGACAAATGTCCTGCACGCACTCCTCGCTCCGCACAATCAAAGCATAGTCATTTAAAGCACTTGAACCCACTGCTGTCTTGTCCGTAGAAAGGTTGGGAAGTTCTGCATGATTCTCTATCAGTCATCCGGAAAGGGCTGCAGGCAACAGGTTGGAATGTAAAAGACCTCATTGTGCTTGGAACCCTGATGTGAACTCAGTTCTGCTCCCTAATGGAGCTCAGACCCGCTCCGCTCGGACCTGGGCCTTCTTCCGGTGCAGACAGTCATACCGTGGAGTCCCTGCCAGACTTTAGATGTGCAATCTTGGTCCGGCTAATAAACGGATAAGCGATGCAGAGACCTCCAGCTGCCACAATAAAACCTAAGCTGCACCAGGCACAAAAGATAGACCAGCTGTAGCCGTGTTCCACGTCATGAGGCAGGCTGTAAATTAGCTTCGGGACCCGGTTCAAATCATAGGAGACGCTGGCTGCGTACGTGCAGAGCGAGATGGTGCAAAATATCCCTGGACATGGAGAGAACAGAATGGTCAGTTGGGCTTTGCTGGTGACCAGGCAGTTGCCAGACAAAACTTTATACAACCCAGATCACTCCAAAGCCAGGGACACCTGGAATTTTTTCACTTGAGTGGATTCGTTCAAGAAGCTGTGACAAAGAGCAATGAAAATTCTGACAACTTGAATCGTTCAGATTTGTTTTGCCTAGTTTAAATAACTATGCATGTTTCAATCTAGGTTTGGTTTTAGTTTTTAAAAATAACTTAACAATGGGGCTGGAGAGATGACTGAGCAGTTAAGAGCAGTGTCTGCTCTTCCAGAGGTCCTGAGTTCAATTCTCAGCAACCGCATGGTGGCTCACAACCATCTGTAATAGGATCTGATATCCTCTTCTGGTATGTCTGAAGACAGCTACAGTGTACTTATATACATAAAATAAATAATTAAAAATAATAATTTAATAAAAAACATTTGGTCTTTGGTTTTGTGTATGTGTGCACATGTGCGTGTGTGTATGTGTGTATACATGTATGAGTGTCTATGTGCTGGCACATGTACATGAGCAGGTACGTATGGAGGACAGAAGATGGTCTTGGGTGTCAACTTGAGGTGCTCTCCCCTTTTCTTTTTGAGACAAGGACTCTCGAAAGCCTGGAGCTCAACCAAGTAGAACAAGCTGGTTGGGTAGTGAGCCCCAGACATCCATTTCTCTGCCTCCCCAAGGTTGGAGATCAAACTCCAATTCTCAAGAAAACCAGCATGCTACCAATGGTGCTGTCTCCCAGGCTATGTTTTTGGTTGTTTTTTTGCTTTTCTGAGACACTGTTTCTTTTAGCCCAGGCTGGTATGGAACTCACAAGTCGGGAGGATGACCTTGTAGTCTGACCCTTTTGTCACCACTGCTGGAGTGCTGGAATCAAAGCCTGTACCACCATGCCTGGTTTTAGGCAGTGCTGGAGACTGAACCCAGGGCTGCAGACACACAAAGCAAGCACCTTACTTTCGGAGGACATTCCAGCCCTTAAAACAATTCTGTTTTTAGTAGGAAAAAATCTAACGATGTCTCAAATCTAATATACACCAGCTGTCATTTCCTTTGTTCTATATCAGACCTACATTTTCATACAGTTGCAATCATTATACAAATATATCATCTTTTTTTTTTAATGATGATTATTATATTTATCATGTTGCCTGTAAATTAAATGAATTATTAGAAGGGGCCATTTGCTGGAGAATAGAACTTCAGCAATTTTAAAAAAAATATAATAATGAATACTTCCAAATACTATAAATTAAGTCTAGGAATTTGGGATTGATGTAAATATCTTAGTAAACGTACTGTTCACTTCAGTCATGCAAATTGTAATTAATTTGAGTGGTAAGAAAATATATATATGTGTGTGTGTGTGTGTGTGTTGTTACACCAAAATTTACCTTATTATATCAATATGTGTATAAATAATTGTCCTTCAAGAACACTAAAATCAGGATTGGGCAGACAAAACAAAGGTCATTTGGTAAAGTTCTTGCTTCTCAAGCATGAAAATCTTGGTTTGGATACCAACATAAAAAGCCAATCCTGTGGCACCTACTTATAATTACAGTCCTAAAACAATAAAGATAGGCAGATAGCTATCCTCCCGGCTTGCTAGGCAGTTAGTCTAATTCACTGGGCCAGTAAGGGACACTGTTAAAATTCAAAACGCAACGCTTGTCACCTGAGGTTACCATCTGACTTCCAGCATGTAGGTGCACACATGTGTAAGCACACTCCTGTGCGCACACACACACATATACACACACCACACACACACAACACAACACACACATACACACACTACACACAACACACACACCAGAATACTAATAAAAGAACCTTTTAATGCTAAAGGGATGATCCAAGGACACCCTTAGGGACAATTTATCGGCATGGGCATAGGATGAGAACAGGGTGTTTGTTGAATTCATGAAATAAAACGAACGAATGAAAACAGAAACTGGCATTCAATCAAGTGTCAGAATGTCTAAAGCCTACAAAGTCCCTCATCATGCCCTGGATTATCCCTGTGGACAAAGGAAGTGGCATCTGTTTGCTGGGAAATGGCTTTCATATCCTTGGGGATACATGAGGCACAGATTTTAGAACTGGAAAGACAGAGGCAGAAAGAAGCCAGAGCCCAACCCCTATTTTAATCTGCAGCTTTGGACATCAAAGCCACTAGCGGAGAAACAAACAGAGCAGGCAGCAACTGGCAGGATAAAGATCACTTTAGGAGTTCTGGGCTCCAACTTCATTCATATCATGCTAGGGCATATTACTTAAATCTTTTTTCAGATGTGCACTTGGAAAATATACTCTTTTTTGGTGCTCTATCTGAGATAATTTGCTATTTTCTACTCTTTGTCTGGCTTTGTCTCTAATCTCTAAAATAAATGATTTTTGTTTTTCTGAACCAAGTATTATCTATTGACTTCTCTCTGAGGTTTCTTTCTTTCTTTCTTTCCCCCCCCCCTCTCTCTTTCTTTCTTTCTTTTTTTTTTCCTTATAAAGCAGATGTACCACTCGAATTGTCCACAAGGGAAACTAGGATGGAAGTCATTCTTTTATCAAGGCATAGACCATTTAAAAGAATACTTCCCTGCGTTTACCAAGCCCTGTGAAGAGCTGTTCTTACATCTGTGCACATGATTGCACTAACAACGAAAGCCATGTTTGTGCACAGCAAGACCCTAGAGGAATGCTAGAACAATAAGCCTGTTGTGGGGGCGGGGAGGGGCTGAAATTGATCTCTGGAGAATCCACAGGTAGGCCATCATGGTGGAACAATGACCCAGGGAAAACAGCTCCATCTCACTCTCCGACGTCTGCACAAGGCTGACTGCCTGAAAGCAAGCATTTTAACAAGCAGCACAGTCGCCATGACCTCTGAAAGCTTCGGTTCAAACTTAGACTTCCCAAGCGTCCTTTGATGTAAAACACACGGGGCTGGGCTGCAAGAAACACACATTCTAGTCTCAGCTCTGTGGGATCCTGATACTGCCTAGCCTTCCCTTGAGTCTTAGTGTATCTCGGGGCTTAGCAACACAAGTCTCTTGTGGTGTCAAACGCTCATAATTCTGCTAATCCAAAATAAGACCCAGAATAAGTTTATTTTCTAAGACATCTTCGTGACTACAGTACAGTTAGGAAACGAAGTTCAAAAAAAAAAAAAAAGCAACAGCTTGCATCTGTTGCTTTCTGAATAAACCCTGATTTTTATGAATACCCCCTTCCTTCCACCGACTCTATGAAACTGTTTCTGGTGTGGTGTACTTTATTATTACACCTCATATTCATGCTGAATAGGAAAAGGTGGTGGTAAGGACCCACTTGATCTGAAGACATGACCAGGGTAAAGGTTTCTCTTTGCCTTGTGCCCTGAATGAAGTTCTCCTGGGCCCTTGGTGAACACAGACCTCAAAGACACTGTGTGGAGTGTCTCTAACTGGATTTCTTTCTTTCTCCAAGATGCCAGGGTCTGAAGCTCCCTAAACCTAAAATCTGCCCCCCCACCGCAGTCCAGTGAGCAAAACATCGACTATTTTTGCTTACTTTCAGTTTCTACCCTCACTCTTAGATCCAACTTGTATTGTTATGGTTTGTAGTTTAAACATCTATCAAAGGTCAAGTGTCAAAGCTTTGTTTATCTGCATGTGAGTGTTAAATATAATGATACTAACTGTATGCCAGTGGTGGGCCTGAGAAAGGAAGCTAACACATAGTTATCCCATGAGCCAAAAGGTAAGGAGAAAAGGGAAGACTGTAGTGCGGGAGGAAAGGGGGAGGGGAATTAACATTAGCTTCTTTTCCCAGATCTCGAAATCAAAGAACAAATGTTATCTATAATAATAAAGTGGAGCAGCCGGCTGGAGAAAGGCAGGTGGTTATATGTCAGCCTCCTTTCTGGAGCTGACCACTCTGTTATTACACGTAACAGTGAGCATGACTGGGAGACAGAGGCACCTTTGACAGATGGGGACTGGTAGAAGAAGATTAGGTCACACTCTTGAGGGGGCTGTTGGAACTCCATGCGCTCATTCTGTCTATGGGCCCAAAGCAAAGGGGCCAAGAAACCGTGAACTTAAAACTCTGAAACCACGAACCCAAGGGCAAAACAGAACAAAATTGTCATGGTTTGAATATGCTTGGCCCAGGGAGTGGCACTATTAGGAGGTGTAGCCTTGTGGGAGTAGGTGTGTCACTGTGGGGGTGGGCTTTAAGACAGTCATCCTAGCTGCCTGGAAGCCAGTCTTCTCCTAACTGCCATCAGATGAAGATGGAGAACTCTCAGCTCCTCCTGTACCATGCCTGCCTGGATGCTGCCATGCTCCCACCTTGATGATGATGGACTGAACCTCTGAACCTGTAAGTCAGCTCCAATGAAATATTGTCCTTTTAAGAGTTGTCTTGGTCATGGTATCTGTTCACAGCAATAAAACCCTCACTAAGACAAAAACAAAACTTTTTTTCTTTTTCACGTATTTTGTCATACTTACAGAATGCTAATACACTTTGCAAATTGAATTGTCCCTTTCTCTTGTTTTCTCTTCCTTGCTTGTATTCATCTTATCATGAAATACTATATGCATCTCCAGCTACTCAGGTCCTTTGAGAAAGAGATACTCCTCAAACTGATGACTTGTGAAATGGTTTAAGGGAGAACAGGCCAACTGTCCCATCCATGTGCCCTGTATGCTCTTCCTTCTTCTCACAAGCTGTTTTCCAGCTGTGCCTTCCCTACTTCTAAAAGCTACTCTGAGTTGTTCTGAGTGAGTGGAAAACAAAAAGAGATAAACAAGAAGAGCTGTTCTGTCCATCCAGACCCTCACATACTTGAGGAAGCCTATAAATGCCTAATGGCTACAGCTGTTCTTGGCATGATGGAAATGAACTGAGAGAACACAAACTTTTACCACAATATAATGTCTCACTCAAGATACTACTGAAAAAAAAAAAAAAAAAAAAACCCTGGACATAGTGGCACACACTTTTAATCCCAGCACTTGTGAGACAACAGAATGCCCCGTGCCTCTGTGAGTTTGAGGCTAGCTTAGTATACAGACATAGGAGTTCCAGGACACACAGAGCTACATAGTGAGACTTTGTCTCAAAACAAACAAACAAACAAAATCCTAAACTTGATCACTCTAAAAAAAATTTATTTTAAATAATAAAGACAGGCCCACTGCAGGCAGATCCATAGTTGAGGTGAGTTTTGATATAATGATGTCTATTTTAGGTTCCACATATATCTTAACACGATCATGTGCATGAGCTAGGTAAAGGTACTGTGACAATGTACTACAGATTGGGAGAATTTGAAAACATAAAGCTATTTTCTTAGAAGGCAACGGCATGATGGTTTGCTTCTGAACCCACCTTGCCTTGGACATGGCTGCCTTCGCCTAATGTCTTCACAAGTAACTCTTCAGATCCCCCTACGCTACAATCAACACTATCCACACTGGCTTAAGACACAACATACTCCCCTAATTTACTGTGCGTTTCTCTTTAAATACCTTGTTTTCCAGTTTAGTCACACTTTGAGATCCTGGGGACTGGGGATTCAACATGCAAGTTGTGGGAAGAAAAAAACAACTTACCCTTTAGCATTGTTTGTGTTTGAGTGTGCTAACTGAATGGAGTATACGTCTATTATTTTATAGGTCTTAGCAAGCCTCTACTATCTTAATACAGTACACTACCACTTATTTATTATCTTATGTATCCTGGACCTAGTTCTGGTTGGATGAGAGGTAGTTTCATGGGCTCTTGATCAGGAGTCCAAAGTGTTCTACTTCTCAACATGCATTGCCAGCAGATGTAGTATATACTTCTTGGATTATTTGTAATTTCCACATATTAGCTAACAGACATAAGCTCATAGAGCCAAGAAGCCTGCTAAACAAAACTGAAGACCACAATAAATCGATTAATACCCTCTTAAAAAGTAATTTGTGGGGACTGGAATGATGGCTCAGTAGTTAGACTTTGTTGCTCTTGGCAAATCAGGGTTTGATTGCCAGCACCCACATAGTGGCTCTGTAATCTCAGTTCTAGGGGATCCAGTGCCATCTTCTGGTCTCCACAGGTACTGCATACACACACTATGTAAATATGTGTGCAGGCAAAACCACTCATGCACACAAAATAAAAATAAATCTTTCTAAAAAGCTTTTTTTTTTTTTTTTTTTTTAAAAAAAAAAAGGAGTTCTTACCAAATCGTCCCATGAAGAACTTAACCTACTCAACACTCAAGCAATACTAAATTTTTATTGGTAGCAACCTACTTCACACAAGATACAAAGTGGAGTTATTCTTGCATTCAGAAAGTTCAAAAACTACAGGCTATCTTGAGGATCCATAGGGAGAGAGGCTAGTTTTCCAGTCTTTCCTCCTTTCTTCCCTTCCCTCCATCTTCTCCCCCAACAAACTCATCCTTCTATCCTCGCTGGGGGTCCCAGGAGAGGGAGGTTCCCCTGTCCTGAGCTTGCTCCTGGCGATCGCTGGGTATATCTCCAAAGAATGAATAATTACTGGTTTCCTGATAACCCCTGCATGTGGCTACTTCCCTTATAAAATATTAAAGAGTTTTTTGCCATATTCTTAATTAGAGCACACCATGACATCACAGAAGAGCAGGACTGGAGGTGATATTTTTAGTCCGGGACAGCAAATAAATTCATGCCACCTTCCCAGATCATCAGCCTGATTTCCTGCCCTAAAACCTCTGAGGTGCCCGTGGCCAGCTCGGAAGATGTAATTAGGGTAACCGAGGCCCATTCTTTTTTGACCTCCCTCCTTTGATGTGCTTAAAAGGCTGAAGAGGAGAAGCTGCTTCATTCCGCTCAGCCTGCTTGATAAATAACCAACTACAACACCCAAAGGCATAAACATCGATTTTATTTTCCCTGTGCCTCTAACAGATAGCTTGCCCATCATTCTGGTCTTCTTGCCCTTTCAGCAAAATGGACTTGCCCCTTTTCACATAGATTACTCTGTTGTCTTAACTTACTGGTGTGGCAGGCCTACTAGAGACAGAGAAAACGTATAAAACATAAGCAAATGAACACGATGAAAAGATACACAATCTGCAATTCCTTAACAAAAAGTCTAATCCTGTCCTGCAATACTGCATCAATTTCCCCTCCCTCAGGTAAGGTTATTACAGTCCTCACTGATCCAGCTTAGTGTGGATATTCAGGCATTTTGTTGCAGAAATGTTAATGTATTTGACTTTGCAACAATGCCCCAAACCTTGCCGACATCCTAAATAAAACAGAATACATACGCCATATTCTCTTTCTAAAATAAAATATTTAAGTCTTGAATTCCAAAACACATTTAGTCCCCAGGGTTTTAGATAATGTATTAAGGGCTCACGGTTTAGGATTGGAGATGATGGATAGCCTAGATCACTCAAGGATAAGACCTACTTCAGCAGGCTCCTTCTATTTAGATGCATTGAAGCAAAGGAAGGGTCAGGCCAGGATGAATGCTAACTGCTCCTGATGCTTTGAGAGGGCTGCCTAAATGCTGTCTCTTCCTCTGCTCACAGCATGGGAGTGTCACAAGCTATGTGTGCTCTCCCAGAAGGCTTCAGCCATGAAGAACAATGGATACAGTTGGTAGTGAGACCTACACAAAGGGAGGAGAATTGAATACAAGCTTTATTCTATTTTTTTTTTTTGAGATTTCTGCTGTATTAAAAAATAGTTATTGGCCAGGGAGAGGTTTTAGCAGATAAAGGCCCTTGTGAAGCTTGAATTTAATCCTAGGAAGCCACATGATGGGAGGCAAAAACTGAATCCCACAACTTGTCCTCTGACCAAAATACACACACATACACACACACACACACACTGTAATAAAAGATAGATTAAAATTCTATAAACAAACAAAATTATATTAAAATTGATAATATTGAACAAATTAACCCTTTAATGGTAACAATTGCAGCTATGTTACTATGCTCATCTAATAGTGTTTCATTTATTTATAGTTTTTTGCGTGTGTCTATGCATATGTACATGAATGTATGAATGTGCACATATACATGGAGGTCTCAGGATGACTCTGGTGTCATCCTTAAGAACTCTGCTAATCATTTTATGAGACCAGGGCTCTTATTGGCCTGCCTAGAGCTCACCAAATAAAATGGCTGGCTGGCCAGCCATCCGTAGAAAGCCTCTACCTCTCCACCAGTGAGATTACAAGCACACAGTACGATATTCAGAATTTTATTTTTATGTGACTTCTGAGGATTAAACTGAGGCCCTTATACTTTGGAGCAATCACTTTACTAAGTGAGTGATCTCCCCAGTCCAAATGCTTCATTTAATGTGGACAGAGTATTCACACTGCAGTGGAAATGTCACACTCTAGCAATGGGCAGGAGCTTCAAGCTGGAAAAGAGAAGTCTCACTGACTCAGTCTTTCACGTGCTTGCCTGTGTAATCGCAGAGCTTGTGATAACACAGGTCTAATATGTAGCCCCTTGGAGGATGCCTGCCCCAGGTCCTTCTCCAGGAACCCTCGCAAGGCTACGGAGTGGGGTCTTGGCATATGGTGTTGCAGCTCATGTCTCAGATACACAGATATGGACCAGATACTCAGATCCAGAAGCGGTTGTTTCACCTGCAGCTCCTCAAGGCTGGCCCGTGTGCCACAGGGCAAGAAGGAGGAAGACTGTGTTTACACTTTCCGATTTAACATCTCAACTGTCACACCACTGGGGTTCTTCATTGAAGGGCTGGCTAATCAGTCCAGGCAGAGAATGAAGACGCCAGCATATTAGAAGGGCTAAGTTTAGCATCAAAATCTGTGGGAGGGCTGCTGTCTAGAGCTGGTGAAGACAGCCTGCTTAATTAAAATCAATGCTTTTAACCCTTCAGAGCGCTCGCTGCCTGACATCGCCTGGGAAGGCGCTCCAGCTAAGTTAGCTCCTATCTAAGTTAGCTCCGCTAACTGTGTCCTCCTAATCCTGTGGAATCTACAGGATTGACCATTATCTCAGGGAACTGGAAGGAGTGTAAAGCATTGTTTGTAGTAACAAAACCAAAAGGAACCTCCCTATGTCCTACTTCAAGTGACCGTCGAGCACAGCACCCTGAAAACTGTCAGCCTTCTGTGTGACGACAGACACTGGACTTGCTTCTTTCTTTCTGCAAAATTCACATCTGTGGCCTATGCAGGAGAACTGGTAGATCTGGCTGTGTGTGGTCTTTGATTTATTTCAACACTAATAACTGTTTTATACTCTGAACATCCTTAAGTACTCATGCATCACCTATAGTAAAAGGTGGCCTTAAAAAATCCTCCTGCCGGGCAGTGGTGGCGCACACCTTTAATCCTAGCACTTGGGAGGCAGAGGCAGGTGGATTTCTGAGTTCGGAGGCCAGCCTGGTCTACAGAGTGAGTTCCAGGACAGCCAGGGCTACACAGAGAAACCCTGTCTCAAAAAAAAAAAAAAAAAAAGCCAAAAAAAAAAAAGCCTCCTGTGGCTTTTGGTGTGGGGACCTCTACAGAGTTTCGGGGAAGCAGCCAGGCATAGTAGTGTACACATGGAGACCTCAGCACTCAGGACGCAGGGGCAGGAAAGCTGCAAGTTCAAAGCCAGCCTGGATTATGTAGAAGTTCCATGCTATCCAGAGCTACACAGCAAGATCTTATCTTAAAAAACAAAAAAACAAACAAAAAACAAAAAACAAAAAACAACAGCAAAACTAAAGCTGTCGGGGAGAAACCTACACATCTTTGATGTACATTGGGCTAGAACCCAAAAACTTGCGGTACAATTAACAAAGTGGAGAACAAAGGAAGACATTTTTACTGACTACGAAGCTCCAGGACTCTTTGGGCCAGAATGGCCATCTGGGTAATGTTGGCTCTTCTCCAGGGACTACTACTACTTTGGGAAACTTAATTTGGCATTCCTTCATTATTCACACCTAACTTCTTGTGAAGGCTGAAAAGGAAACTGTTTGTTCTCTGCAGCCTCCTTCCGTTAGCCATTGACCCAACTCCCAAACTCAAAATACCCTTTACTTGTTACCAACCAACCAACCAGCTAACCAACCAACCAACCAACAAACCTACCACATTTCCACACCCCTCATGTTTTAGTAAAGTCATCCTTCCATTAAACCTTCTGGCAGTTTCCACCATTTTCCCTTCAAATTCATGCTCCTCTCTCGTCTCTTCATTAAGAGATCTCTAAAGATTTGCTCCTGACCATGGCTCCCACTTTGTGGGGTTCCTTTCTGTCTCCTGAAACATGCTCACCTGACTCCTGCTCAGGATTTGGGGCTGGTGGCATCTTCGGCCCACGGTTCTCTCCCAACTTCTGCTGCTTCTCATGATTTAACTCAGAAATTGCTGCCTCAGCATCTCCCAACCCGACTGTACCCTGCTCTTCTTCACAGTTTTTTATTACTATCACAAATCATTTCTTATGTCTCTCCACAATAAAAATGGTCAGGGATGCTGCCTGCTCTCTTCTCTGTTTCTAAAACCAAGAGCAGCCCCCGACACAGGAAATTCCCAACAGTAATGCCAAGGACACCATGCCCAGTACATGGACTATGAGGGGACTTTCAGCTACTGACCTTTCTCTCCAAGACAGAATTAAGCAATAGGGCAGAAAATGCCAGCATTGACTCCAATTGAGAATGAACGCAGGACACTTTCCTATGACCTACTAATTCCACTGTGGGAAAATTGGCCAATGCACTTTGTACACTGCTCCCTTAAATTCTTTATTTTCTACCAAAGACAAATGAGCTTCTGCTTGCTTGCTTGCTTCTCACCACTGAAACCAAAATTAATTGTGATATGACCAAGCTGAATACTGTGCCGCAGAGAGGAAGCTGATGGTACAGTCTACCTGTCATGAGGAACAGGAGTCCAGCCACGTGCTGGGTCAGGCTTTCCTCCCAGAAGAAGCTGACAGTGGCCACGATGCAGCCACACAACAGGACAGCCACCGCCATGCCCAGGAAGCCAGCTGTTATTCTTCTTAGATCTAATCTCAAAACAGAAACAGATTGTCAAGATCAGAGGCAGGGTCAGGAAAGCGGTTGAAAATTACAAGACGAAGAATTCCATTAGCATTGTGTGAAGAGGCTACCCAGGCAGGCATGGGGCCTTCAGGGTGAAGGATTCAGGGACTTCTGCTCCCATGTATCTGTGGGTACAGTGGCTGTGCTTCCTGGGATGAGTAACCTTTGCCAATGTTACCTCTCTGTGTCCGAGGAGAAGTTAGTTACACCTACAGAACAGATGAGGGGACCACCCCAGGGTAAACATGAGTAACAAACACCACACATAGTAAATTGGGTGAGGAAGATCTGAGAAATACATTCTCAGCCTTCAAAGAGCAGCCCAGATGGAGGTCAGCATAACGCAGTGGCTGTTATTAACCTGGCATCTCCCCTTTGAGGGAAAGAGCCTGGAAGGCAAGCTTGTACGAAAGGCAGGTTTTGTCTGAGCATCACAGATGCCAGTTAGCTTTGTTTTCTTCATTTCTAGCTACTCCTGTCTATTTTCAAGAAGTATTTAAGAAAAATGTGAGAAAATGCAGCCACCACGGGAAGGAAGCAGTCTGAAGTGCATGAACGAGACAGCTATCTGCTCAGAGACACCATCTCGTCCCTCAAGTACAAGTCTCACAGCGGAGGGCCTACTTCCCAGGCAAAAGACGAGGGACTATGCCCTGGGACAAATCTCCACTGACAGCATCTGTCTCAGCTGTTCCCAAGCTGTGAGACACAACCCCTTCAGGGGTCAAACGACCCTTTCACAGTGGTCGAATATCAGATATTCTGAGTATCATATAGTTACATTATGATTCATAGCAGTAGCAACATTACAATTGTGAAGCAGCAATAAGAATAATTTGATGGCTGGGGGTCACCACATGAGGAACTGTATTAAAGGGTCAGCATTAAGACAGTTGAGAACCACTCATCTACACAAGGTATCTCCCCCGTACAGCACTTTGGCAATACTCAGGTTGACCATTTTCTGGTTATTTTACTTTTTCACTGTTCTGTCCTTCCTGCTTTTGCTTGTGTCTTTGTTTGGAACAACACATTCTTCTTAAAACAAGACACACACACACACACACACACACACACACACACACAACCTGTGCCCGCTAAGGCCAGGCAACAAGTCTGAGCAAAATACACATGCAATGATGCTCCCAGACGGCAGGGTTTGGAGGGTGGGCTTCTCCACTGCTGTGGAATACCTAGGGGCACTAAGTGGAGGGAAGACAGGCTACGGTAGCTTCCAATACTAGCTATAGCATCTTAGCCACAGGCAGCTTTTCCTATTTCCTGTTTGGGGGAGTGATTGTCATTTGTTTTTCAAGACAAGATAGCCTTGGCGGTCCTGAAACTCTGTATGAACAGGCTGGCCTCGAACTCACAGAGTTCTGCCTGCCTCTGCCTCCTGAGTGCTGGGATCAAAGGTGCATGCCACCATCCAGCTTTGTTTCCCTAGTCCTTACAAGGGAGCCCTCATTTCTAGCTCAGAGCTTTTAAATTCTTTTCATCTGAATTAAAATGAGGCTTCCCCCCACCCAGAATAGAAAATATACATCACTAAATAAGGGATATATCCATAAATAGTAACACTTTAAGGGAATAAATAGTTTAGCATGGCTACATATGAGGACAGGGACTAATAATGGCTCAGTCATTTGCTGCGACATCCCAGTGTCCTGTGATTCAGAAGTTCTATCGGTGGGTACTACAAAACACAAAGGTCAGACATAACCCACAGGAGCCTGGCATCAACTCCACACATGGCGTCTTTACTGGTAAACGGGGTACAGATCAGCAAGGGTGGCTCTCTTAGAAACAGGTATGTGACTGTCAAAAGCACATTTCTATTAGAAACTCCCCCAAGGATAATGTTCAAATCATTGCCTTGCTCGGTAAAGAGGCCCAAACTTGTAGAGTTAAAGAAATGATGTTCTTTGCAAGGCTCTGTGATTTTTCTATCTGACCAAAGTTGATAATAATGAGACTGATCTTCATAGACAGTCAAGACAAAGAACTCCAAACATGCTCACAGAAGAAGGAATGCCACTCAGATACGACTCAGTGGGTGCTACTGAGAAGTGCTTGTTCAAATTTGCCAGCAAGAAAGAACTTGAAAGAAGTCTATTATGTTTTCAGAAAATAAAGCACATTTTATCCATTCAATGGATTTTCTTTTTCTTTTGTTTTTGTGAAACAGGTTTTTCTCTGTAGCCTTGGCTGTCTAGGTGCTCGCTCTGCAGAGCAGGCTGGCCTCAAACCTGAACAGAGATCCTTCCCCCTCTGCAGGGGATAAAAGCGTGCATCACCACCATCTGGCATTTATCCAATGACTTTCTAAGTCCTAAAGTAGTCATCAATATTTATATGAGATGCCACCTTGATGATGGTGATCCATATTTGTAGTGAGAATCGAGACACAGCCTTTCAGTCTATATGGTGATTTACTCAGAGAACGAGACAGTATCCACAGTGGCTTTCTCCACCAGACAATGTGACCACAGCACTCTTTGCTGCTTGCTCACGGAAAAGATAGCAGTGCCGACTTCTGACTCTGGGGTGTACTGGAAAGAACACGGTGTCTTGTTTTGCTATCATGTGCCATTCACCACGAGGTAGTTTGAATTAAGGAGTTCCGAGTAAATACCCACCCTTTTTAGTTTTGAACTGCCTAATTTTATCTAGACTTTCAACATTTCCTTGACAATTAAAAAGATTAATTCTTTCCACGGAGATGCAGAGGTAAGAGACACTCTCTTACCTCTGAGAAAACTGTCATATATTCATAAAGATATTTCAGCAAAAATGCAATGATCTGAGCTAAACCCGTAGCTAAAATAAGTGTTATATAAGCAAAGCAAAAATGAGGGCAATTAAGGAATAGTGCTCAGGTCAAGTCAGTGTACCGGCTAACTTGGTTTTTAAAAGGAGATTGAGATGGGTTAAGAAGAGAAAGATGGCTGGGTGGTTAAAGTAAAAATCTTGCTTTTGATGGTCGGAACTTGGTTCCCAGGATCCAGGCTGTAACTCCAGCTTAGGGACATCGAGTGGTACCTCTGGCCTCTTGAACTCCATTGCATAGATCCCCTCACAATACACATAATTAAAACTAAAACTAAAGCTAAAACAAAACAACAAAATTCGGTTACCTGAAGTTAGTTACCATTGCTACTTGGGTAGACAGCCACATGGCCCTGTCATGTACTTCACACCTGGTTTTTCTCACACTTGAATTGTAAACACTCGGTGTTCACAGAATAGCAAACGGATGCTTGGGGTGTCTGACCATTCAGTTGGGCCCAGAGGATGCATAAGATAAACAGTTTTCTATTCGAAAGTGAGAGGGTGGTGGTGGAATCTTTGTCCTTTCCCTTGTCTAATTCTTTCTCAGGAATACTTACGAAGCAGGTGCCATTCATCTTGCTGGATTGTCTTGGTTAAATTGAAAGGAATGTTTCTTAAGCGGATTGGCTGAGAAAAGTGGTACTTGATAGCCGTGCATCGCTGTGCAATACCTTGAGAGAAAGAAGAAATGCGGTTTACTGGCCTTTTCATTTGTAATAGAATTCTGGAGCCCAAGGCAGAATAATTTATCCTAAACCAGGTTGAATGGGGAAGGGGCAGGGAATCTCTTGATTACTGTCATTAACAGAGGCAACTCATGGCAGTGAACACTGAAAGCTTGAAATAGAGTTTTAAAATCACATTCCATTTTAAATGCATTTTTATGAGTGTGTGTGTATATATACATATATATTATCACTAAATGCTTTTCAACACTAAGTTCAGATGACTTAAACACAAAGTTATTGGGGGCGGGGGAATGTGCTTAAATGTACAAAGGGTTGAAGAAATCCAGCCTAGAACTCTAAATTAAACCTTGAACACCCTGTTTGAATTTAATCTAGTCTCAAACTCTCCAGTTAAGTTTTTCCCAAAAATTCATTAGTGTATGTGTTATTTGGAAACTAGAAGACGTTTTTCCTTAGCTTCTACATGGTAATTTAGGAAGTAATTATAATTGACAAACAAAAGTCTACTTAGTCTTCCAGAGGCTGTGTCATCCCTTAATATTACTGACTTGAACTATGAATCTTGACAAAGACATTAGTCGTGACAGACAAGGAATTCTTTTTTTCCCCTTAACTGGTGCCATAGCCGGTCCCATATTTGATCCCTCCATGAGTAGTCATGGGGTCGTGTGCACCCGTCACCCTCATCCTACGTACCCAGTGTTTTCACTAACTGGTGTCTATTCTTCCCTTCTGGCCTTCCGAATCCTATGACAGCATCTATCTTCTCTTAAAACTCAGTAACAAACAAAACATACTTCTGTGTGTCAGTCATCTTGGCCAGTTGTTTAGATAAATGCATCTCATTAAACTACCCTTAAAAACAGTGTGTGTGTGTTTAACCACAGCAGCTGTTAACTAGAGAATCCTCACAGATGTTAATTAATTTCTAGTGGGTAGACAGACTCCCAGAAGTAAAAAGGCAAAGTGAATTTGAAAAAAAAATCATAAAGTGAAAGGAAATTAATCTTACAGAAATAAACACTGGGCAAACCCACCACACACTATTAAATTGGACAGAAAAAAAGTCATAGGAAGACACAAACTCAAAGGCTATCTCAAGGAAATAGGTGAGCTAATCTGACTATATCTTAACAAGAAGAGGGATGGAGTTTGTAATTAGCTTAGTGAGACGGGCCCTATGAGGTAAAGCCCAAGACTTGGCTGTTGAGTTTTACCAAAAGTTTAAATAAGAATCAGCATCCCCTCAGACTCTTCAAAAACTAAACGGAAGTGGAGGAAATGCTCCCAACTAGATCTGAAATCAAGACATCACAAGAAAGAAAACTATGTAATATCCTATGTTTTTATGTTTGCATACATTGTGAGTGCACATGTGTATACACGTATGTAAGACCAGGAACGCCTTGGTTGTCATTTCTCAGGTGCTCTTTGCCCTTTTTGTCCTCTCTCCATCTATCCCTCCCTTCCTCTATCCTTTTCTTCCTCTTTCTCTCTCTTTCTCTCATCTCTCTTTCTTTCTCTGAGACAGGACCTCTCACTGGCCTGGAAATCACTACTAGACTAGCTAGACTGACCAGCCAGCAAGTCTTCAGGGATGAACTTCAGTTCCAAGTGCTGGCAGCACAACCTTCACCATCCCACCTCTCAATCTCTGTCCCCTTTTAACAAACAAACAAACAAAAAATCATGGGTTCTGCAGATCAAAATTGTGTCCTCTTACACAATTCCAGGAAGATATGCCACATTCTTTGATATTTTGCTATGCAAAATCCTTTACAATATTAGCAATCTGAACTCAGCAACATTTTAAAAAGCCATGCATCATGACCAGATGAGATACATTTCAGGAATACAAATTGGTTCACTATACAAAGTTCAATTTATGCAGCATATTCTATATGGACCAGAAGACAGAGATGATCTGAGCCTCCCAAGCACAGAGAAAAAGCATCTAACAAAACCTCCTTGAGGGTTGGGGAAATGGCTTAGCAGGCCAAGGGCTTGCCCCCATCAGCATGATGACTGGCGTTCAGATCCTCACACCTACACAAATACTGGTTGGGAATGGGAAGTCCACCGGTAATCCCAGTCCTGGGGAAGCAGAAAGAGAGGGTCTCCAGAGCAAGCTGACTAGCTGAACTGTTGGAATAGACACGCTCTGGGTTCAAGTAAGGCGCCCTGCCTCAGTATCTCAGGTGCGGAGTAATTTATCGACATTTCCAACATCAAGCTCTGGGTTTCCACAGGCATCCACCTATATTTGCACCTCCACAAGGAGACACACCACACACCAACACACACACACACACACACACACACACCACACACACAACACACACACATAAACAAGAATCCAACTGACGCTCACCAACGACCCCAAGGTATAATTATTTCCACTAAACAAAAAAGTCTGAAGTTCAGAAGTTAAGTAATTAGCCTAGGCACAGTACAACAAAGAAAGCAAGTCTTAATGTGTACGCTGTTAGACAAACTGAGTTCTTTACCTTTCAGAAACTTGTGCTAATTCTACAGATCTCTACCGTTATTGCCATTCTAAAATAATATGGTCAACTCACTATGAAAAATTGATGTTTCCAATTTAGTACCAACATGAGAGCTTTTGGATACAAAGCTGCTTCCTGGCAGAGGGCCGTGTCTGTGTATTTTCCACACCTGTCTACACATGTTATTTGAAGATTAGACCAGCTACATGGCTACTCCATGGCTTCCCCACCTGCATCTCTTAGAAGCTGCTTCTTGCTGGTGATGAGATACGGAATTGGAAAAGCAAAACAAAACCCAGTTTTCTCAGACTCAGAGGGATTCACCTTAGAATGACTTTTGCACTTAAGGAATTTGTGCTCCCTTAAACCACTGCAAAGCATTCCTAGGACTGACTCTCTCCTCTGTGCCTTGACAGTACCAGGCAGGACCCCAGGGAGGCAAGGCTACAGGGAGAGGGCAAGAGCAGGCTGGTGCTCTGCTGGCTGGCATGAGAACTGAGCCTAGTGTTACAAACATCACCAAGCACACTTCCTTCCCTGGGATCTTAGTCTACACTTAATTGCAAAGGATGCTGGCTGAGCATCAAAAGATGGAAAGGGGAGGGACCAGATCTAACAAGCAGCACTCAAAGGTCTCAAAGATTAGAGGTCTGGTGGTAAAGCCCTGACATCCTAAGCTGAGTGTACAAGGAAATGTCCTATGTTCCCAGTGCTCCACTCCTGGGGAAAATGATCAGAGAGACTCAGGGCTTTGGCAGAGCTAGAAGAGAGTGTGTGAAGAATGGATCTGAGGCCAGCCACAAGACTTCTGATGTCCCACTCTCAAATATGGGTTCCACTGTCACAGCACAAAGTGAGACAGATTGAAGAGGAAAGTAATTATTAAAGTTTGGCTTCCCACAGCCCATGCATTAAGCCAACAAAAATGACACAGAAAAAGACCCGCTGGTGCTCAGTGGCTCAGCAAAGCTATTGATTAAGGGAGAAAGACATGGACAGTCTACATGGATGAGGAGGAATTCCTGTGGTGATGGTAAGGAGTGATACTGGCAAGATCCACTAGGAGGCGTTAGATTCCAGTGCTCTCAGAGCCACGCACGCAAACTCTGAAATCAACCTTGAGTTCTGTGCTTAGAAAGGACGAATCTGGCGCTCTGCAAAGGAACACAGAAAGCATGAGCTCATAGCACCAGATGGCATCGCACAATGAGGGGAAGAAGCATGCAGAGGGCTGAAAAGAACAAGCCGTGGTCTATATTTGGTGAATAATTAGCTTCTTACAGGGCCAAGTAAAGCCACTTTAAGGATGCTAAAAACCATAGGATAAGATATATAAATAAATACGTTCGAACTGGATGAGGAACGAGCCTTTGGTCTGGTGAATTGTTGCTGTTTCTATTGCTGACAATGGTGAACTAGCCCCAGGCTAGTAAATTGCAAGGACCCACACTACGGTTAAATAAGGGAGAGACATGACAAGTACAAAAGCTATAACACTCACGATAATCAACATTGAGTCATTATTCAGGCTTCGAACCTGAACAGAGCATGGGTTTGAATTACAGCTGTGTGAACATATCAAATCAGTTAACCTGTGTCTGAGTTCCCTCTCTTGTAAAAGCAGAGGCCTGACGGCATATGCTCCGTAGGGTTATTGTGAAGAAAGCAAAGCCCAGCCCAGGGCTTAGCCCTTCATAAACCTCAACACTGGACCACGAGTCATCTCTTGGCACATGCTTACATTCATTAGACAGAACTGCTGCCCCATACTAGGAGGCTGTACCCTAAATGGCCATCACAGATTAGCTCACGTGTACAACGGGATAAGCAGACCCATGCAACAGTTGCCCGGCAATGATCCAACCACTGGCTCCCACTTTCCTGTCCACTTTTGTCTTCTGTGCAAGACTCCCAGCACTGCGCTCCTGCAGAGATTGCCAACTAATGTCGATATCACTCTTCTGTCAGATATCATGTCACAGATGTGCCACCGCTGCTCTAATCTGCTGTGTGATCACGCATGATGTCTGAACCTCAGTGATCCATGAGAGGGCTGGAGAGGTGGGCTCAGAGATAGTGGTTCGTGGTTAAAAACACAGGCTGCTTTTATAAAAGACCGGGTTTGATTCCAAGCACCCATGTGGTGATTCATAACCATCTGTAAATCCAGTTCCCAAAGATCTAGTACCCTCTTTTGGTCTCCGAGAGCACCAGGCACACACATGGTATACAGACAGACATGCAGGCAAAACACATACACATAAAAACGTTCCTTCCAAAAACGAGTTAAATGTAATTTGCAGGCATCTGAGATTTTCTTGCATCTTCCTGAATTTTACAGCATTACAGTGTTATATTGCTTTTTAATTTTTTTAAAGACTCGTGTACTTTTATTTATGTGTGTGATTGTTTTGCCTGACACATGTATGTGCACTGTGTGTCTATTGCCAATGAAGGCCAGAAGAGGGCACCAGATATCATGGAACTTGAGTTACCGATGGCAGTGAGTCAGAGCCTGGGTTCTGGGAATGGAACCGGATCCTCTGGAAGAGCAGTAAGGGGCCATCTCCCCCCACCCCCAGCTATATTTTACAACTCCTATTTTTGAGAGAGGGTCTCTTTACATAGGCCTGGTTGGCCTGAGCTTGCTATTAGACCAGGCTAGCCTCAAACTTGCAGACCTTTTGCCTCCCAAAGTGCCAGGATAAGAGTTGTGTGTCACTACACTCAGCTTATGTTGCTTTAATTTAGTGGCTGTGAGTGTTTAACTTGCCATAATATATGTATTTATTTAAAAATAAAGTGCTTGGCACATAGAAGTGTTATGTACTTATTTATTACATAGCTTTAGTGTTCTGCCAATATGCCAACTTTCAAATTTTGACAACCAAAAAAAAAAAAAAAAAAAAAGAAAAAAGAAAAATCTGTCTTGCTCCCTCAGTGCATGATATCAGGGTTTCATTGTTCCGTGTATGGGATCACACCATGAGAATGTGTGAACGGCTTTCACTGACTGAAATCTCTGCAGCCCTACCTTACTTACACTGGGAATGATTCCCAGAGGCCACTTCTGTCCTTCTTAAAAGTATTCCATTTAAATGCTGTGCCCGTTTCCATGACCCTCCCCCATTCCTACAGCGCGCCCAAACACAGCCCTATCTTCTTGGCTCCTTTCTTTGTTCTTTCCTGGTGGGTCAGAGAGCCACCCTCTCTGCTCATGACTCCATTACCTCATGAGCAGAGGGATGGAGGCTTCTCTGTCAGAGTGCGGCATCTCTCAGATAAGTCTGAAAAGGGTAAGATAACAGCGATACCTCCAATACTTGAGAGTCTCTAGATGACAGGTCACGACAGTGTGCACTCTTCCTAAAACACTTAAGGGCCACTTGGAATTCCACAAGAGGTCCACAGACGGAAAGTAAAGAACTCTTTGTTTCTCAAAAGCTCTGCAGCACACACCTTAGTTTAAAGGGGAGATCAACCCTAGGGTCACAGGCCAGGGCAGCAGCTATGTTCTTGTCAGACAGATTTCATCTCAGACTGAAGCAAATGTGAAGCAGATGAAAGAAATGTCCCCCGTTGCTCCCTTTATCAAGTGCTGACTTGAATGAATAAGCCAAGTGCAGTAAACTTGGTGGATTCCACTGACTAGAGAACCTCGGCCAGCTTTCTGGAGGGCAGAAGCGCCTTCTGGAGGGCAAACCCATCCAGTCTCTGTACTGAAAAGAGGGCAAGCAAGCAGAAGTGGTAAATATGAGTAGGACTGCCCAGAGGAAAAGAGAATCCACATGCTGTACAATTCCAAATTTCCTAGTAGTCACATTTAAAAGTAAATAGAGGAATTAGCTTTATTATTATATGTAAACATAAATATACAATTTTGCCTTTTGTGACCCTCCTGTTTCCACCTCCCAAGCGCTGGGATGACGACACACAAGATCATGCCTAGTTCTATGTGGTGGGGATCAAGTCCAGAGCTTTGAGAATGTTAGGTAATATCTACCAACTGAAGTATATTCCCAGCCACATTTAATATTTTAAACATATAATCGATACTTTGAAGCTATTTCTTTGAAAATTCTTAACGCTATTTTGACTATTCTTTGGTCAGTAAGTCTCTCTCGGCACATCGCCTTTTAGAGGAGTTTCATTTCAGTTGCTCAGCATCCTGTGTGGCTGACAGTCATCACTGCAGCGAGAGAAGAGGGGTGCAGCGTGCCGGACAGTGTAGAAACTAATTCAGCACATCAAGCACCTAAACAAGAATAACCCTGTGTAAGAGTGGAGGGAGTCCTTCAGATGGGGTGGCAGCCAGCCACTGCCATGGGGCATTCAGGTCTAATGCTTCTTTAGTGTTGCCCTTATGCTGTGTCTACAGTAAAAGTAACCAGAAGAGAGCTGGGTGTGGTGGCCTAGATTTAATTCTAGAATCTGGGTTCAGGCCAGTCTGGTCTACATAGCAGTTTCTAGACCACCAGGGCTGCGTAGTGTGACCCTACCAAAACCAACCAACCAACCAAACAACAACAGTAATAAAAATACACCAGCAAAAACAAAAACAAAAAAATAGGCAACAAAATGCCAGAAATTCCCAGTTTCTCAGAAGCATCACAGTATATAGTGAGAGGCTTGGTTGGCATATAGGATTTGAAGCTAAAGATCTGATTACGAAAGATTTTCAACCCTAGCTAGTGTTTTCCCCAACCCTGGCTTCTCCTCCTCCTCCTTCCTCTCTCCCTCCCCTCCTCCTCCTCCTCCAGCAGGAGACAGGAGAGCACAAACTACGCCAGTCCTTTCCTTTTCCCCCAGCTCAGAGAAAGTGTGAAAGAGGACATCTTTCATGCAAAGGCACAGCTGACCAGAAACCACCTCCCACTCTCCAGCTCCTTCCCCAAGTCTCAGGTAGAACTGAATACAGCCAGCAAGCAGCTCAGGAGATGTTCAGCCCAAACACACTGGGGCATCTTCCTTTCCCAGGGACACCATCCGTGCCACAGTGGTCACAACTGGCCACTCTTGTTATGTTCACAACACACAGACCTCAGAGAGGTCAATAAAGTCAGAAGTATCTGAGCAGTGCTTGGCTTCAGCACTGTTACTGATGCCTACCTGAATGGACAACCTCTTGAGCCAGTGGCTCTCAACCTGTGGATTGCCACCCCTTTGGGGATTGAATGTCAGATATTTACATTACAATTCATAACAGCAGCAAAATACATTTATGAAGTAGCCATGAAAAGACTTTATGGTCGGGTTCACCACAGCATGAGGGTCACAGAGTTAGGAAGATTGAGAACCGCTGTTCCAATTTGAGGAAGTTATCATGGTTTGAGTAAAATCTGCCCTTTCTTCCTTCTCCAGCATGGCTCTTTCAAGAACTGTGAATATCGGTGATTAAAAAAAAAATGCAAGATTGCAACTTTATGCTCAAAAATACTGGAAAGAGCCTGTGGGTGCATTCAATATGTGTGTGTAAGCAGTAGCAGGTGTGGAAGCCAAACATTAGCTTTGAACAACAAACCCAAACACTCAAGCATGCATTTCCTCATTTGTGCAACAGGTGATGTGTGAAACAGTCCCAGCATTATCATTAGGACTGAATGAGCCAATAGCCCATGTTTAGTAAAGGTCCCTGTCCATGGACTCTCTTTAGAAGGACCAGCAGGGTGTGAACCAGACTGCAGTAGTTCGAAAGATTTCATTTTCACCCCGTGTTTAAGAGAAAATAAGTGGCCAAGTAGCAATCGCTGGATTTCCCCTGACAGCTATGCTTATTTTGGTAAAATACTGTAGCATAAAATTCACTATCTTCATTGCTTCATTGAACAATTGTGAAATTACCACAACCAAGCCACTTAACATATTCATAGACTCACCATTACCTGGATTAAGTGTGAGTATGTGTTCGTGTGTTTGTACGTGTGTGTGTGCTTGTGTGTATGTGTTGAAACATTCAGGATCTACCACTGCACAAGTATACAATATAGCACTGTTTCCCAGTGCCCTGGGTGTACCATCACAGAAACCTATTCACTGCACGTGGTAAGTAACTTATTCTTTTTTGATGCAACTGTAAGTGGGATTGCTTCCTGTTCTAGACAGTTTGTTGTTAGTATAGAGAAATGCGATTGATTTTTATATGTGGATTTTCTATCTAAAACATTTTTTGGCAAGTTTTCCATTTTCCTCCTGTTATTGATTTCTAGCTTCATGTCATTGTAGTTACGAAAGACGATAAAATTTCATTTCACACCTTATCCTGTCTCTAGGTTCCCTGTGTTGCCTGTTTTCCTTTGTCAGTATAAGGTGTTAACTTTGCTTAGCCAGCTAGTTTTCATTTCTGCCCATGTTGCCTGCTGGTTTTGGTCTTCCAAGCTAAGTCTTAATTTTGTTAAGACTCATTTTATGGCTGAACATGCCCTCTATCCTATTTACACCATAGCATCGTGCCCTTCAGTCACATCTGTCTTATTTCGCCTGCTACCAGCTCCCAGAGCCACGTTCTGTTTTCTGTTTCTCTGAGTTTGATTATTTTGGCTTCCACTTAGAAGAGGGATCATGTGCCACCCTCGTTGTTCTGTCCTGGCTTAGCATGTGACACAGGTCCTTGGTGTTTTGGAAATGGGAGGATTTCCTTCTCTTTTGGGGCTAAATAAGGATGCCTTCCTCATTCAGTCATTAGTTGGTGGATATTCACATTGTCTCTCTATCACAGCTATCCTGAGTAACACTGTGAAGAATATGAACAAGCAATAATCACTTTGAAATCTTAAGTTCTTTTCGATAAAATAAAGCCAAGTGGCTTTAAATTTGGAGGACTCTCTGTTGTTTCCCTTTGTGGGCTATCTACGTCCTTTCCCATTGAGTGTACCCCAGGTTCCGTCGTCTGTGCACCCTATCCAACAAATGTCTCTTAGATTTAAATGCCACCCTAAGCAGCATGGCATGCTGCAACCTCTTGGTTTCAACTCCACCATTTGATTTCCCCGTGGTTGATTAGCCACGTTAGTCACGTTTTCATGCGCACACTTACCATTTATATATCACCGCTTGTCTGCTATTGAATTTTACAATTCCTTATACATTTCACATATTAACCTCTTCAGACATTTTGGGCATCTTTAAAAGACGATCTCTTCCCCTTTCTGGAAGTTGCCTTCTGCTGACTGGTCATCCTTTACTGATAGACCGGTTGTTTATGCTTGCTTACCTCACCCTCTTACCTTAGCCCATATGACCTGTGATTTCGGCTTCATAGCTGAATTATCATTGCACAGACTAGCACTAAGAAGCCTTTATTTCCTTCCAGCATTGTGCAGTTTGAGATCTTTTCTTATTATATTTTGTTGAATTGTATGACTGTCTCTCTGAAGGTATGTATGTGAACCTCGTGCATGCAGTGTCCACGGAGGCCTGAAGATGGTGACAGATCCCTTTGAACTGGAGTTAGAGAAGGTTGTTACTATGTGAGTGCTGGGAACCAATCCCAGGTCCTCTATAAGAGCAGCAAGTGCTCTTAACCACCAAGTCAACTGGCCAGCCCCTCAGTTTTAAGGTCCTAACTCTTTATGCCAGTTTGGGTTGATTTTTTAATACAATAAAGGTATTTTTTCTATTTTATTCTTTCAAATATAGACATCCAGGTTTTCCACATTATTTACCCAAAAAGAGGCATCTTTTTCCCACTCACATTCTTGGCAGCCTTATGCAAGATCAGTTGTACCTATTGTGTAGGTTTACATGTGGATTCTTTATTCTGTCCCACTGATCTGTCAGCCTGTTTTTAGGCTAGGACCACACGGTCTGTTTAATATAGCTGTATGATATAATTTGAAATCAAGAAGTTTGATGCAGTCAATCTTTGTATTTTAGAGTCTTTTGTGGTTCTAAGTCAATGTAAGAACTTCTTTCTTATCCTATAGAAACTGCTGGAGGACTGGCAGGATCTAACCAGGTCTAAGGGCCACTTACAGAGAAGTTGGAAAACCTAATCTCCTAATCCATGAGCATGGGACATGCTTCCATTTTACTAATGTTTTTCAATTTTGTTAATGTTTTACAATTTTTAGTGTACAGATGCTTTAATTCTTTGGTTAAATTTATTATTATTTTGTTGTTGTTGTTTTTTTGGTTTTTTCGAGACAGGGTTTCTCTGTGTAGCCCTGGCTGTCCTGGAACTCACTCTATAGACCAGGCTGGCCTCGAACTCAGAAATCCACCTGCCTCTGCCTCCCAAGTGCTGGGATTAAAGGCGTGTGCCACCACCACCCCCGGCTATTATTTTATTTTTTAATGTAATTCTAAATGGTATCATTTCTTTTTTCTATTATAAATGGTTGAGTTGTAGTGTAAAGAAATGCAATTGGTTTTTTATATATTGGTTTTCTACTCTAAAACATTTTGGGGGCAAATTTTTCTGTTTTGCCCCCACTATAGATGTCTCATTTCATAGTATTGTGGTTACAGAAGATGCTGTCATAGCGACCTTTTCTTAAGACGTATTTTGTGGCTTATCATGTTATCTGGTCTGAAGCATGTCTCCCAGGGGGATGGGAAGAATGCCTATTCTGCTACCCTAGGATTACAAGGTCCATATCTGCCTGTTAGGTCCATTTGGCCTATAGTGTTGTTCAAATCTGCTGCTTCTTCATTGATTTTCTGTCTGAATGATCTGCTCACTGTTGAAAATGCTGTTTGCAAGTCGTCTACTATTACTGAGTGGCTACCTAGTTCTTCCTTCAGTGCTATTGACATTTGCTTTATATAGTCAGACACTCCAATATTAGGCACATATGTATATGTGTGTGGCTGTGTGTGTGCCTGTGTGTGTGTATATATGTGATAATATTTTTAATTGTTAGGTCCTCTTGCTAAACTGACTCTTCTATCATCAGTTACCTTTTTATTTCTTGTGATATTTTTCATTAAAGATTATTTTATCTGATAGAAGTATAGCATGCACATTTGAATGTGAAATGGAGGTGCCCTCAGAACGTAGAGGCATCAGATTTCCGTGCTGCAGCAGTTACCAGAAGCCAGAAGTCACCTGACTTGGATGCTGGGTACACAGCTTGGGCCTCTGTGAACATAGTATGTGCTCCTAACGTCCGATCAATCTCCCTAGCCCCAGATGTGTGGAGTCTTCCATCACTAATTCTATTTAAACATTTTATTATTATTATTTTGTGTGTGCAGTTGCCTTGCCTGCATGTGTGCCTGTGTTCTGTCATTATGTTGTTCAGCTCCATAGTTGGTTCTTTCTGTGCTTTGAGACCTGGTTAAGCTCGTCATTCTGCTTGGCATTTGTCTTCTTGGCTTTGTTGCAATGCTGATGTGAATTCTTTGTCAGGTAACTTAGCAATCTCCATCCAACTGGGAGTAGCCCCTGAATATTTATTTGGTACCTTTTACAGCATTGCATTTACATTTTTTTTTATGTATATCTAGTGCTGTCATCTTCTTTCAGCCTTTATGGATTGGCTTCAGAGAATGGCTGTCACCATCGACAGACTCCAAAATCCTTTAGACCTTCCTGTGGAATCCTCTGATCCATCTACTGATTTTTCTCTTAAAGATAAAGTCCTAGGGTTGTTGGCCATTGTTACAGCCCACAAAACCAGGCCTTTGCTAACAAACTCCAATTTATTTTCCCTAGAGACGTGCCTTTTTTCTCCTAACAGGATGCTGATCTTCTGGGTTACAACAAAGGTGTTTGTGGCCTTGGCTTACCGTGAGGAACGGGAATCTCTGATTCATCCATCTCGCTAATGCTACTCTGTCTCGATGACGTTTGCATATACACTACTCACTGGTATTAAGAACATTCATGTCACCCTGCAGCCATTCCCATAGCCTTCTCAGCTTACAAACTGAAGTTCTCCTTATCAAACCACACGTTCCGACCCGCCCCTCTCATACCCCAGTGAGATCACCATCCTCCTTTCTGCTCCTATGTCAGTCATAACCGATGGTGCTCAGAACTCAATCATCACATCTCTTTTTCTTCACTTTGTCACTTATTAATTCAACAGATATTTATTTTGCCAGCGCCCTTTACTTTCTGACTCTAGAATTCGGTACCATAAAGACTAAAAGTTAATGAAGTGAAATTAAGCTAGAACTTAGGAACGAGGAGGGAGAGAAGGAGGCAATAGGAGAACAAGAATTCCTACCTCATGGTGAACGATAAACCTCATGACTTTAGTAATTTCCCACATATGCAAACAAGAACCACTTAGTAGTGAAGGCTTCCTGTTTTAGGCCAGTTGACAGTGTTCTACAGAAAGGTGTCCTGAAGCAGTGTGCTGCTGCTCTTCTCCATGTGTCTAGATTTCATCTTTCTAATTGAGCTATACTTTTTGCTTGCTTTATAGAATAAACCCTGGATCAAGTCAAATTGACTAATTACTACTGTTTATGAAGACTAGGAAACAACCAGTATGGCTGATTTATGAAAATGCAGTCAAGGACAATCGCTCCATTCACATTATAAAAATAATTTATGAACCTTTGCTACAGTGGACAATGTTCTCTTGTCCCTTTCACCAACAGATGGACTACTAGATTTACGACGCTTACTTCACAGGCACACCAAGATACACGGAAACCAGGAGTCCACTTAAAGCTGGCCTTTAAGATCTAAGGGAAGTCTATCCAACAGGGATAGGAGATAGCTCAGTAGGTAAAGTACTGGCCGCAAAAGCATGAGGACCTGGGTTAGATCCCCAGAACTCACATGAAACAAACAACAACAAAAGAAGGCTTGGTCGCACACACCTGTCTGTCACCTCAAAGGCTGGGAGGCAGAGACATGAGGCTCCCAGTGTCTGATGAGCTGGCCAGTCTACCCAATCAGTATGCTCCAGGTTGAGTGAGAGACCCTATCTCAAAGAATAATGTAAAGAACAAAACCCCTGACATTGACCTCTGGTCTCCACATGTGCATGTATGTACTTGTGCACAACACAGAGAGAGAAGGGGAAGGGGAGGGGGAGGGGGAGGGAGAGGGAGAGGGAGAGGGAGAGGGAGAGGGAGAGATCAAAGGAAATGCAAGAGAACAAGGTGGAACAAACAAACATAAACTATAGTGTGGGGAGAAGAAATATTCTAATATTCTAGCACACAGTAGGATAACCATTGTTAACAACAATTAATTATTTTAAAGTAGCTGATGGAGACGATGATGGTCCCTAACACAAGGAAGAAATGATGCTTGGAATTGATTAACACACATTGTATGCCTGTGCTGAAATGTCACACTGTGCCCTATAAATATGTATTAGGAGTTCATTAAACTATTTTAAAAAGAGAGTTTATTGTATAGCTGGGTTTATAATCAACAGACATGTACTCTTGGGTTTTTATGGATTGTTGAAATCAATTTTAAAAAATCACATATAAATTGATTTTAAACAATACTTTCAACTTTTTCTAAGCAATAGTTAAGTATAAACTAAGACCTGAATTTGTTTTTTTACCTCTTCAGCCCACTCTCTCATACATAGATTGCCTTACAGATACCAGAGGAATAGAAGCAAAGAGATAATAATATCTACCGGGGGGGTCCTTCAGCACAAGGTAAGGCTGGATTCCTTACCTTTGATGGCAAGAGCCTGATAGATAAGAAGCCAAACCCTGAAGCCATTAGTGGCAGCAGCAGGAAGTGACAATCAGAGACAGGACTCTCTGTCTTTGGCTACCCTTGTCACTACTTCCTATGTCTTGTGTTTCTTCCAAACAGCTCTGCACAAGTCTGGAAGCCACTCCATCAGCCTGAAGCCAGATAAGCACACTTCTGAGCCCATCAGAGTGCTGGATGCAAGACTATAGAGAAGCATCAACCACGCTTTTACTCAGAACATGATATGTTCTGCTCAGAGCTCCTTCTCACCAGTCCTGTTATTTACCTGTGGCAGACAAATAATGAGATAAAGCATGGAGCGGCTCATGGCAGCACAAACAAACAGCGATGGTTACAATTTTCTGGGGGCTTCCTATATGGAGAGCTCCATGCACAGAGCTTCATTCCAGTATCTTTGTGGCTGGCTCTGTTATCACCTCTGTTATAAGTGGACACTGAGGCCTGGAGAAGTTAAACAACTTGCCTAGTGACTCCCTAAAGCTAGCCTTTTAGTTAAGATCAAGTGAAGACTGGGGATAACAAGTGACCCCTTTCATCAGCCTCTCCTTAGCTATCCGAGCAGGCCTGACCAGAAAGAATCACCGTGATCGCATCTCATCTTGCCTAGTTAATGCTTCTAAGTGGACAAGGGCAGAGCAGGCAGGCCCACACCAAGGTCAGCTCTGCTTTTATCGTATCTGTCTACACTCCTGTCCCATTCTGCGAGCACACTGATACATGGGGCCTGTCCTCCTCCAACCTGAAGCAGGAAGGGAAAAGAGTTAATTGAAGACACTGTACAAAGACATCTTTCCCTGAAGGCAGAGCACATTTTCAAGTGCGGGGCACCTGACTGGGCCTGAGACAAATGAAAACAAGAGATGCAGAAATGACTGGGAAGTGGCTGAGGGGAAGGACTTCTAGGGAGGTAACTCCAGAGATCCATACACACACAAGCTCATCAGACTGAGGGGGTACGGGGAGGGAGAGTATTCTAACTGCAGTATGACAATAGCAAGGTGAAACCTCACAGTTTGACCAAGTGAAGCTAAAATTTCCATATGGGAATCTCTTGTTTGCAGGCAGGTAGAAAACCTATCCCCCAGCCTGTATATTGCAAACTGAATTCTTATTCTATAATCTCTTCACCTATCCACACAGTTCAAACAAACGCAAATAGCCAAGTGCTTGAGCCTAAACTGACTTTTGGTTCAGGTCCAATGCCAGCAGGAAGGGGAACTGTAATTTCCTTTGTGTTTACCACCTGTCCCCATCACATCTAGTTCTAACAAAGACATACACATTGCCTAATCAAGGACAAAGAGAGGACACAGGACAAGGGAAATAATGTGGACTGGTACCTCACCCTACACTTTGCATCTCATAGTCTCTCTCTCTCTCTCTCTCTCTCTCTCTCTCTCTCTCTCTCTCACACACACACACACACACACACACACACACACCATTGCCTCCCCCACCATCTCATCAGAGCGTGCTCACACAATGTTTCCAGCATTAATCTTCTGTCAAGCAGCATGATGTAGCCAATCAAGCAAGGGGGAAAAATGTACCAATAAGCAGTTTTGCTTAGCATCCTTTACATTAGCTGTTTGAAGGAAAGGATAGTAAGAGCCAGCCTGGAAACAGTTCACCAGGATCACAAAAGTCAAAAGGTTAGCGCCCAGCCCCCATCCTTCCTGTCTGTCATCGAGGGCTCTGCTCACACACACACACACACACACACACACACACACACACACACACACACGACTCCCCAGCCTGGGCACCAGCCCCTTCAGCTTGGCTCCCTGCCCCCAGGCGCCTTGCTCCTTGGCTCGCCTCAGCAGCCAGTCTGCTCAGCACATCAGCATTCCTCTCAGCCCCTCAACCCAGGGGGAAACGTTTCCAGCTGCCTCGTACTTAAGCATCACCCTCGGCACCATAAGCCTGAGCCTGTGCATAATTGACAAGGAATATGTTGATAAGGAATGGGAACGCTCCAAGTTTCTGAAGGATAAGTAGGTAATTAAAAGAAAAACCTAATTTAAGAAAATTCTAAGGACTTTTTTTTCCTTCAAATCTCTCTGGCAACATCCTTTATGGATTATTCTGTTACCAGATGATTTCTGATTTGAATCTGTTTGTTTTTCAAAGCCTGGGGCTAGATAGCCAATGTTCTAGGGCATCCCACAGGCCTATGCCTCATGCCGGGCGAAGCACAAGAGCCCAGTGCTGGGAGTGAAGCCCTTGCCTTTGCTTCTCCCTCAGGGCTCAGAAATAACTGAGTTTTCCAGTCTGAGCATCAGGTGACTTCCTGCCGAGATTCAGCACAGTGCTCAGAGGCACCCTGGCCAGTGGCTGTACATCTGTGTAGCATCCACCCTGATGTGCACAGAGCTTCAGTTGATGCTCTAGGTTTCTGAGAGCACAACCCACTGTCAAGATGCAAGTGTGCAGAGGTGAAATCAGTTTCTGTGGATCCTTCAAGCTCCCGGCTGCGGTTCTTGGTACCTTGCTGGTTTAAGACTCACAGTGGGGCTGGGTTATAGCTCAAGTTGGCAGAGTGCTTGTCTAGCATGTTATAAGGCCCTGGGCTCAATCCCTAGCGCTGCATAAACAGAATGTGGTAGTACTCATCTGTAATCCTAGCAGTTGGAGGTGGAGGTAGGAGGTAGGAGGGTCAGAAGTTCAAGGTCATCCTTGTCTACATAGCAAGTTCGAGGCCAGCCTGAGCCACGAGGAATCTCAACTCAAGAAAACCGGGAGTGGACCAAAACCCACAGTGAACTGGTCAGCTGCCAATGTTTGTTGCGGGGAGACAAACCAACTTGGGCTTTACAGGAAGTCTGTCATTTCTCAGAACAGAACCTGGACCTGTGTGCTCCGTTCCACATTGCCCTAGTCCGGGTGTTCGGGGATAAACAATGGATGGTAGCCCTATTAAATGTTCACTTTAGGACATGCAGAAAAATAATTCTGAATGTTAATCATAAAACCGCTGATAACTCAAAGTTTCTAAGACTCTCAGCACTTCATATTCATGATCATCTTTAATGGAAGCTTCTTGTCTTTATCCATTTTGTCTAATCTAATGTAACTAGTCGTATGCAGCCTTGGTGAAGCACTTGCCTAACCGGAGCTATGGACCCTGTGACTTCACCCTCCCGGCACCCCAAGTCCCACGCTACACACAAACTGAATGTGAGCAAGCACAAACTCTCCCTTGAAGAGTTAGGGGTCCATTGAAGGGCACTGGCATTCCTGAAATAATAGGATAATGAGATGTAAAATGATGCCTCCAGCACAGTGGCTCTCAACCCTGTCACAGGGGTCTCACATCAGACATCCTGCATATCAGATACTTACATTACAATCCATAAGAGTAGCAACATTACAGTTATGAAGTAGCAATGAAAACAATCGGGGCTCGCCACAGCATGAGGAACTGTAGTAAAGGGTCACAGTGTTAGGAAGGTTGAGAACCATGGCTCTGGCATAAAGGAGAAGTATGCAGAGCTCTGGGATCAGAGAACTGGGAACTGGAGAGGCAGAAGGGGAAGGCAGAGGCTCCCAGCACTGTAGAGTTAACCTTGAACAGCAGGAGGTCAAGGGCTCTTAGTGGGGGAGCAGCTCAGGCCTGGGACCGGAAGGCTTGCAGGCCTGCGGTGAGGAGAAAGAGGGGCACTGAGGTGGGTAGAAGCAAGACTGAGCTAGGGAGAGTCTGACGTCCAGGCTGAGACTTTGTGGCCTCATACTGTGAGCTGTAAGACATGATCAGAATTGATGTTTTTAGCAAACAAGCCAAAGCCATTTTACTCCATCCTAGCATGGAGGATGGATTGGGGAAGGTCAGCATGACTTAAGTGATAGAGATACAAACAGGCCACCAGAGAGCTGCCAGCAGAGGTTGCCAATGTGTGTGTGGTGGGTCGGGTGGGGTGGGGATGCCTGGATGCATCAGGAGTCAGGCAGGTGGCAGAAGGAAGGAGCATTCCAGACAGAGGAACAGCCACAAAGGTCAGAGGGAGGAAGTGTTTATAGAGACTGTGGATGAGGCTCAGAATTGCCGGAGTGTGAGGGGCAGTGATGGGAAATAATAGCGTAGGCGAGAATGTCAGTGGAAACCAGACTGAAGATTTTTCCCCAACACAGCCGGACTTCATCCAGGGTTAGCAGGATCCACAAAGGAGTCAAGATTCAGAGTGATAGATACATCACTTTTAAGAGAGCTGATTCTGTCTGTTGGTGGAAAAGATACCAGGAGATAGGGACTCAGAAAGATGAGCTAGCTGAGTAGCTCTGCATCCACATACTAAAATACTACGCAGATATAAAAACTGGTTAAAACTGTAAAATCCTTGGGACTCACCGCAGTTGTGAGACAGTATATTTTGTATTATCTCAAATATGTGTGTATAGATGCACAGGAAGACTGGATTAAAACAAATCCTTTAACAGATTTGTATAACTAAGTTAGGGATTACAGATGATTTTCATTTCCTTCTTTATAGTTTTTTGCAATTCCTATGCTGAATATATATTTATAAATTTAAATAAGAAAAACCCAGAGTACATAAAATCAGCCCAGATGATGCTATCAAACAGAGAGCAACAGTTTGTTTTGATAGCACCTGATACTTAATTACCCTAAATTGTAAGCTACGAGGTAAATACTATTCTCTTTCTTGCTCACAGAGAGAAAAATGAAAAGCAGGGAGCAAAATGAGTCATTTGACATGACACGAAAGGCTGGAGGCAAAGGCAGACAGGCATTAGGTAGACGCCTGCATTCTTCAGCTGCTTCAACTTTTTTTTTTTTTTTTTGGCTGAGAAATTATTTGAACCAAACAGATCATGCATAATCCAATAATTAAGATAGCAAAAATAATTAGAAACAGCCCAATAGACTGCATGATTATCAGGCGAAATCAATACAGAAGGAGTCAATCCGGAGCCTTAGAATAAACAAGGCAGGCTACACTGTTACATGAATTACAATTCCAGAGTTTCCTGCTTAATTAAGGAGGTAGTTATGCTTCCCTTTCTTTGTGTGTGTATACGCATGTGTCTGTGATGACCTGTACACACACACACACACACACACACACACACACACACAGAGGCATGTGTACAAAGGCCAGAGGTTGATCGTGAGTATTTTCCTCAACCACTTTTTTTAAGACAGTTTTTAACTGAGTCTGGAAATCATCAAGCTCTTGGCACGCCCCTCCTTCTCTGCCTCTCTGGCACTAGGAATACAAATGCATGCTACCCATTCTAGGCAAGCTCTTTACCTTTTGAGCCATTTCTCCAACCCAAAGGTATTATCTTTCCATTGCATAGGAGGTCGGCTTTAGAAGTTGCCTGTACCCTATGTTCATAGGCAACCACACTGACTGTGTTGAATGGCTCTGACATGCTTAGCTACAGTACCAGCACGGGCAGCATGGAGGGTTCTAGCTCTCAAATGGCTAGTCTCTTCGCAGCTCTCCCAAACACTTCTCCATCACCCTCATGAGCTACAAAAAAAAAAAAAAAAAAAAAAAAAAAAAAAAAACACATGGTAGATGAAGCTACATCCACAGATATGACTAGAACAGTGGTTCTCAATCTCCAAATGCTGCGACCCTTAACACAGTTCCTCATGTTGTGGTGACTCCCCGACAATAACATTATTTTTTTTTCTACTTCTAAACTGTAATTTTGCTACTTTTATGAATCATTATGTAAACATCTGTGTCTTCCAATGGCCTTAGATGACCCCTGTGAAAGGATCTTTTGATCCCAAAGAGTCATGACCCACAGGCTGAGACCCACATGTCCCAGGCTCCAATGCTCAAGTCTTAGTGCGCTGTCTTCCCCTGGCTAAGTGTGTGGTCCCAGGAAGCACAATGTCTAACTGAAAGGCATATTTTTCCTCAAGTATGAACACCCATCAAATAGAAAGAAAACTATGAAGAAGGGTGAACCTACTTTTAATTTTTTTCCTTTTAACACTTTCAGAAAAGTTTAGAGAAACCCAATGATATGTTTAATGTGGCTTCCATAACACTCTCGGCTTTGTTGTTGGATGGGTGAGATGAGACCATGAGAAAGAGAGAAGGTGGAGGAGGTAGGAGGATTCCAAAAGTTGCCAGCTCTGCAGATAACAACTGTAGATTAGTCAGCAACCAACTTTATTCTAAAATGGACAGACTGTAGTTTGCAAGCAAATAAAGTGTCTTTTATTTGTAAAGACACAAAAAAGTGAATAACCAATTTAAATTTTCTTAATGTATTGCAAGGAGTCCTGGGGATCAACAAAACAAGGATCCAGAAGAGCGCCACCCCTCTAACCTGTGCAGGACTGATCTCTTCTTCTCTTTTACCTTACCATTGTGGGGATGGGCAGGCAAGGCTGTAACCAGGTGATTGTGTTGGATGGCTCACAAATGAGATCTGGTTGTGCCTGTCAATCATCTGGACACTCTAACGGACCCTCTGGGTCTGCCCCTCATATCCCTCAGCCCTCCCATAATCCCTCGGATTTGGCTTGCTCTCATCTTCACATCCTTTAAAAGGAAAGCCACAAAGCTCATATTATTCTTAAACAAAAAATAACATATACCTTGACACTGTACTTAATACTTACTGTGACATAGAAAAATACCCCCGAAGCTTCAGGCAATGGCAATGAACTCTGTAAGTCTTTACTCAAAGGAGTAGCTTCTGAACTGTCACCTGGATCATATGCCCTAACTTCAGACATAATGTCAACTGCTACGTCTATGGCTACTGTGTCTTGACCATTAGAAATAGTAAAGTGGAGTATAAAGATGGATAGCCAGAAACAGACACTAGAAATCAGATTATATTGGTCAAAGCAGCAAACAAAAACATAAAAAATAATAATAATAACTTGAACAAGCACAGTCTTTTTTTAAGCAGACTGTGGCACCAAGTCTGAAGGCACATTACTAAGTCTTGAGGCACAACATTCTTACACACCCCCTCATTCCTTTGGGGACACTTAGATATTGCGTCACATCGTATGATAACCTTGAGTCATGCAAAATTTAGATGTAGTGGTCGGTCTATGTTTCAGAAGACAGGAACATGCGCAGCATGCCAAGTAGATTCATCCTTCCTGTTAGATAAAACAAACTCTGACGCACACAGATGTACGTTTGAGGGACTTGGAGAGCTCACCCTTGACTTCCTAGAGTCGTGAATAAATCATAGAATGTAAGAGTTTGAAAATTCTTGGAAAATATGACGCTTGAGCCTTTGGCGTAAGGATGAGGGCTACTTTAAATGACTAGTCAATGTTCCAGGGCCAGGGTGCAGTGTCTCGTGCTGAAATGTGCTCTCCATGGTACAGCAACAGTAACTGCCAGCAGCTCCCCATTAGTCTCCCCAAGCATACATGCTTAGTCAGAGAAAGTGCTTCTTCCCTCCCTTCATAAAAACTCCTTTGAATTATGTGACGTGAAGGTGCTGTGTGGATCAGGGCAGCATTTCTATTCTTCCAGCAATGCGTTCTTCATCGCCTGATCATTCCAGACTAAATTACGTCCTTCCTCAGCTTTCATGGATTGTAAAAGCTTCTTGCCTTCAAGGAAACAAACATCCTAGCCTAGTGAAAACTCCTAAGGAACATATTGAGAAATTCAGAAGCAAAGTGAAGACCAAGATACATGGCTCAAGCCTTCATCCTTCCGTATGGATCTCTCCACCTTGTCTTCTCAGCAAGTTTGGTTAACTTGTTTTGGACAGATTAATCTTTCTTGACTTAATCCTGTGAGATTTTCAAATGACCACAAACAATGCTTGCAACGGAACAAAGGTAAGGCAGTATGCTCGCTACATACAGTATGACTATTGGGAGTGGACTTTACATAGTGTGTCTACTGGAAGTCTCATACTGCCTCTCTCAATGACAACCAGCCAGACCCCAATGCAGCTACTTTAGGATATTGATTTGTCCATCTTTAATCTGTTTGGTATGGAAAGACAAACACACAGAACAGTCCTGACAAGTGTCAGAGAATTAATTGCAGATCAGCGGTTTTAAGGGCTGCCTATGTTAACTAAAGAAGGCTGTTGCTGCTCGGTGTGCCTGCCCTCTGCACAAAGGAAGGAGCTGGAGCTTGAGAAGGGGGTGCCATGTTCAAGTTTTCTAGGTAGGACTTTCAGTGAAATTGACTGTTATGCCAATTTCAATATTCAACAAACTACCTAGAAATATCATTCAAAGGAGAAAGAAGAAATTGAAATGAATAATCAAGATTCATAATGTGAATTAAAGTCTATCAAATATAACTTTCAGGTGTTTAACACATTAACTATTAGACTCAGAAAGTATGCCAATAAAACTTTTGAGCAAAATGAGGCATAATCATGGTTTATGCAAATAAAATACTCTCATGAAGCACAGAAGGAAAGCAACCTAGACTCTTCCCTATAGTAATAAGAGACAATAGAATTCTTCCTTTCATCAAAATCTTTTCAAAAGTTCTTCAGAGACATTTAAAATGAACTGGTAAGACAAAATTTAAATTGGACACACCATGAAAAATTTCTAAAGTATATTTTCCATCAAATATACACTTAAATTCCACCTCCTACAAGCAGTTCCATCTTACTGATACATGCCCTGTGAACTCACCTACAGAGAAGAAACGTGGATGACTGAAGGCATCCAATCCAGTGGCAAACACTGTTCACAAAACACAAATGCTGAAGTAGTACAGGAAAATCCTTGTTTCTCTCTCAGTTCCATTGTGAAATGAAAAAAGAAAACTAGAGAAAAGAAAGCATGTCACACTCAAAAGCAAAGTGGTGTGGGTGGACGATTTGAAGAGGGGAAGGTCCTAACCCCTGCTCCTGGAGAGAACAGACCTTCTCATGGCCCAGCACTTTGCTAAGGTAATTAAGCTGCTGTCATCTAGGCATCCTAGCATCGAAGTGGTAAACCCTGAAAGCGACCAAAAAAGTCTCTACTCACACCCAAGCTGTCTACAAATGAGCTGAGATCTATAGAGGTGCAATGACTAGCCCAAACTCACACAGCCAGTTAAGAACACAGTGAAATAAGACCTCAACTCTCCTGACACCTGTCACCTCAATAAACTGTAAACTTGCTGAAAGAAGACCATCCCAGGATCCCAGCAAAGCCCCTGTCTCCCGAAGGGGCAGGAGAGAAGCCTTCCATCCTATGTGATTCTCCTTAGAAGCTTCCCTAGGAAGAAGTTCAACAGCAGTGACACCAACCAGGAGGCCTCCAGAAACTCTCTCCTGCCATTCTGCTTTCTGACTATGGGAAGCACATAATTGGACTTGCAATAATGTTATTGAAAAAGGAACATTTAATCAACCCAATGTATGAGGATATGCATAGAATGAACTTGGCAAAATAATAGCACTATATTGTATTCCTGTGATTTGAAAACCACCTGATTTATCCTTGTAAAAGGACAAAGGACCAATTCCTGGAGGTAGGAGCTTCCTGTGGGGATACACAGCCAGACAGGAAAACCCAAATCGCCTCATCGTCCTTCACTTAAGGACTGGGGCATTTGGGAGGAAAACCCATAAGCTCTCTGTTAGGTTACACTTATATTTTGAATGATGTGGAAAAGAACAGAGTGCCATGAATGCTAGCTTTTGTAGTTTCTATGTTTTCTACTATGATGAATACTTTAAAATGCCAACTACTGCTTATTTTTTTTACTGTCTTAGCCTAATTAATCCTCAGTCTCTGCAAACAGAACAATTACCCCCCTTCTGTGCTTGAAATAAAACCTAAGGGAGCTGATGAGAGGATGGATCAGGTCTGGCTGTGATTTGAATCCACCCAACATGGTTGTTTTGAACAGTCAATCAATGGAAAGACCTGCATGGTCCAAATAATAGACTAGCTGGCATCTGTTCTTCATTTCAAGATACAGACAAAGAATGAACAAGGAAAGGCATGGTACATGGTAGACATCGATACAACGAGGCATAGATATCACAGGAGGGTCCTAGTCAACAGCTGTTCCTTTTTATTCAAGAACAGTATGGCCCCAAACCTCTAGTGGATACCAGAAAGTGTAGTTAGAACCAAACTTCCTATATGCATAGTGCTTTTTCAATATATAACTATGATAAGGTTTGATTCATGTATGAGATACAGTTAAAATTTATAACAACTGTCAAAAATAACCATTATATACCACAATAAAAGTATCAGTATTACCACTTTTGCACTTTGGGGTATTATTACACGAAATAAGGATCGCCTGAACACAAGATCTGAGATATGATGCCAAGCTTGATAACACAGTGGTTAGTTTCTAGGTCACTTGCGGGACAGGAGTATATACCAGGTGGTTACACTGACCAAGGGAAGATTCTCAATTCCTGGACATTATTGAGCAGAAGGGTACAAGATTTCATTATATCACATAGAATACTGTATAATTTAAATTTATGAACTATTTATTTCCAGGATTTTCTTTTAATAAGTTTGGACCACAATTGACCTTGGACAGCAAAATTGTGGGTAAATGTAGAATACTGTAAAAAAAAAAAAAAAAAAAAAAACAACCCAAAAACATCATCCTGGTGTAAAAGTTCAAACAGTGAGAGGGATGTTGGGACAGGAGGATGGTGTGATGGTGGTGGTGATCAAAATAAAGTGAGTATATAATAAATCACTCAGTAACCTACTATATAATAGCCTGTAGATACCCACGAGGCTAGACACTACTGGTCCTAGAAGTAATGAGTTGCTAAACAAAGGCCCCAGTGCCTGATATTGAATAGCTCTGTAGGAATTGTTGGTCAAGAGGAACTCAGAAGCCCCACAAAACGATCCAGGCTTGTATTATTCTTCTTGGTTACCCACTAGAACCTGTTGATAAGACCCTATTGCTGAAGATACTACACAGATTAGATCCAAGGTATAGAAAAAACAAACTGAAACTGAGTTGGAAGCTTCCTCCCTAATGGCTAGTGTCCAGTGGTGTTATGCAGGCTGATAGGGGTTAAAGGTATCAACTATCTTATCTGGTTGTGAATTCTATAAACGACATTTCCAACCTGCTAGTCAGATGTGCCCATTAGTGCAATAGTGGCACAACTGTTATGGAGGTAACCAACTGTTCCTCAATTCGATTTTGATGCCTACTTCACAAAAGGATATCTTTATCTAGTATTGTAAACCTGGATGAAAACCCATGACTAAAAAGGCCCCTAGGAAGGGGAACCTAATACCACTGAATTTACATAACAACAAACTACTTTCTACAGACAAAGGCTACTCTAAGTCATACTCAGAGAGGCCCCTCATTGCAGTGAACAAAGTAAATGTAGAGACCTCTGGCTACAGAAGATTCTGAGAATAAAGGATGCCTGAGGACATTTAATCACCCTCATAAGGCTCATAAGAACCAACTGGGAGAAGTCTTGGAGAATGTCCAACACAGCTATTGTACTCATAAACTCATAGTGGCTGTTGCAGTGTCACTGGGCTCACACAAATCCTAATAGTCAGCTATAGACTGGGAAGGGGCTCAGGGTCCCTACCACTTATTGCTGCCCTACTGACAACTAACAGATTCTGGGAAAAAGGGGGAGCATAGTATTCAGTGTGAGCCTACCAGACTGTAATAGATAGTTACAAGACCCTGGTCCCACAGATGGCCCTCGTGGCCATTTGTCTGTGGGACACTAGGCAAAACAAAAAGTAGTGAACAAGGAAAACAAATTTGTAAGGAAGGAGGGGACTGGAGGGATGGGGGAGAAATCAGAGAAGTTTGGACGGCAGTCACTATTGTGTATCCTATGCATGTATGAAACTGTCAAAGAACAAATTTTATTAATAAAAGCTCACACTCATTTTAATGGGAATGAAAGCAGAGCTAAGGACAAAGTTGAAGAAACAGAGAGAAAGTATAATAGCACTTGAGTTTCAAGAAAAAGGCGGACGTGATCTAGATGCAAGGGACAGAGTGGGATTTCAGGCAGAAAAGAAAAATGGCCGTAAGGAGGCAAAAGGGTATGTGTGTGAGAAGAGCAATGTGTAGCACAGCTTGACCCTTGTTTTCACGGAGAACTGCAGGGAATGAAGTCAGAAAGGTGGCTCATGGTTACAAGCTTGTGTATGCCCTGCTAGGAGGTTCAAACCTGAAGCTGTGGGTAATAGAAAATCACCAGTTTTGGAGGCTCTTGATGTTGCTGTTTGACATTTTTTTTAAAAAAAAAATCATGCATTTTTACAGCCAGTACATCATGCAGTCTCCCACTATTTCTAGAACATTTTCATAAACCCGAAAGAAAATCCCATACCCAGTAAGCAATCACTTCCCTGCTCTGTTTTCTATCTCCATGGGTTTTCCTATTCTGGTTATTTCATAAGGAACCCTGCAGTGCATGGCCCTGTGTGCTAGACTTTGTTCAGTGGGCATAAAGTTTACAAAGCCCATCAGATTGTAGCATGTGCCAGTATTTCACCGCTATCCCTTTTAACCTCTGAATAATGATCCTATATATGGGCATATCACATTCTTTATCTGCTGAAGCATTGGTTGTTCCACCCTTGCTAATGAAGAATGCACTCTGATAGATCCAAGTTATTGTTTGAGTATTATCTAAGACAATGGTGGTTTCTTGAATAATATGTTAAATTAGAACCATCAGAGTCTTATGAAAGACAGACACAATGAATTGCATTGGAAATGCTGACTGTTCTATATGGATTGCTCAGGAAGTAAGATCCTATAGAGATAGTTTCCCGTGTAGGTAGGTATCCAGCAAACACCTGTTCCTCCTGGCTCTGCTCTCCCCGTCTTCCTGAAGCCCTTCTTTTCCCCTATATGTGTATCCATACATATTCATATTCTCTCTCTCTCTCTCTCTCTCTCTCTCTCTCTCTCTCTCTCTCTCTCTCAGACCTACAAGTTGGCATGCATTCCAGTGATCCAAATGTGTGCCCACCCACACACCTTGTGGCTTTACAGCATCCTCTCAGGCTTCTGTGCTAAAAAATCCTGCTAGCTCAGCCCATCTGCAAGAGTTCACTTTTGCTTCGTAATTCCTGCTCTGAGCAGATATCAAACTTAAATAAACAGACCTCTCGGGGCCCAAGGAGTGGTGCAGAGGAGCTTGGCCATTCCATCAGGAGACACAATGCGCACTGCAGCGATGTGTCATCTCATTCCTGCTGAGATGACAAGGGCCCATCACCCTATGCCTTTCCTCCATTTCCCTCCTCCAAACATAGCATTGCTAAGCAGTGGCTTCCTCCGCTGCCCTTCTAGATGTGTCAGTTCAAAGGCAGCTAACATTTCTTTGAGTTGGAATAGGTTAGTTCTTCAGATTTTGTATATGTGTCTGTATGGGCATGCAAGGATACAAGCAATAACAGAGAAGACCTTGCTGTTTCCTCCTCAAACCTACTACAGGCCTGTCTGAACACTGACATGATGGTCATTCAGAACCCAGTCCAGAGCCAGGAATGAAATATTGTGTCATTACTATGCTGTGTTCCTCAGGACTGAGAAATTAAACTAAGCCATGGTGCAGTGGGAACAGGTCTATCAGAGAACCTGTGAGGAAGTGTGCTTGTTCTAAGTTATGATCTCCACAAGACTCTCTTCACAGCTGCTGATCATCCACTTATTGGGAAAGGTAAAGAGACAGCAGCTACATATCTGGGGAGTGCTTTCATGTGGGCTATATCAATCTAATATATATCAGATTTTAACAACTGCACCCCTTATCTTAGAGTAATTTATATCTCCAAAAAATGCATAATTTTGGACATTTTGTATCCTGTTAGAAACAACGGTACAACCTGTGGGTCATTCTGAATTAAGGAAAAATAATGGGATTTTCAGAAAGGGAAATGCAGAGCCTTGGGTAGGGGAGACAGCGTGTGGATGAAGCGATAAAAGCCAACAAAACCCAAGTTCTAGTCTCAGTCTAACCCTACCATGCAATGGCCACAGGTAGGCTGGGGCTACCATTTCAATGCCCCCGCTATAGCAGGCTCCACATTTCTGTGTACACGTCCTCAGCTAATCAAAGCTAGCCACGGGTTTCCAGAGAAGATCGACACCTCTCAACCCAAGATTAGTCTATGACAATTAATTATCATTCGCCAGGGGTTAGTTTAGAAATGATCACAGGGCATAATTCTGACCAATGAGACTTGTGGAAAGCCTACTGAACATTTCATAAGAAGTGAGCCAAGAAGAGGGTTCAGCCTCTTGTCACGCCTAGGTTTTAAACTGTCACAGTGTGAGGCAGTGACTGAGAACAGCCATGTCCAAGCAGAAAGCAGGCTTAAGGCAAAGCTGCCATTGCTGGAACTGTAAAGCCTTCCAGCACCTAGCCTCTGTGATTAACTAGCCAGGATGCAGACTTCCTGCAGACTGCTTATTATGCACAGTAATGCCTTCTCCTCTTGGGTTATGCCATTTTTATTTGGATATTCTGTTATTTGACACTAAAAGATTCGTAACCAATAAACCTACCCAGAGGAGTGCATAAATGTTTATCAAGTACTTTATTAACTTCCCTTTAAAAAATTATACCCACAACCCAAATTATAATGTGTCATGCCCCATCAGAAACGCTGCTGTATCTGACCCTTTTGGAAATAAAAACAACTTCAGAAAAAAAAAGAAAACTAAATATACAGAAGAATTTTGGGGCATGGGGTAGGCCTTCCATTTTAACTTGCAAATGAGACTAGAAGGGTGAATCTCAGAATAGTTTAGGAAGAAACACATCCTTGATAATGTACACCTGCCACAAACTTCCAAAACGAAACTCTGGCGCCTGTTAGTACAGAGCAGTTCACTTCCACCCCAGCATAATCACAACTCCACTGCATATGCATCTGTGTGCATGCATAAGGGAGCAGGGGAGGACTCTGCTCAGTACCCGTCAGACATATTCATTTCAGTAACTGTCACATTTCGGGGACATGCACAGTTATCCCCTTCCATGGCCCCTCCTGTCATTTCCCTTTGAAGTTCTCCACATCAGGTGTTCAGGGACCTGTTCAGGAGACCAACAAGTAATGAGTTATTTATACAGCTGCCACTTTTCTAAATCAGTGGCGGCACCTGAGGATGACTTTAAAGGACTGAAACGCCCATGCCACTGTACCCGTCAACTGCCCCCAAATAATCTCCGCCCCTGAAAACAGAGTGGATTAAGCTCCTCCACCACGTCTTCTACATAAAATCAAAGGGCCTTCTCCTTCCAAATGATGCCTTCTGCTTATAACTTAAAAACAATTCGAGTTTATGCTGATGACAACATTCACCCAGTGCACAAACAGCTAACAAGCTTTGAGAGCGGAAGGGGTGGGGCAGGGGAAAATCAGAGGAGTTGCAAGTGACTGGTGGGGGTTTGCAGCAAAAAATCAGATGGCCAGGAATCTTTGATTCTGCCTGTATTCTCCTACCTACCTCCTACTAATCTGAGTTTCTTTCAGAAGAGAGAAGAGAGAGGAGGAAAGAGGGAGGAAGAAAGGGGAACAGAAAGGTTGGAGAAGGTGGACCAGGTAGGCAGGAGAGAGATACAGAGAGAAAGAGAGACAGACACAGACAGAGACAGAGGAAGAGAGATCCACAACAGAGAAAGAGATGCATAGCCCTTGAGAGAGCAACACAACACAGCTTCCATGTTCTTTTAGCAGACATCTGGCTAGATTTCCCTTGTTGACTGCTGAGCTGTAAATGGTACCCTTGCATCTTTTGCTTCAAGCATCTGAAGAAAAATACAGTCCTTTTCAGAGCACTTCATGTCAGTCATGGCTGCTGCTCTCCTGTTTGCTCTTTCATTCACCCATCTTCTTCATTTCTCATCATGTGAGAGTCTAAGCTCTCTTCTACCAATGCTTACGTTGTCTAACCGCCAGGCAAAACTTCCCCAATATGCCAGAAGCTCAGTCCTAACTGAGCCACAACGGGCTGTTCCTAGACATCTCTGGCCTAGCACAAACCCTGAGCTCTAAGTGGCACAGGCTGCTCCAGTAGACCATCGAGATTTCTCGCCCCCTCCCCCTCCCTGCTACCCGCCACCTGCCACCCCCCACCCTGGAATTTATCTTGGGTCAAACTGTTGCTCTGATGACCTGCTCCATAACTTCTCAATCATACGATAAGTGATAAACTCTGTGGGTTTTTTCCTCAGTAACCTCAGGAATAGCATTTCCACAGTGCTCAGACTTAAAACCTCTATAATCAAAGTATCACCGTAAGTAGCTTTCTACAAGAAATTAATCCCAACTCAGAGGCCCTTGTCCGTTCCTGTGGATAGGATAAAGAGGGCAGCTCTGTTAACACAGAAATTACAGCATTTGGCATTCATTTTTGACCAAGAAACCACTTTTTAAAAATAGGTTTTTCTAAGGGTAATATTTATTGACTGTTGAATAAGGCGAATACTTACATGTCCCACACTGAATTAAAAATTCCTTAAAATGTAGCAAAATGAGGTTCCAGCCAAATAAAGTGTCTCCCACCCTGTCCTGATTTCCCACTCAACTTGTTCTGTGATTGCTACAGCTACATCCTAAGTACGCCAGGCAGTGCAAGCATCGTTGCAGATTTGCAGGTGAGTGTCGTGTGATAAAGACAACCATGCCTTCTAGAATCATCTGAACAGACATAATTTGCCACTTGAAGAAATTCAGGAATCTGTTTCTGGCTGAAATATGTCAGAAACCTTGGAGGAACCAAAAGGAACAGAATTCCTTCAGATTCTAAAGGGGAAAGAGAGTTGATTGATTTCTTTTTTAGTTTTTCTTCTTCTTTTTTTTTAACCTATGAACAAAATATTAAAAAAAAAAAAATCAAGCTGGGGAGAACACCCAACAAGTAATTGACTTTGTCCTCTGTAATTCAAGAAAGGAGAAAGTAAATCACAGGGCCTCTTCTTCCTTTCCACAGCTGCTGAGATCCCTACCGATGTCCCCTAGAGACATGATTGCTTGGTCTTCAGTCAGCTGATCAGGCCTGAGTTGTAAGAAAGACAAATGCAGAATGAGCTTCCTTGCTCGGCTGCAAGCAAACGCTGTCTGCTGTCTGCCACATGACCTCCAAAGCTCACACTCCAAGAAGTTCACTTACATCCTTTTAGTTAAAATTTGCAATAAGGTGGATTAATTACTGCAATCACTTTTAACCACAGGGAAACCCCGTGAGCAAGCCAACAAACAAATGTTATCAATTTATGCAGCTTTGGAAGATAAAGTCTGCTCTCTAGTCACCGTGCTTTATTTTAATTTTTAAAACCTCTTTACCAAAAGCTATGCACAGCTATAGATAATATCAATACTTGATGTTTTTATTTGTTTGTTTTTAAGATAATAACTCAAGTTGTAGGGATGGCTCGGTGGTTAAAAGCACATAAATGTTCTTGTAGAGGATCCAGGCTCAGTTACCACAACCTCCTGTAATTCCATTGTCAGGGGCTCCCACACCCTCTGGCCTTCGAAGGCACCTGTACTCGTGCACATGATGTACATAAAATGCTTTTGTGCGTACACCTGTGCATGCACGTGCACACACACACACACACACACAGAGAGAGAGAGAGAGAGAGAGAGAGAGAGAGAGAGAGAGAGAGGAGAGAGAGAGAGAGAGACTGGAATAAAACCAAATATCCTAAAACCTAAAGCAGATCTACATGGTTAAAATTTTCTTATCTTTGTCATCAAAATAATGAGCTAATATTTTGCCTCGAAGGAGACATGTTTGCCATTTGTATTATCAGCCAATCTTTCAGTTGGTTTGTTTTCAATTTTCCCTCCCATCCTACCAGTTGCCGTTGTTGGAAGTGGGTGAGATCTGGAGAAGACAGTCCAACAAAGTCTGATTACTGTCATTCCTGGAAACCAGCAAACCATAGAAGAAGACAGACCACAGGTATTCAGACACTTTAGACTCACAGAAAGACGGTGGACTTTCTCCACTCTGCCTCATTGCAATTTTAACTAAAAGGATGTAAGTGAACTTGTTGGAGAGTGAGCTTTGGAGGTCGTGTGGCAGAAAGAGACAAAAGAAAGGTGGGCTGAGGGATGGAGGGCGCAGATGATCTGAGATGACAGCTTGCTTGGCAGAGGTCCCAGGATGAGCAATCTGTGATGAGAATCTGACAGTCGGTCATTACAGGCTGAAAGCTGGAGTAGGGTGCACTGCGGGTGTTCACAATGACGGAATGGAGTCTGTTCTTGGTCCTGTTGGGAAAACCCTGAGACCTACCTCCATCCCATCAAGGTTCCCACTCCTTGGGGCCTCATGATTAGCAGTGACACAGGGAGTCTCTGTGATCCAAGATGCTCCTCCAACAAAAAGCTGATGTTGCACAGCAATCAAGAGCCCTGGTAATTGTGAGCAGTCTGCCTGATGGAGCTGGAGGGCTTTTTTCAAGCTTTGAAGAAGAAAAATCGGTAGCTAAGGAGGAGGAAAAAAAACACCACAGCAACTCGGGTATAATTGAATGTGAACTTTGTATGACATGGCACAAAAAAAGAAAAAAAAAGTTTCCATTTTTCCCCCCTCAAGGCCATCGCTAAATGTTATCCACAGGACATAGTAAATGAAAAAATGAAAATGTCAGTGGTTCTGGAAAGTTTGATCACAAGCCACGTAAAGCACTGTTGACTCTTGTGTTTCTAAATGACTTTTCAAAGATATTGCCAGTGTACAAACAAGACAAGACTGGAACAAGTCACTTCTTTTGATGACAGAGTAGCAAGAACTTAATTCCTATTCCAGATAACCTTCATGGGTATTGGTGACATAATGTGTTCAAACAGAAGATCACACTCGGTTGTGCTCAGCTTCCACATGCCATGGGACAAGATGAAACTACAAATCTAGTCATTAAGAGTTGGGCAGGATGAAGTAGCAGTTGTTTAATCAAAAGGGCTCATTTAATACTGTGCCTAATGTCAGAATTGATGTGGAAATAAAATGCATCTCCTCTCCTCTGCACAAGATAAATGTGTGTGCTGTAACAGAACACTGGGGAGAACAGGCATACATTTCAGCCACAGTAAGCAAACCTCTCCTTCCTCTGCCCAGAAGCGAGGAGTAGCCTAATGAATGAGCATCAAGAGAAGCAAGGTTTAAAGTGTATATATGGGAAGGCACCGGGTGCTTAAGCAAAATGTCTATTTTACCATTTTAATACAACCCCCCTACAAAATTTGCTTTTGTCTTTACTTTATGATGCACGTACTAACACAGCCCTTGCACACAAATTTAAAAGACTAGGAAAAAATTATGTCTAGATGAGCATCAGAGTAGTACATTCTCAAAAACATCCCAAACACCACTTGTCCAGAAACATAAAGGAAATCTTTTTAAGATTGTGTGTGTGTGTTGTGTGTGTGTGTTGTAAAAGTTTATTGTACCACATACATGAATGAGTACAGATGCCTTCAGAGGCCAGACAGCGATGGATCCCCTGAAACTTGAATTACACAGAGAACAGACACAGACAACACAAAGACAACACGACACAACACACACACCACACACAACACCACACACACACACACACACACACACACACACCACACGATGCTTGATGAAGCCAGAAGAGGACATCAGTTCCCTTGGAACTGTAGATATACAAGGCTGCCAGCAACCTGACATGGGTGCTGGAAAGGAATTTGAGTCCTCTGAGAGTGTCGGTGCTCTTGACTAATCTTACAACCCTAGACTCCCTAAAATGGAGGCATCCCGTGCCAGGACTATCGAAGGCAAGGTCTGCAACAATCTGACCCTCCTGGGCCAAGGAGAAAGATGCTGGCCTTTCAGCTTCCCTAGGTAGATCTGCCCTTGGTAGATAATTATTCCCACACAGACAATACTTTGGTCTACAAATGAGCTGAAGAAAATCATCAATCTATTTCTGTGTCAGGTAGTACTTGGTGGGTCCTGTACAGACTATTAATTTTGTGGAGAATAAGCAACAGGAGGAGCAGATAAATCATTAGCACAAAGCAGAGGAGGCCTAGTAAATTCCTGCCAGGTCTCTCTCTCTCCTTTTCATACAGAGAGCAAAATGACAGAGTATTTATGTACCACTCACTGTCTTTGATATCTCTGTTTATCTCATTAGACTGCTTCAAAGACCATTAGGACATATTTCTACTTCAGGTCTCAATTCAATCCCCATTGACTTTCACAAGTTAATGTTACACACGTGGAGTCATAATCTTCACATCTCTGAAATCCTGTCATTTCTAATTTCAGAAAAGCAAAACGCTACTTTAAATATCATTTTGTTTATTGTAGGCAGAAGACAAGACTGAAATTTGATTTGCATGTTCAAAGTGCATATAGTTGAAAAGTAATGTTAATTGTTTTTAATAAGATCCTGTAATGAAAACAATTTCACATCAAAGCTAATAAGTTAGCTAGGACTTCCAATAGAGTCCTGTGACCATTTCCAATTCACACCTGATGGCTCCAAAGTTCTACACAATGCAGCCACAGGTCTCACCAATATTTATTTATTAAAGTAAGTGTTCCCAGGCACTGAAAGAAAGCACAGAAAACATTTCTGAAGGAACTACCTTCCATCGCCCTTCTAGCTTGCCGTGCACGTGGACAGGATGTCAGCAAGTCCCCACAGGGCTTGACACACCATCGTGCCACACTGTATTCTCTGTCATTTCCTCACTAGCACTATCAGCCTCCCCAAAGTGCTCTCCACTCTAGTCAGGTAATCTTCCCCCACCTACTAAGAGTAGCTTCTGTGTAATCCACTAGGAAATACAAGCTCTGCTCCTCGAGATGTACCCTTAAAAAGGAAGGGATTTGTCCATTCTATGCAGCTCTCAGTGTGTCTTCTACGTCAAGATGAAGCCTGACACTTCACCCTCTATTTCTTGAGTAAATAAATGGATGATGACTAAATGAATGTACAATCTATCTTTAGGTCATTTCCTATTTTCTGAGACCTTACAGAGACCACGCCAAGTCCACCGGCACTCTTTGATTTTTATACAGAAAGGCTTCTTTCAAACTTCCTGTATTCCCTGCAGCACAGAGGAGCCTGAAGCGCAGAGCATTAAGTCCATTCCGTTCAAGTGCCTACTTGGCTTGCTCAACTATTCCACACCTCTCATTTGATTAGGCAGAAGTGACTCATTTGCATATTCTCAGAGCTCATTCTTTGACCAAGAAAGCTTTCTTGTAGCCAAAAAAGCAGTGACCAGCTGGAGAGACAGTTCAGCAGTTAAGAGCACTGGCTGCTTTTCCAGAGAGCCACAGTTCAATTCCAAGTATCTATATAATGGTTCATACCACCAGTAACTCCATTTCCAGGAGATCCAATCCTTCTTCTGCTCCCTTCCCCCCACAGCTATGCGCATTGTACATGGACATATATGCAGGCAAAACACCCATACATATAAAATGATCTTTTTTAAAAAGCCAGAAACACAAGAACACACCGCAAAATAACTTAGAGTGAGACATAAAAGAACCCTCAATACATTCCAAAATCTTTTAATTTTACCTTCCACATATAAGCTTTTGTTTTTAATTGAATTGGAAAGTAAATTAGAGAATATAATGTAGACTATTTTTAAAGTATTTGATAAGATTTCCTGTTATCCTAGAATTATATTTAAGCATGAATCCTGCCCACCCCGCTGCTAAAATAAATCCATGTGCTTAATGCAATGTTCACAGATGCACATCTGTGGAACTGACTGGATCACTGAGAGATTCAAAACTTGGTGGTGTTATTTCAAGGAAGTGGAAACGAGGAAGTTGGAGGAATTGGGTCGCCCAGGGTGTACTTTCCAGTGCTTTGAAAGGCTGTACCCTTCCCAAGCTCTGCTCTTACTCTCAGCTTCCTGAACCTCATGAGGTAAGTGGCTTGCTACCATGGTGTTTCTGCACTTCCCCGAGTTACTAAATGCAACAGAACTAGCCAACTATGGACAGAAATTATGAGCCTAAAACATGCTCCAAAAGTAAGTTTGTTTCCTCGGGTATTTTGTCACAGTAAGAAAAGATGATTAACACACCAAGTGAGCAAGATGGCGAGAAAGCGACTGTTCAGACAGGGAGCGCTTAATGCCAGAGAAACACTGTGTTCAGACTGCTGGGGAGTAGCTAGCTCATCATGGGCCATGTAAAGGCAGCACAGGGTTATAGTCCTGGTCCTTAAAAACATTTACAGTAACTTTACCTCAGCCTGGAGGTGGAATTTAACTAGTAGAGCACTTGTCTAGCATGCCCTGGATTTGATCCCCAGCACTGCAAAATCCAGTTTCACACTTGTAATCCCAGGGTCTGAGAGGTGAAGCCTGAAAGATTCAAGGCAGAAGTTCAAATGTCATCGTCTGCCACTTAGTGACTTGGTGGCCAGCCTGGGATATATGTGACCTCATATCCAGAAGGAAGAAAGGGAGGGAGAGGAGAGCAAGAGAAGAAAAGAGGGAAAGGAAATCAACCATTCTTGTTGAAGGTTCTGCTTGGAGGTCCAACCTAGACTGTGTAAAGAATAAACTAGATATATGTGAAGTAGAACCATTAAAGGGGACAAAAGACAAAAACACCCAACAACAACAATAAAAAAAAATTGATTTTACACCCAAATCTCTGTATCATTGAGATGGATGCTTTTCTGTTTGTATGATTTCTCTTGGATAGATTAATACATATATCATTTCCAAACCACTCTGTCTGTGTGGTTTATCTCTTAATCAGAGAAATACAGAGACTCCAGGAATAAGATGTACTAACGTTATGGTGGAAGAATGTTTTCTATGCTGCCCCCTCTGTGGCCTTCATCCACATCCAACCTTCATCCTCTATGTCCACAGGTTTAAAAGCTTGACTTATTTTTGTCTCAAAAGTTCACTAAATGTGACAAAAAAAGTTCACTAAACATGCCAGAAAGTTCATAAGCCACATTCTGAACCCTGTCTATTCCCCCATCTGAGTCAACTTGTCAAGAATTAAAATTTCTAAGTGATTATAAGACTCATAAGGTAATTCGGAGAGGACAGTAGGAAGTAGACCTTGAGCCTCAGTTAGACAGATGTTTTAGGTGATGTGATGACAGTCTTCAGTGTTTTATGATAGGAAAGTTAGACTACAGCCATTTGATGTCAGGTGCGAAAACAATGCTAACAAGGTTTCCTAATATAGATGCCCGAACCATCTGCTGGAGACAGGTAAATATGTATGGTTTTGCTTTTCCATAGTATTCACAGAATTAGAATTTTAATGAAATTCTCGTGTCCCTGCACTTCCCAGAGGTGAAACAGACCCAGAGAGATACTCATCCAGCCTAATGTGGGTTCGTAGCAAACTGCTGTTGGAAGTACTAGAGACACCTCTGGCCTCCTCCCCAAAGACAAATCATGATCCCCTAATGATGTAATGACGGGTGTCACCCTTCGCTCTAAGTTCCTCATCTCCTAGCAGTATCGGCTCATTAACTTCCCAGGGGTCTAAATTCACATTGTTGTTATTAAAACAAGATACATCTCAGATCTAGCAAGTCTCCAAAGAACAGTCAGCCTTATAGACAAAGACAACAAAACCAAAGGCCAGGTAAGTTTGTACAATTGTGGGAGAAAACGCACTGGGGTTCAGTAACAGACGCAGTATGGGACCCCCTATCTTCTGACAGGCCAGAAAGCCCCAGTGTTCTCCACAAAGGATTAGCTAGCAACTATCAATAGTGTATTGTGAGGTAATTTTTTCATTTAAAAGATGCATTCATGACCAGAACAATGTAATTCATCTAATTAGTGTATGCGTTCTGTTGTACAGCAACTGTATTGGGCAGCCATCTGTCAGAAACTATAGCAGGGGTTAGAACAGTGGATTGAAAGACTGGATTCACTGACCTCTGATAGCATTCTTCATTGGATCCTAAGATCATTTGATTCTGGACACCTCAGCTAGCCAGCACATTTCCATAAGTATCTTGGAACATCCCTGTGGGAATTCTCCTGCTGTGGGCTAGACTCTGCTCTGCTGTTTCAGACACTACACTCTATCCAAATTGCATGCAGTGAAATACTCTAGGAAGAGGAATGTGTGTGTGTGTGTGTGTGTGTGTGGCAAACGCAATTCTGCCATTCCAAAGACAGACCACACTGCTTACTTTCACAATCGCCTTGCCTAAATGAGCATTCCCTAACTGAGCCTCCACAGTCAGCTTTTACAGCCTGATCCTGTGTTACTCTACTATCAGGATTAATTATGCAGTGTCTTCATGAGGAGAAATCAGATTTGGATGCAAGTTGGAACAGAAAAGATAAAGGTTTACTTCCCAAAGGAAGATTACTGTATCCGTTGCCCCCAAATTGCTGGAGTCCTTCCATACACAGACAGATTTGGATGGCAGTCCCCAGCTGGGCTAGCCATGGGAAGGAGGAAATTGACATGTTTGAGAAATGAAGACTATGCCAATGAACAAGACGGGGAAGGCCAGAACAGTATTAACCCCTCCTTTCTCGGTAGTTCCACAGCAAGCTGTAATTCAAAGTACATCTGCTCACTTCCTTCTAAATATTTCCAGATGGACTGACCTCTGACTTCCTTTTGGGAACAGTGAGTCCAAGGAAAGAAGTTTATTTATTTGTTTTTCTTTCAGGGGATAAAAATTCTGTTGAGGTTTGAGCCTTAGAAGTTAAAGGAAGCCTACAAAAGAGGATTATTGTATTGAATATTTTTACATGCATGGGATTACAAACAATATTCAAACTACCTGTTTACATACATAAGATAGGTGTTGCATAGATTCCAGAAGAGCAAAGTGATGCTATAGGAACGCAAAGCCCAGTAACAAAACAATAAAGACAGCCTACAAAGTGTCACAACCCTAAGAGTGTGACAGGCAGAAATCCCTGAGCCCAAGTCTACTTTCAAGGACTTGGCCCTTGGCTCTTCTCTCCTAGACCCTGAGGAGGAAGGTTGAATAATAAATAATGAATAAAGTAGGTGTCTTAGCTCCCTTTAGCTGCCTTTACTAGTGAATTAGGGAATACGAAGTCCAATTCAAACAGACTCTGAACTTGGAGTATTTGGAGGACAGACCTTTCGCTCTCCATGAAACCCCCAGGCTAGGATGCCCACCTCAATTTAATGATATACCAACCAGCTCAATTCATGAGAAAGCCCTCTTCCCCTATTCTGAGATTCGCACCTCGCTTCTTCCAGGGGCATTTCTCAAAGGAAAATGCAATTTGAGGCAGGGAACCTAGTTGAGGAAGATCAGTCTTTGTGGCTGTCACCCTCCCTGGGAACAATGTCAAGAAAATCCACATCTACATCCCAGGTCATCCAGGTGCACAGGCGGAGAAGAACCGGAGGAGAGTCAAAGGGAAGAGAAAAAGACAGCGGGGAGGGGTAAAACGGAGTCCAGGAAAATGGTAAAAGAAGGGAAGAGTGAAGGAGCAAGGAAAGGGAGAAAGAAGAGTAGCTGGAGAAGGGAAGCAGGGAAGCAGCCTGGAAGGGTGAAAAATGCGCGGGGCAACGGAGCGCAGCGACTGGAGAGGCGACCGTGGGGACCCGCGCGCCCCTGGGATGCCCGGGCTGTGCTCCGCGCTCGGACGCAGGGACGCGGGGCGCGCCCGCCGCTCACCTTTCAGGATAAGGGTGTCGATGTCCCGGTCGATGCCCAGGAAGTAGCACTTCCTCCAGAGGCCCGAGTAGGTGGCGAACAGCGGCCGGCCACACTCGGCGTCCGACCCGCCGAGTCCCAGTAGCGAGCGCCAGGACTCAGGGTCTGATCGCCCGGGGCCGCCGGGGAGCAGCCGGCGCCCCAGGGGAGGCGAGTCCCGCAGCGGCAGGTGCGACAGCGGCATCAGGCGGTTCTTCTGATCCGGGGGGTCGGCGCCCGCACGGCTGCGCTCGCAGCTCTCCTTGTGGCGCCGGGTGTCAGTCTCGTACCAGTGATCGGTGAAGATGGCCGTAACGAGCAGCCCCAGGGAGCAAAGGCTGAGGCCGAGGCTTAGCGCCGTGACGAGCGCCCGTGGCTCCATGGCTTCCCGGCCAGCAGCAGCCGCCGGTGGGCTCGCCGCCGCCAGACACAATGCACTTGGCCTCCGCGCTCCGCCGAGCGCCCTCCCTCCCCGCCACCTGCCCCGCACTCTCCCTCCCACGGCCGCTCGCCCGCCTGCCTCACTCCCCCGCGGGAGCCTCCTCACGCCCGGCCCCGCGTCCTCCCGCGGCGCTCGCACTTTCCCGTGGCCCTCCCCCTTAGCCGGCTCCCCGCACTCCACAACCCACCCCCAACCCGGGCCGATCACGCCCCTCGTCCCTCTCCCTGCTTCGAGCTCCAGCCGTCAGCCCCCTCTCTCCAGCCCCCTCTCCCTCCCTTCACCTCTGCCCTCCGTCCTCCCTTCGCTCTCCCGTCCTTTCTCCTCTTAACCCGGTCCCTACTTTCCCTTTACTTTTCTTCAACTCTTTCAGATGCTCTTTCCCCACTCACGCCGGCCTTTGCGTCCCTGGCTCCTACTGCCTTTATATACCTGCCTTGGATTGCAACCCTCTCCACACTTATTCCTGCACACACCGCCTCCGGTCCTCTGTCCCTCCCACGACCTTACAAGACATCCACCATCATCAGGCTGGATCTTGCCTCTTGTCCAAGTTGATTTTGATCACTGTCTCTGTTTTGCCCCCAGGAGCAAATCCCATCCTTGAACGTGGGCGGTTTTGACTTTTTAGACTCTTGGTCTAGAGCAGCCAGCCTCTCTTCTAGACTTCTGAAGGATCCAGTCTCAGAGACCTTGGCAGCTAGCTCTGTAAACCTGCTTTCCCTCTCACCAGCTCATGGCAGCCTGGAACACTTCTCTCTGCTCCAGCCCTTCTGCAAGAAGATGCCCAATGTCCCTGGAGCCACAGAACCACAGTCAGAGATAAGAGCCGCCCACTTCATTTCTGCCTGCTCTGAGATAGACTTCTTTTTCTTGGGCTATCTCCACGCCTGAGTGACTGACGGCCTCCTGGATCAATAAGGCCTTGCAGTGGCACCTGCTCTGCCAAGTGATTATTGCCTTTGAATAAAGCAAGCCCCTCCCCACTCCACCCCCCCAGTGATAAATCAAAGTAATGATTTTCTCCTGTGCTAGTTTCTCTGCTGGTCATAGAGGGTCAACAACAAACTAGTGCTCTACACCAGTCAACATCTGAGGCTTTCTGCTTTTCCAGGGCTTCCTGGAGTCACAGATGTTCACTCTAAAATGGCAGGCAGGATCTTTCTAAAAGAGGAATCCTTAGGACCAAGGTACAGAATGAATGATGCACATATATATTCTGCATAGAAAGGTGCAATACTCCTGTCCCACCTACCCCTTGGGGCCATGTCAGAGGCAGAAAACCATGCTTTACCAGTCCAGGACGGCTATCCTTATGCTCTGATGCTATGAAATATTAATGATTCAAGAGATTATGAGGCATTCATTAGATGCTAAATGTCATTACTCCGTGATTTAATGGGACTTATTAATTAGTGCCCCACATGCATGGGCATTGAGGTGGCTTATCTGCCTCCTATGGAATGGCATCTGTAAAGGTGGCATGAGACGCTGCTGCAATCCGTTTTCATTGCTGCTTGAGCTCAGCATCTTCAGGGATATGTTTTCTGTGGAAGAGCACGAACCTCTTCTGAGCTATTCAATTCACAGAAAGATCCCTTAAGCAAATCTTGGTCCTATCAGACCCCCGTGTCCATTTCTGCTGACCTGACAGTGTGAATTATTGCTGGGATTTTCTCACAGCTTCAGCAAGAACTGTGGTGAGCTCTGGGTCTAATTAAGGAAGACAAAGAATTACAATTTTAGTGTTCTTCTCACAATCAGCTTTCCCTTAACAGGAAACACTAAATCCGGCAGAGGCAGCTCTATCAGGATTTACACAGAAATGATGGAACTTAGAAGGTTTCCTTTACTTATACTCTATAATATGTGTAAGATTATAGATCTTTCCAGATATACAGAGCCCCTTTAACTGTGAGTCCAATTGGCATCTGAAATTAACTTAGTGTGCCCTGTGTCATACACATGTACATATATATACATACGTATACATTATACATATATGTTTTATACACACACACACACACACACACACACATATGGCATTTCCCAGGATAGTCATTACAAACCTGGAGAGTCTCAAAGATTGCCTGACCATTAGTTGTCTTCATTCCTTTATCATGTCCTCAGCTGATGTACTACAAGACAAATACTCAGCCACATAGCATAGTCGTCACATGATTATCATCACAATAACCCTGTCCCCAAGTGAAAGAAGGCAGCAGAAAACCTTTTCAGTCACTGTGATGTGACTTAAAAGAACATAGTGTCCTGCCTATAGAACATGGTGCTCTGCCTATGTGGTACTCCTTGATCATACCCTTCTTAGAAACCAGCAACATCCTTGGAGTTCATTTATGTCTCTGTTTAAAATCAACCTCAGCATATAATCTAAAGGTTATTCAGTGATGGATTGCCTTTGACAGTCTTTCATAAAAAATGTCACACGTTACAAATATGGGCCAGCAGTGTGTAATGAGAGTGCTGCCTCTGCTGGCTCTACATTATCGGCGTCGGAGAAAAGTAACATGTGATGTGTATACTGGCTTTGCTACAGACACTGCACACCGCTTCGTCCATGATTTCAGCATTCCTCTGATGGAGATTTCCAGTGATGAATTGTCGCCACCAACCACAGCTGCTCAGGAGTGAGGAATGCCGAGATGAGAAAACTGTTCCCATCTTCATGCTGGTTCCAGTCTGGTGGCAGGGCGGTGGGGGACGATGCACAGAACTAGAGGCGAAGGCTGCGGCAGACATATAAACAGAATGTTGTGGGAAGGTGGGCAGTAAAACGACCGACTGACTGGGGAGCTGGGAGGCAGGCAGGCTGTGGACAGACATTTGAGTTAGTTCTCCAAGGATAGATTCAGTTTTGCCAAGGAAATAATATCAGCGATATTAGCAGACCATTCATTATAACTCTTCGATTTTATGTCCATGTAGTACACCTGGAAATTTCAGTGTTTATGGACATTGTAAAACTAATATTTTCCCACGTCTTTAAGTCACCTAGTCGGGCTACTCTGATGGCTTCTTACATGGCTCAGCATTAGTAGGGCTGGAAACTCAACATTTCCCAACATTGTTAATTCACTTGTCTAAAATTTGTCTTTGCTATCTCCACACCAAGTACCTTCACTAAATAGCCATGTCGGAAGGGACAGAGAGAGCTCTGGAGAGTTTCCACCTGGGAACTTCACTGTATTGAACTGAGCATGTCCAAACCTCAAGCTTGTCTTTGTCTATGTTATCTGCCTGCCTCCGATCTCGTTTTCTCTCTTTTTGACAATCCGTACAAGCCACTCACATTCTGCGTTTCAGAATTTCCCAAATCATGTGGATTTTTCCTTTGAAGTGTCGTTTATATCCTTCTGTGTCTTTTCCAGTAGCCATTGCTGAGCCTCTAGCACCTCACCTCTGGATTGGCATGACAGTGCTTTCCTTGATCCTCAGGGTTTCAAGACCAGCTCTTCCTACAGTCACCACAGATACTGTTGCCAGTGCCCTTCTTAATGTCCCTTTTCTCCTGTCACCTTACATTTCCCACTCTTCAGGATAAAGAGAATAATTTGCTGTATTTCCCTAGAGGCTTCTTTGTTACTATTAAGTATTCCCATAGCATTTAAATGCCCAACTGAGCCGGGCGGTGGTGGCACACACCTTTAATCCCAGCACTTGGGAGGCAGAGGCAGGCAGATTTCTGAGTTCGAGGCCAGCCTGGTCTACAGAGTGAGTTTCAGGACAGCCAGGGCTATACAGAGAAACCCTGTCTCGAAAAAACAAACAAACAAAAACTAAAAACAAAACAAAAAAAACATAGGTTAAATGCCCAACTGATATATTGGCCATTTTTAAATATTAGAAAACAGAACACTTTTGCCTTCCTCAAACACATTTGCCATAATATTTGAGTGCCAAACTTTGATCATATTTATCATTAGATCAGAAGGTCTTTGCATAAATATATTCTTATGAAAAGGTACCACACACACACACACACACCCTTCCATGTATCCCAGAGCTATGACGCCATGACAATGATTTATTGACACATCAATGCTAAGCTAACATTACCGGTCATAAATATTCTAAGAGACCTTCACCTTTCTGTAACAGTGCCAAGATTCCAAGTACCACCCTTCATTATTTGAACACTTGGATTAAGCCCATGCCATTTAACCAAAACTAGGAACCAACTCATAAAAAGCAAGGCTTTCTTTTTCCTGGTAATATCACACATTTTTTTCCAGTACTTAATGTAAGGATGTAGTCAATTATGTTGTTGATCTACAATATGTCATTTCTAAAAATACTTTAGGTATCTTCTCTAAGTTTTTTTTTTTTCTTTTCTGGAAGCAATGTTATTTTAACTCAAGATATATTAAGCATTTCCAATGTAAGTCTTGGTGCTAGTTCTCACTGTATTCTGCCTACATGAGGGAAACATGGTCTATACATGCCCTCAGGAAGCTTTAGGTTGGTAGAGGAGGAAGCCAGAATGTAAGAAGCAATGAACGGCTTGAACAAATGATGTCACATGGGGCACAAACAGCATCCAAGAGGAAAACCTCGACTAGAGACAGAAGTTTCCACTCTGACAATGTGGCATCCACACTATCTCAGGCCCTTGGAAGAAAAGGAGTCATTTCTTCTGTCAAGAAGTCCAGGGCAAACCAAAGGTATATTTTTAGAAGCAGTACCCACACCATGATGCTCTTCTGGATCCCACACGTGTGGCAAATCATCCTGACAGTGCCATTTTGTCACAGACTAGATGCCTGAAACCACAAAATACCACAAAAGCCCTGAAATAGACGGTGCCTGATAAGTCTCTCATCTCACTGACACACCACAGAATGTCACCATTCTTTTACACATTCCTGGATTAAGCTGTTTCCTTTTTGGATCCTTTAAGCACATATGGTAAGGGGGAAAATGTTCAAAGAAACCCATAACCATGTTAAGTCCCACTCAAAGTGTGATGTGCTGGCAGATGGCGGCTCATTAATTGCCATACCTAACTTCACCCCCCACCCCCACCTTGTCTGTGTTTGCAGATACTAGGGTTCGTAGTCTATGCTCTCTGGACATATTTGACAACCAAAGTAGAACTGAATGTGGTTAAGATGTCCATTGCCTCTGATTCACAACCATCTGTGAGGCTCCCTCGATGGATAAAAGAGCCAGACTTGCCAAATGTCTACCCATTTCCTCAGACATAAGCCTTCTATCACAGCTGTATCGTACAAAAACCCAGGACCTGGGGAATGCACATGGGTGTTTGGGTCAAAGCAGCCTGCCTAACAAAGACTCAGTGCTCTCTAACATGCGCTGCAAGGCAGATGGTTACCCACCTTCTCAGATACATAGTTCTGAACAACTACCTCACATGGTCATCATAGCCTTCCCACTCCCCTCTCCTGTGCCTATTATAGTAAGGACATCTAATGTAGATGTCATAGATGCAAATGGCTAGATACTTTATTAGTGACACATGTCCATACTGTTATTTACATTCAAATAAAAGAGGCAACATATTATCTTCATTTATTCAACACTATTTGCTGAATAGAGTTCCTATAGGCCAGAGAGAGTCTTCCAAAGAGATGGTACATAGCCAGCACAAAGGCCCTGAGGCAGGAAAGAACTTTGTTCATGAAGGAATTGAAAACTGAGTGCTGCAGCTGGAGAACAGATGATGAAGGATGAAGGAATGGGAAACAGCTCAAGTACGAAAGGACATTGCAGCATCAGTCAAGTTCAACCATACATGGAGCATGGACTTGGATCAAAAGAAAATCTTTAAGGAGTTTTAAGCAGGAAAAGGGCATGAATTAATTCATGTTTATAAATGCCACTCAGACTGCTGCATGAAATTGGCTGGGGGCTGGGGATGGCCAGTGTCAGGCAGGACAACCCGTCAGGGGCAATGGTCTAGTCAAGGTAGGTACTGTTAGCACATGGGCCAAGGAGGCAGCAGCTGAAACAGAGAAATGGGTGGAGGTCAAACTCACAGAATCACTGTGAGCGCAGGTGATGGAGACCAGAAACCAAGCCCATACAACCTTTTCAGTGAGTTCCTAAATGGTTTGCCAGGAGCTCTGAGGGGGAAGACCAGAGGAGAAAAGCGTTTAGAGAGAAAAGCAGAAGGATGTTTTGGACATGTTGACTGTGAGATGGCACTTAGCAAGCCCAGTGGAAAAGGCAGTTGGATGTGTGAATTTAAGACTAAGAGAAGCAGCCTGGCTGAGGGTGTTGCTTGATGGTAGAATGTTTTCTTCATATGTTCAAGGCCCTGAGTTTGTTTCCAAGCAGAAGGAATAGGGAGAGTTTAGAATTTTGATTTAGCAATATCAACATATAGGTACAAATTACATATAGACAGTTAAATTCATGGGAGTAGATGAGATTGCTCAAGGGAAGTATGGCTTTAAAAAGCTGAGAAGTTGAGTGTCTAGGCTCTGAGACCATGGAAAACACAGAGCTTCGTTAGAAAAGAAGACCCCAAGCCTCTGGATCCTCGGCTGTGAAGTGGGGATGAGAATATAATCCTCCTTAAGGACGCTAGAAGAATCTACAGAAGACGAAGCACTTAGAGACTATGGGTGTGAAGCTGATACACAGCAAGTGCTCAACATAATCGATGGTTGTTGTCATCTTATCATTTATCATCTCCAACATCTGGAGACTGCTCACTTTTGCCGGCCATAATCCTGTGGTCAGAACATTACCCTTCCAAGGACTGGGCCCTAATGAAAAGCATGAAGGCTTGGTTTAAAACCCCAAATACATAAATTCCCTGTAGTATCAGTGAGATGATACGCATCCAAACTATGAGGAACCATTAGACTCTTTCAATAGCCTATTTTGTTATGGGCCCATAAAGGGGGGTTTAATGCGGTTTTGTGAGCAGCAGAAATGAGCTGCTGGGCCTGATAAGGTGTCTTCATCGTCCAAGGTCTTTAGAGTGGATGAGCTGGAAAGGCCTTGTGTGCTGAGGTGACTGCTCACAGCTGCTGCGTCTTACAGGCACAAATCATAGGATACGGGGAAGTGTATCTGGACTGTTTCTTTCATGAATAAGGGATAGAGAAGTCTCAGTGGACAAGGGGACATTAAGTCAGCCTTGAACAGCACCTGTATGAGAAGAGAGACAAAACTACCTTCCTCATTTATTTATTTATTTACTTACTTATTCACTTTACACCCTGATCATTGCCCACTCCTTGTCACCCCCTCCCACCGTCCTTCCTCCTCTCATCCCCTCTCCTCCTCTGAGCAGGTTGGATCTGTTCTCCACTGTCCCTTTTAAGAAGGGAATGAGAGAAGGTAAGGATTCAGACTCAGTCCAGTCTGAAAGGCGCATCTCCTAGAAGGCAGAAGCACCACTGCTCAAGCAATGAGGAACATAAACTCCTCCGGCATGAGCTGGGTTAACATTCCTGATTCTCATGGCCAAGATCTAGAAACAAAATTGAGTGAAATTTGAATCAACAGGATCACATAAGCATTTGTCCCCACCTGTGAGAGCAAGATCACACCCTGGACAGCTCTGGTTTTGTCTTCAATTCTTGTTTTGGATAAATCTCTCACAAAACTGGGTGAGCCCAGGTATTCATGAACTTGGATGTGAATAGCTATCAACAACCGAATGCTCAGAAGAATAGCTCAGGGTATGATCTATTCAACACAGCACTCTGTCTGCCAGGATTTCATCAGGCACTTCGGAGTGTGAGCATCTGATGTGCACAGTGCTTGGAGAGCCATGCTGTCCTTCTGGAAGAAGTCACCGGCTTGGCAGCCCTTAGCACATGATCCTCATGGTCACACCTGAGCCCCTGTAATGAATGGACATCACATGGCCTTGATGGTCACTCAAGGAGAGACTGGAATGAAAGCTTGGGGACAAATTACCAACTCACCTCCGACCACAGGATGGAGATGGGTAGGACCTTGTCAGGGTCAGATTTATGAGACTGATTAAAAGAGAGAGGGGGAATTCATCAGTGGCCAAAAAGGAATCCAAGTAGGTGGCGTTGATATATGAGCTCCATCTGCCTAATTTATTTGGTGTCGGCAACTTGCTTGTGATGGAGAGCCTTGGATGGTGTGAGTGGCAAGTCAGAGAGAGGGCTGGCAGTGGGGGAGATGTCTCTTAGTGTTTTCCAGCCAAGATACCTTGTGCTTCAGGAACCCCACGAAATCCCAACACCACAGAAAGTGGTTATCTCCTAGAAATCCCCACATTTAGCCAAAAGGAATTCCTAAATTTTCTACTGATGAAGCTTAGTCACAAATAGGAAAAATTACTTTTGGGTGTTCAGGAAAATTATTTAAATACTCTATTTTTTGTCTCCCAAGGAGGCCTGCTTGGCTGGTCTCACCTTGGAATTTGTGGCTAATTATTAGTTTTTCTGGTCTCACTTGGTGACTTACAATTTTCTGTAGCAAGCACTTTTCTCAAAAAAAAAAAAAAAAAAAAAAAAGCCTGAGCTTTCTTTTTCTCAATAAAATGAGAATTTAAAATGGTATTCATGGCTGTATTAATCAGATTTATAGGGCTCACTTTTAATGTCGCTTTAATTATATCTTATTATTTAAAATAATTTTTAAATTTCAATATATTTTGATCATATTCCTCACCTCACCTGTCTTTCCAGATCCTCTCTCCTTTTTTACCCACACAACTTTAAGTTCTTTCTCAAAAAACAAACATAAACTCAATATAACAGAGCCCCTTAAAACCAAGAAGACAAGGTAAAACCATACCACAAAAGAAAAAAACAAAGACCTGCCAAACCATAGCCAAATAAAAGTACACACACAAAAAATAATTGTGTGGTTCAATTATGTGTTGGTCAGCTGCTCCTGAACATGAGGCCTGTCTTGGAGTGGTTGGTATACCCAGTGTCACTCTGTTGGAGAAAACTGATATTATCCCTCCCAACAGGTTTAAGTGACAGTTCAGTTGTTAACCCTTACCCTATAGGCTAGGTTTTCATTCATTCATTCATTCATTCATTCATTCATTTACTTCTTAATATAACAAAATAAAATATAATAAGATAAAACAAAACTATACATTAAAGTTGGACAAGACAAACCAACAGAAGGAAAAGAGCCCAAGGGAAGGCACAAGAATCAGAGACCCATGCATTTGCACACTCAGAAGTCCCATAAAAGCATGAACTAGAAGCCCCAGTATATAGGCAGAGGACCTGACACAGAGCCGGGCACGCTGGACTCACTTTTAAATGTTATCATTGGCAGCAGAGACAGTAAACCAGATATGGAATCCTTAAGAGTTACTGGGGGATGGGCCTAGAATAGAGCCAGGATTGAGATTAAGGCCATCTGTGATTTCTGGAATCTGGAAGGAGGTTTGAAGAAGAAATTGTTCTTAAAGCCGAGGAAACAACGTGATAATACTAAGTCCTACAAGATCAAGGCATCTTAGCAATGGATTGTCTGTCTGTGAAACTGTACGACAGATCAAAGCTGCACCAAGATACAATGGACCAAGCAACAGTCCACAGGTCAGAGTAGTTGGTGCAAACATTCTCTATCCTGATTTAGCATGGGGTTGGGTATTAATTAATTTTTATTTACTTATTCATGTTGTCATTTTTGACATAGCATCTCATTCTGCTCAGGCTGTCCTTGAACTCACTATTGTCTAAAGATGGCCTTGAAATCTTGATCCTCTTGCCTCTGCCTCCAAAGTGCTGAGATTACTGGCACACACCACCACACCTATATTAGGTTTGGGTATGTAAAGATCTTCTTGGTTTACGCTCAGGAGAGTAGTTATTTCCATAACTTCTCTGATTTTGCTGGCCACCTTTCACCTGTTGCCATGGAGTTCTTATAGGTTTATAGATAATATTTAGCATGTATTGGTCACATGCTACTTGACATTGCCTGGTAATATTTTATATGTGGGTTTTTTTTTTCTTCAATCCTTTCCACAACTCCTAGTCGTATTAGCAACATTGTTGTTAGGCTCCCAGTCTTCCCAGTAAGGAAACTGGAGAAGCAGAGTTGAGCACCTTGCTCAGGTCATTCGTCACTGGCAGAGTCACAGTCTCAGTCTGTGTGGTGGGACTTGTTCCTGCTGTTTAATTCATAGGCAGGTGACAGGTTTCAGACCATGATGGAGGCAGCCTGTCAGGTGGTGACAAGCGTGTAGTTTCTGGGAAGGTCTTGAAAGTGAAACCAAAAGGATTTCCAATGTGACAACAAAAGGGAAGAGTCAACAAAGCACAGGCTGCTGAAGGGAAGTGGAAGTGTGGCCCACATTAGGAGCTCAGACAGAGTGCGCTAAGAGTTCTATTAGCTACAAAGCCCAGACAGTAAGCAAGCCATGGGGTGTGCAAGCATAGAGTTAAAGGAAGAAGTTCAGGCTAAAGATAGAAACTCAGAACCAAGAGAATCCAAATATAGATGAGGCTTCAACCATGAGACTGCATGATGTCAGCCAGAGAGTAAGCTCTGACAGGAAAGGTCAAGGGCTGAGACATGGAAAATCACCGTCTACTGGAGTCTAGGGAAGCGCGAGAAGCCAAGAAGACGTGGCCAAAGAGATACAAGAGTTCAGAGTCCAGGGAGCCAAGAGAAGCAAGAGTTCAGTCAGGAGGGATTCATCAGCCCCTAAAGTCAGTGACTTGTCCAAAGAGACAAGAGATGGGACTTCAGTGTGGGGTTTGGCTATGCAGATGTCACCAGAAGTGTAATGTAGGAGTTTCAGTGTGTTGGGGTGTTAGCTTGACTGGAGTATATCTGAGGAAGAATAGGAGGAGTAAGAAACGTGAGCAGTGTTCTTGTTCAGAAGAGTGAGGAAGGGGTGACGTGAAAATAAGGTCCAGTGTATTTGATAAAGTTTGGCCTGTGTGTGCACTAACGAGAATGATTAATGTAATGAGGAAAATAAAACATAAAAGAAAAGATAGAGTTATACAGATGGATAGGCAAAAAGCCAGGCAGGAGAACAGCTTGAAAGGCTGAGGTCCTGGCCATTGAGACTTAGAGGGCAGAATGATGTCTATCGAAAATGTTCACTGGATGGTGTCCACGGGAAACGGAAGTGGTGGAAGAACCAGAAGTCAGATGTGAGAAGTCAGAAGAGCCACAGGAACCACAGCTGTGAGACTTCAAGGTGAACTGAAAGAATTGCAGGAATGCTCGTTCAGTAGCCAGCAGAGAAGAAACTAAAACAGACATGAGGCCTTTGGATTCTGAGAGGTAAATAAAACGTGAGGAAAAAAATATATAGGTAGCACATGCTGATATATTTTTTCTTTATTGGCAACTCTAGCAATGGAGGGAGAGGAAACTGTTTTCCAGATGCAAAGGATAGGAAAAGCAGAGGCTATTTTGTAGACTTTTCTGTCATGTTGTTTGTTTGTTTGTTTGTTTTCTCCAATGTTTATGACCAAAGCCAGGCTCTCGTGCTTTGTAAATAAGTGGTCACCACTGAGCTAAGTCCCAATCTCCTAAAGTAGAGGAAACCCATGTATGTTTAAAGATGATGCATAGAGAAAATGACACCAAGCTTATGGTATATAGCAAATTAAGCTTATAATTGAATAAAGAAAAATTAAGTCATTGCTAGTATTATTATTGCTTGCCTATAAAACTTTGTTATAAACTGACTTAATGTCCAATCAATCAGACAGCTCAAAAAAATATCTATGGAGAGTCATTAACTCCTAAGGAGATGGAAAAGTCAGGCAGAAGGTAAAAACCTTGTGTCTCAGTGAAAATAGCTTCGTGACTGGGTTGGCATCCAGCAATTGCCAGCCTCCGCCACAACCCAAGAACCTGTTCCCTTACATGGCAATAACTTGGTTAGTAAAATGCTTGCTGCCTAAGCATGAGGCTCAAAGGTCAATCCTGGACCACATTAAGATTCTGGGTGTGGTGGTACATGTGTATAACCTCAGTGTTGGAACGGTAGAAGGCAGGAGGATCCCTGGGGCTTGCTGACCAGCTAGCCTAGCTGCATTGGTGATCCCTACACTGTGAAAGATCTTGTCTCAAAACACAGGGTGAATACTGACTGAGAAACATCTGAGGTTAATCTCTGGGTCTCTCTCAACCTCCCAACCCCCAACCCTGCCACCATGCAACCCACAAATGTAGTCACCCATATTGTGAACATGTATACACACCTGCACGCACTTTAAGCAGTAAAATTATAAGTTAAGGATTTTGTTGAAATGAGACATTGTCCTGAATTATATACATATATCTGATCTAATCATGCAATCTTATAACCATAGATTTTTTTTCCCTGTCATAGTCTGGGGAAGGGAAGCAGTGTGACAACAGAGAAATGGACAGAGGGGCACAGTGTTACTGGCCTTGAAGGGAGAAGCTAGCATGAACTACAGAATGCAAGCTAACCTCCAGAAGGCAGAAGGAGCACTGAACCCATTTCCCCAGGTCTCCGGAAGGAACCCATCTGAATCCCTTGCCTTCACTCCAAAGGGTCTGATTTCGGACCTCTGATCTATAGAGCTATAATGTGATAACTTGTATTAAGTAGCTAAGTTACTAGTAATTTGTTGTGGCAGCTTTAGAAACAAACCTGGTTATTAAGCTGCTTCTATTTTCAGACAAGACCACCCCACCCCAGCTCACCACAGCCTCCTCTCCCGCATGACCCCTCGGTATACTGAATGAATTCCAAGAGATTCCAAAATTGAAATCCTTTGCACAAAGGATCTGCACTGTATCTCACAGCTGGACTCCAACTGGAGTCTCACAGCTGGATCTCAGCGTGACTGAGATCTCCTCAGCTTCCTGCGTACATCCCTTTCCCTCAGGTATTATTTTACTTGAGCACTCTCCCTCTATCGCCCAAGGCGCTGTTCCATGTGCCATCCAGGACAGGAAGGGTTTGATAATTATTGTAGCAGACTCTTCAGAAAGCAACAAAGAAACCCAAGTGTGGATTATTATATCTATAACAGTCCTAGGCATGATCGGTCTAGGGAGTTCTTTGTATTCATCCAGAACCCTGAGGTGTTTCCAGTATCATACAGTAGTGAAGGTGTCTTTCCCTCCAACACACGGAATGCTATCAGAATGGATTTTTACTTGATATTTACAGAATAAAGCTTGTGTAGCAATTGCCTTGGTTACCTGAACCCAAGTTGCCAAGACCACAGACAGTGCCTTTGGCTTTTGCTTCTGGACGCCATTAAAGGACTCAAGTTTTTTGAGAGTTACAGGCAGGTAGATCTACACTAAGTGAGCGCTGTATTGGAGAGGTTCACCGATAAAAATAAAAGTGTAAGCAAATAATCCAGATGAGTGTGGAGACTAGACAGAAAGACTTCATGAAAAAATAACAAGGGAGGTGTAGATGCTAGCATTCTTAGCACAGGAATGAATATGGGAAATGTTACGAACACAGGTGGGGGAGAAGCTTCCTGTGAAGTGTGAGCAGGCTCTGTGCTCTGGAATTGGGGCTTCTGTTTTTAATGATGTTAGACAAGATAAAGGTTCGTTCTTCACCTGTGTGAGGTTGTGTGTGACCAGACTCCAGTGGAGAGACCTGAGTAGGTCTGGTGGAAGAGCGGTTGTGGAGCAAGGAATGAGCCCTGAAACAGAAGTCAGTTCTAGTTGAACACTTAATGTGGGAGCCCACAAGAGGGCTCAGCAGATGAAGATGAGGTGAAGGTGCTTGCTGTCAAGCACGATGAGCTGAGTTCAATCCCCAAGACCCACGAGATGAAGAAGTATTGACTCGTGAAAGTTGTTCCTTGACTCCTACACACATATGCAGCCACATCACAAAACATACACAGACACAACAGATAGAAAGATCATACATACATACATACACATACATAATACATACTAGATAAAGACAGATACGTAAATTATGATGATGATGTAGATAGATAGATAGATAGATAGATAGATAGATAGATAGATAGATGATACATACATAGGTAGATAATAGATGATGATGGATAGATAATAGATGATGATAATGAAGAATAAAAAGAAGATAGACAGACAGATAGATAAATGAATAAGATACCTAGATACATAGATTCATTGAAAGATATTTTTGAGAATTAACTTGGGCCCTTTGAAAAAGATAGTATATGCCCTGAGAGATAGTGCTTCTCTGAGCTGACAATATTCAGTAAAGCTAGAACCTTCTAGAAGGTACAAATTAGCTATTTCTAAGCCTGCTTCCCTCATTTACCCATTCCTTTCTGAAGGAAAAACTCTTCCAAGAAAGAGTCAGGCCTATGTTTCCTATTGTTTCCTTCTTCAGGTTCCCAACAAGCGTGTCCTCTTCCCTGGGGCCCCTATAGGCTGTTCCCTCCTCCTCGCAGGATCTGTGAGGTTTAAGTTTCCTTTTCAATGGAAGTCATCTGGTTTATTTTCCACAGTATATCAGAATACTAATAAAAAATACTCCATAAAGCATAGCCCCATGGCCATAGGTGTGTGAAGCCTTGTTGATTAGCCGGGGAATTCAGGCTCAGTTGCTTGGCAGATGCAATTAACAGTGTAGCCGCTGTGGGGGCTGGGAAGATGACTCTTCATAAAGTGCTCACCACACAAGCATGAGCACCTGCATTTAGATTCCCCCCCGAAAGCTAGACACAACAGTGTCCGTCTGTAATCCAGCACTGCTACAGTGAGCTGAGTGGAGACAGGAGATTCCCTAGAAGCCCATAGGCCAGTTAACTTAGCTCACACTGCAGCAAACAAAGTAGATGGTGAAGACTGATACCCAGAGCTGTCCTCTGACCACCACATACTCTCTGGGCTGTACTCTTGCCGGTACACCTTACACACCCCTCCATGCGCACACACATCATATACACATACAACGATTTTTGTAAAGAACAATAAAAATAAGGTGGTGGCTGTGTCATGAGACAGGATGACTTGTTTTACTCTGACCCATTGCAAGTGACGCAGCAAATCTGATCATTTAGCATGTTTATTTAGAGACACTATGCACCAGCTAGTACAGCACAGAACCAGCTTTTCACTCCGAGAACGAGCCAAGCCCTTACATAAGAGGCTGGAAGGATTGAGGTCAGGAGAAAGCAGTTCTCCCTCACCATCCTGAACTTCAAGATTTCATGGCTGTACCACCCAAGGAGGAGGACCACATCAGGGATGACAGGGTTGACAAGGATGACAGGGATGACCCGATGTGTTCTCTCTGGCCCTTTCCAGATGTTCTGCAAGGACAGAATCAGCCTCTTAAGTCACCTCAGAACACAGAGCCTTTTCCCTTCCATGCAACCATGACCTTGTGTATTCTTGAGGGTGGGAGCGCTGTTTCAAAGTTGGGAATGGGGTGGGTAAGGCACTTGTTTTCCCTTAAACAGCTCTAAGCTCTCATGCCTGGGAAACTGCTGCAAGCCTGTTTTATAGCTGAAGAACCCGAGACCTAGAAAAGTAGTGATTTACCTGGGATTAATGGCCTCACTGGGAATAGAGTCCCTGTGTGAGCCCTTGCTCAGCTCTGCACTAGCTGTGTGTGTCACTGTGTGTGTCACTGGAGCGTATAAACTAACTCCCCTAAACTTCCATTAGCTTCCCTGAAAACGGGGACAATAGGGCCCCTCACAGAGTTCCTGTCTTCTTCAAGACTTGAAAAGTGCTTTGTAATCTCTGAAGAAGAAAAGGGTGACTGTTTATTGGTAGCAATCTCATTAAGCTGATGGAATGGGAAGGGGATAAGGCCAGTGGGTCTCAACCCCTGACTTAGACTCATGGTCCCACCCTGTCTCAGAAGCCAGTGCACGCTCTAGAAATATGCTCCTATGAAATATTCTCCTGATAGCCTCAAGCTACTATAAAACCTCCTTGGCAGCTACAGATTTGTTCTTTTTGGCTACTGTGTAGTCCCAGGCTTACTCTGAAAACCTTGGCTGAAACACTTTTAAATTATTTAAACTTCTTTTTAAAATATGTATATATTTAGCTACAGAAATACTACATGCTAATTACAATCTCTGCATTAATACAGAAATATCCCAAGACCAAGGGATGGTCCTCTCACCTCCAATGTTGTTCCCCATGGGTAGCATTGGTCCACATCCACAGTTTCAAAACATATAAATAGTATGTATGTGTACATATTGGACTATACTTGATGGCTGGCCTTAGGGATCTGTGGTGGGCATTTCACTCTTACAAAGCTGCAAGCTATTTTTCACAGTTACATAATACTCCACTGTAGAAATCGATCATGATTTGTGCTTGGTCTCTTTTATTAGATTATTTCCAAATTGTACTTATTTTTGAGGCAGAGTCTCCTGTATCTCAGGGTTGCCTTTATATTGGATGTAGCAGAGGACGGCACTCTGAACAGCTGATCCCCTGCCTCCACCTTCAAGTGATGCAATTACAAGCTTGAGATGCAACTCCAGGTTAATGCGGTTGGTGCTAGGGATGAAAACTAAGGCATGTGAGGCAATTCTTATATATGGTACTGTACTTAACCTCATTGTGCATGTACTTGTGTAGATACAGTTTATCCAGGCTGAATTTATCTCTACTATCGACTAGAATAGAAACCTTTTCCTTCACTTTTGTTTTTCTTTTTTGTGTTTTGTTTTTTTTTTTGGGATAGGGTGTTTCTGTGTAGCTTTGGTTGTCCTGAAATTCATTAAGTAGACCAGGTTGGCCTTGAACTCAGAGATCCCCTGCCTTTGCCTCCAAAGTGCTGGAATTAAAGGTAGGTACCATCATCCCCCAGCTCCCTTTTCTTCATTTTAGGTAACATTGACGTCTACTATTCGGTCACCAGGTGTGCCTCTACTGTGCTTTGCAAAGAGACTTGGCACTCACATCTTTTCCTCTCACCTTGTCTAATCACACATTCCTGCTGACAAGCAGCATCTGCATGTACAAAGCAACATCCAATTCCATCGGCCAAGGATTGCTTTAAATATACCAAAGAGGTCATGTCACAGTGAGTGAGTTTCATAAATAACCTAATGAGTAAAAAGAAGAGGACGCCAAACTTCCACTCTGCCGAAAGATCAGACGCGTCTTCATTGAAGACAGAGAACACTGATCCCTCAGCAGCTAAGCAAGGCCCTTGCACGCCCAAGGCAAGGTTCTATCCTGGTGGGCTGCATGGCTCCAGCCTCTCTCAGCTCCCACAGCCCCAGTCCATGCATCTCAACTCCTACTCCTGGGAAAATGCTGAAACCAATTCCAACTTCCAGCGTTGTCTGTAGTTTCATGAACATCCTTCCGGGGGCCCATTTGTACTTACCAAGCATGCATGCGTCCGAGCTTCTAGACCGACCGTGATTCACCTGCTCCGTTGGTACTTTTGGCTGAGCTATGGTTTTCCTAAATTGAAACATTTCTTAGGCTCAAAGATCTCCCTGGTGTTCCAAAGGAAAATTGGTTTCCTATAAAAGCTTGGCATTACTCTCATTAATTAACAGAAAGCAGAATGCCTCTGTGTGTTTACCTTCACAAAGTGTAACCATGCAACGAGAGTCTTTCCCAGAGGCATAGTTTATTCCTATAGAGCAGAAATTATGAATGTATTTAAAAATAAATGCATGTCTTTTATCAGCAGGGAAGTTTTGAGGAGCAGACGACATACTTCATCAAAGGACACCAGACGCAGGGATGTGAAAATTAAACAGAGCCCTTTGGTAGGAGAAAGTAAATGAGGTTAACCCTCTCAGTTAGTCTACGGGCACTGCTCTATGGTTTGCTTCAACATTTCCAACAGTCTATGGGTTAAACATCTAGACAAACACTAGCTATTTATTTGCTACCTGTATATATTTAATCTGATTTGGTAGAGTGCTAGTCTCCTCTCTCTCTCTCTCTCTCTCTCTCTCTCTCTCTCTCTCTCTTTCTCTCTCTCTCTCTGTATGTGTGTGTGTGCGCGTGCATGTGTGTGTGAGTGAGTGAGTGTGTGTGTGTGTGTGTGTGAAAGAGAGAAAGAGAGATGTTTTATTACTGGTTAGAATTTCAAAGATTCGTGAAAAGGTAAAGTTACAACTCTTTCTGTATTTGTTTTTGTTTTCTTGAGCCAGAGTCTCAGCACTTGGCCCAGGCTGACCTTGAACTTCTCCTCAGCCTTCTGAATGCTCACATCACAGGTGTGTGCTGCCATACCCAATTTAAAGTTATAGTGTTTTAAAAATGTGGCATAGGGGTGTGATTATAGTTCACAGGTAGAGCATTGTCTAGCAAGGCGATCCTTAAGAACACACACACACACACGAGACAGACAGACAGAGACAGAGACAGAGACACAGAGAGACAGAGAGTCAGAGACAGAGAAACAGAGACAGAGAAACAGAGACAGAGACAGAGAGACTATACACACAAACACTGGGCTGTTGCCAAGTCTTTAAAAAGAAATAAACCTTGTTATTTGTGACATCATGATATTTCAGAAAAAAACCAGTCCTGGCAAGAACTGGCCACTGAAGGTAGAAGGTACCATGAAAGCAAAAACAGACAGATGGATCCAGGATGGCACAAAGAAAAATGTATTGAAGATTTATGGACAAAAAAAAAAATGTGTCTTAAGGGGCAGCAATGTAGGTGGATCTCTGCACTCCAACACAAGAGGAAAGGGTTCATATGCTAAGCTGTAGAAAGATGGAACAACTGAATGTACCTGAACTTCCCTAAAACTACAAACACGACCAGCATCAGTCTGGGTGTCATGGTTGGCACGTCGCACTCAGCTGATATCTACATATCTTCAAACACATTCCAGGATCCAAACCAATGGATTATAACTAAAATGCCTGCCATACTGTCAAGCTAGAGGTCTCCATGTGGATGATCCTGGGTACATTATACTGATAAACCAGACTCCACAAAATAAATATGACTTGATATCATCTCTGTGTGCAATCTAATCTACGGTGGTTTGGATGAGAATACCCTCCGTAGCCTCAGCTGTTTGAATACTTGGTCCTCAGTTGATGGTGGGATGTGGAGGAGGTACAGACTGTGTAGCCGCCATGTGGGCAGAAGCACATCACTGGAGGCAGGCTTTAAGGGTTTAAAAACTTCATGCCACTTCCAACTTGCTCTCTGCTTCATGCCTGGGACTCTCTGCTTTCTATTGCCACACCATGTCTGCCACTCGTGGCTTTGCTTCTTTCTCTTAGCCATGGTGAGCGACTACACTCGACAAAAATGTGTTGTGTCATAGCCTTGAAATTTTCTTAAATGCTTTCACTCCAGGTAGAGTAGGAAATGGAAATTCTGTGAGGTGACAGATATGTTAATAGTTTGACCATGGCAATCACTTCGTAATATACACACATACCCAAACATCAGGTTGAACACCTTAAATATGCACAGTTCCAATTTGTCATACTTCAGCAAAGCTGAAAAATTAGAGCTGTTTAGATCCTGGAGTGAGACTGAAATAAATGTTCCTTGTGTGGTTTGGTTTTAGCTGGCATCATCTGAGTCACGATATATGGAAAGCTCTGAAATGGTTTGTAATGTTAGCTACGTTACCATATGCATTAGTTGATTTCAAGCCATAATGTAACCTGGATTGTACTCAGTGGTAGAATGACTGCCTAGCATGTACCAGGTCTTGGGGTCAATCTGTAGAACTGAGAGAGGGGAGGGGAAGAGAAGACAGTAATGACTTATGAGTATGTCCTTGAACTCTGGAACCTCACCATACTTATTATTATTATTATTATTATTATTATTATTATTATTATTTTGCTTCTATGACTTTTATAACAAGGTGGGGGGGGGGGCAAGAGATGCTGATAAACACTGCGTTCAATAAACACTTGCTGACTTTAATTAGAGATGATCTCCTATGTTCAAACATTTTAATTTAAAAATCCCACTCAGAATCCTTCAGGCTGGTCGCTCACAAGAAGCAGGAAGCACAGGGGGACCTCAGCTGAAGGGAATGGCTTCTTGGCAGTCCTCTTTTTCTCTCCCACCCGCTTCTGTTGAAGGCACTGCCAGCACCAAGCAGAGCAATGCCATGTGTCCTGGGAGCACCGAGCAACATCAATTCTATTCAACTGAAAATGGAACAGAGCACAGAGTCCAGCAGGCGACAGGCTTGCTGAGGTCTTGGCAGCAAAAGACAGGCAGAAACAGGCAAAAGGAGCTGGAGCACAAGCCAGGCCAGCTGCAAACCTGAAGGTCTTGTGTCCACACTGGCAGGTGCCGGTCACTGCTGGTTAAAGGTTCAGAGAACCTGCAGGATTTGTTTCCCCAACCTGCCCTGCATTGTCCTGTATACTCTGCTGTTTCCTTCACTCTGAACTCTCTGCTCTTTCCTTTGAGCTAGTTTCAACCTGGCAACCCCGTCTACATTTTTTCTCAACAACAACCTACCACTTCACATCTGGGTCTGGCATTTCTTCTTTATTTGGTAATGCTTAAATGGCTTCTCTTAAAACAATGAGTGTCAAGGCCCAGGCACCCAGCCAGGCACTCTCCCTTGGTCCTTGGATATAGGAAAGTCTTTGGACAATCCTCAAAAGATATAGTGGATTCAAGCATAGCCCAGTTTGTGAATACATAGAACTTCAGCTCAAAGGGAGGAACACAGAAGACTCACGGGGAAGGTACGATGATGGTGTCAGGCATCAGGCAGCTGGTGAGCAGTGGGCACTGCAGGCCTGTCAACCAGGAAGTACTCAGGAACCACACCAAGACCACGTCACTGGACCAGATGAGCACTAATTCCAAAGGAGAGGCTGCCGTAGTTCCTACCAGGGTTGATCTCTTAACTGTGGTGGGCATGACGTTCAAGCCATTTGGAATCTAGCTTTAATGTAAGAGATGCAGGGTGCAGTCAAAAGCAAGGTGGGCAGAGACATGGTAATGAGGATACTTCCTGGAGGGGTGTGGCCTTTGACATTATTCTGATGAAAATAAGTTGTTCTTTCTTTCCACTCTCATAACGTTTTAGAGAAATTAGGGGAAAGAAAAGAAAGTTGGCATAGTTAGCAATTTTAAGCTTTCTAAACTAAGGAGAAAACAGTTTTGAAAGCATTCACACATCTCTTCACAAACTAAGACCTTTTATTTACAGTAGGAATACACCAGGTTAAAAGATGAGGAATAAACCTCCCTTTGGGAAGATCTAAATCAGACAACACGTCATTCTATAGAATAGTGAATTAAAGGAAACACCCAGGCCAAAGAGGCCTGCTGATTACCGTGTCACATTTGAACTTGCTCACCAAGATCAAAAGGTCTCCTCCCAAAAGTGTGTCAGTAATTTAATCTTCCTTGCCATGTAATCTGGTTTGCAATTGTAAATCAATGCAAAATCACGACAGCAAATACTTAAAATATGCTTCAAGCCTGGGCAATTGCCCAGAAGTAAAATGCATCCAAAGATCCAATATCCTGACATTTAATAAAAGTTTGAATTATATTTGCAGCCTGCTATGATTTAATTTTCCTGAGTTCAATATTTAATAAAACTATAAAAATCTATTACATGTATCTTGCGCCACTGAGCAAGTATAGCTGACCTGTCTTGTTCTAGTGCCGCGCTGTAACAGGTTAAATCCCAATCTGACCGTTAGCTGGTTGGGTAACAAATCATTCAATCTGTCTGTCCTTCAGTTTTCTCCCCAGTTAAACAGGGATTAAAAGAGAATCTATTTAAGATGACTGTTGGGAAGATTCAACGATTGCACATGAAGACCATGGGCCACTGCTGGGCCTGCTGTGTGGGCTCAGCCCATTTTAGTTACGTTTAATATCTTTTACTGTGTAACTGGTACCCTCTTGTTTTTGTTTTGTTTGCTCACTGATATCAAATGGCTGCACACAAACTCTTTTTAGAGAGAGAAGAATTTTCTCAATTTGTGAATTCAACAAGGGCACCCTGAGGTCAAGTGAGAACATATCAGCAGAGATCTATCTTGAATCAAACATGAGTCTTATGAAGGTTAAAGTTAGGGCAAACTCAACCGTCACAGGCTCCTGAGCTCCAAAGCTGATAAAATGTTCACAAAACACCAGAAATAGAAAGCTGGTAAATAACATACTGCTTGTGCCTACTTCTGTCACTTCTACCCCAAGCCCTGTATAACACTAGATGCTGTGGACCCTCCAGCAGCTAGAAGGCAGACAGTGATGCCAGCTCACTGTGTGAGTGAATGAAATGGTCTATGAGCCTTGAGTTGGCAAGGAGCTGATAAGGCCTCTTTTCTTCACAAACGCTCAACCTGCATCAAAGCAAAGTGCTTGTGAGACTGGGACAGCTGAATGCAAACAATTTACTCAACTTTTTTCCTCTGTAAAACTGAGGAACTTTGATTCCCTTCCCGTGTGGCTGACTATTTTGGAAGCATGTGGCACAAAGTGCTTAACTACAACAGCCCCTACTTATCAACAGGTCAAGTGCGTTTAACCTCCAGGACAGTCTGTGGAGGTTAGTACCCTGGGAGCAGTTTTAAGACTGATAAAATAATGGAAAATGGAAAGCTGAGTTTTTCTAAAATCAAATAGCTATTGACCTGAGCATATCAGCCTGAGACTGTCTTATCTAACTTCAGAGAACACTGCATTTAACTACTGCACTGAGTAAATGCTGGTTCTATGGAGGCTGGGAGATAGCTCAATAGGTAAACCATTTGCTGTGCTAGCCTGAGTATTTTGAGTTAGTATCTCTCTCACCTGTGTAAAAGTAGGCATGGTGACATGGGTCCCAAGACTGAGAGTCAGAAACAGGAGGATCCCAGGAGCAAGCAGGCCAGCCAGGCAAGCCAAATGACAATCCCCAGGCTCAGGAAAAGACCTTGTCTCAAAAAAGGTGGAATAAAATACAGGAAGACAGCTGACATTGACCTCTGACCTCTGGTGCCTGCCATATGCACATCACACTCACATTGCACTGTCTCGTACTCATGCATACAGCTCACAATCACAAATACACTAAAGGATTTATGAAATTGCTGATAGAATCTTGCCTACCACACTATCGAGAAAGCTGAAATGCAAGCCAGGAGTGGTGACACATGCCTTTAATCCCAACACTCTGATGCAGAGGAAGGAGATCTACAAATAGGTTAAGGTCACCCTGGTCTACAAAGTGAGTTCTGGGACAGCCAGGGCTACACAGAGAAACCCTGTCTTGAGAAAAAAAAATCATTCTTCCCTTACAAAAACAGCAACAACAACAACTGAAAATCAGAGATTGAGGTACTTGTTCAAATATTTCAGCAAAGGAAACACTGAGACTTGAAATCAGGACTCCTGTCTAATAACCCAAGACCTTTCCTCTGGAACCTTGTTGCCTCCATTTACCAAAAGCAACAGTTTTCTAATTTGGTAAACCAGAGCCTCCTGTCAGAATGCTAAAAATGACTTCCTTTTCAGATACGACTCACTCTTGTTTCACAAGCTCTATCAATTCTTCTGTAATCCAAAAAATGTTGACACAAATTAAATTCTGCAGGCTAGTAGTCAAACCATCCATGATTGTGGGTTTCATTTTGTTTTTCTTTTAATTTCCTACCATTTGAAATTTACCAGTTAGGTCATAAATTTGTAGGTTTAGGATTTTTTCAAAACCTACTTATAAAGGTTCTTAAACCCATTCAACCCTCACTTCTAGCCAGCCTACCAGAGGTAGGGGAAAAGAGACGTTAATAGGCAATGGGGATGTGGTCCTGTTTAGAAGTAGTTCTTTGGATCTATTCCAATCTTTGTTGTCAGAATATGAGCATTCCAGTCCAAAACACTAAACACAAACCAGTAGCAGTGGCTTAATCCAGAGGAAACTGTGAGGCTCCTCTGAACTGGCATGAGTCTGCTGAACTGGCAAGAAGCAGCTGGACTATCACAAGAAGTTCTTTGTCTCTCTATGAATTGAAGACAAGCAAAGATCAGCAAAGACCATTGAAGTGTTGCAAGGCAAACCAATGCAAGAGCATCCACACTTTCTGTGGGGTTATGTTTATACTCTTTGTAAACATCACACACCCTCTCAAGCATCCACCCCAGCAAAACATTACTGCCCTTTCACAAAACAATTTCAGGAAAACATCACGTGTTTGTTCTCAGCTAACATTCTCTCATAAGACAGCTTCCAGAAAAACATCACATGACACAACTGAGTCTCCAAAGAAACCAAAAACTTCCACATCAATAATTCCTGTTACAGATTTCTTTCCAGGGAATGGAAAAGATGGGAAAAAGAGGAAGGAGAAAGAAGGAAAGAAGGAAAGAGGAAGGAAGGAAGGAAGGAGGAAGGAGAAATGGAGGGAAGAAGGGAGAAAGGGAAGGAGGGAGAAAGGGAGGAAGGCAGCGAGAAAGGGAGGGAGGGAGGAAGGAAGGGAGGAAGATTTCACACCAATCATGCCTGCCATTTATCCACCAGATAGCTGGCAAGTGACAGATGTGGTAGGACAAGTTTTTTGGTGAAGTTCAGCATCTTACCTAAAATGTCTATTGTACCCAATCCATTTGCTGAGGATGTCCAAAGTACACCATCTATGTGATGATTATTAACCAAAAAAGCATTTAAAGAATGCAAATCTGATTACTATGACAATAAAGCTTGTTTATAGTTTAAAGAGAAGACTGGTTTTCCCCTCTCCCAAAAGTTTTACTACAGCTATGAGAGGGGCTGGGACATGAGACTCCCACCCAACCGTAAGGAACATATTTAAAGTTGTAGATGAGGGTTTAGTTATTAAAGATATTACTCCCAAAAGAAAGAAGCCATGTACTTTGACCTGGAACAGCGGGAAGGATTCCATGAGGATGTCTCCAGAATTAATCCATATTAATTACATTAGATTATAATACAACATACTAATTATATAGATATGTAGAGACTTCAGAGTTGCATTTCTAAAGAATGTTGGAGATGTTGAAATTATAGGTATTTGAAAATGGACTAAATATATTTTCATTGAAGTATGGCCATGAGGCTTTTGGGGACAAGGGTAGAATATTATGGAGTAATATGGTTAATCCTAGGCTTCGCGCATGATGATATCAAAACTGTAAAGGTTGTAACTCATTTGAAATATTTTGCTTTGAGGGGAGAGCTCATGAGTACCATGTACATACAGAGTTGACTAGAGAAGTGTTTTCCTGGCTCAGTCACTCAGCGATTGCTACTGCCAGGGTCTAGGGAGCCCATTTTCTGCTCAAGCTGATAGCCAACTTTGTCTGTATCCATGTGGCCTTGCTTTTGTAGTCATCCAGAATGCAAAGATTGCAGAGTTATGTAGGCTTCCAAATGGCTATCAAGGATAGCCAGGAAGGCTAATCAATGTGTGGTGGGTTTGGAACTACTGTAGGGGTTGACAGAGCAGGTAATGCATGAAGAGTTTGAGAGAAAACTAATCTTCCAGGGAGACTCTAGGATACCTGAGATGTCAGGACGGTTGGATATATGACAAGAAAATTGCAGGTTATGAGTGCAGCCAGCTCAAGAGAAGGGTCATATGGCCTATAAAGTCCATGGGGGAGGGGCCACCCAAACCCTTTGGAGCTGAGGTGATGCCACCATGGCCCTGGATGTCAGACACAGAGCCACAGGGTTTATTGCTTGTCCTATTGGGCTTTGTTCTTGCTTTGGCCCCATCCCTTCTCTATGGACAGTCTCTCCCTTTGGTAAAAGAGTGTGTATATTGAAGTGACTTTTTAAAAAAAATTTACAGGGATCATAGCTAAAGATTGCATTGAGTCTTGGTAGAGACTCTAGAGTTGCATTTCTAACGAATGTTGGAAATTTTAAGATTATGGTATTTGAAAATGGACTAAATATATTTTTGCATTAAAATATGGCCATGAGACTTTTGAGGACAAGGGTAGAACATTATGGATTAATATGAAATGCCCCTCCACAGGCTCACCATTGAGCATGGTGGTAAGCAGTTGGAAGCAGTATTTGTGGAAGTTGTGGGAATTTTAGAAGGTGGAGCCTCATTAGATGACATAATCACTAGAGGGCATGTCTTAAAAGCTTGGTTCTATGTGGTCTCACGTATCTGTCTTACTTTCTGCTTTTTACCTAGTAGAAGATGAATGGCCTCGTCCTTCATGTGATTCTGCTACTGTGATGATCTCCATAGTCCAGGATCAATGGAACTGAGGACTATAAGCTGAAATCTATGAAACAGCAAACCAAAACAATTCCTTCCTTATGTGGGTTATTCCTCTTGGGTATTTTGTCACAGCAAGGAGGACAAGTGGTATGGGGTCAGTTAAACAAGCTTCTGGAAATGTCTGTGCAGGTATTCCTGGAAACGACTCACATGCAGAAGAGCAATTGAAAGGGAAGGGCCTCCTCTGGATGTGAGCAGTACCACCTGCATGTGGTAGTCCCGGGTGAAGTAAGAGTGTAAGGGAAAAGCCAGCCAGTACACATAAGCTCCATTCTTCCTGAGTGTGTAACACTCCTACAGTCTTATGATCATAGACTCCATTTTATCCAGTCTTTCATACACACATACACACACACACACACACACACACACACACACACACACACCAGTGACTCTCCAAAGAGCTAGGCTTTCGGCCCTAGACTGGGCATGTATGCTTGGATCTCCTTGCTTCCAGACTGCTAGGTCCCTGGACAGACAGTTACCAGGTCCTGTCTCACTCCAGCTTATAGGCAACTGAAAGCAGCCTCCGTTAATGTAAGTCAACCTAAGCACAATAATATTTATAATAATTATTTATGTCCTTATTCCAGGCACTGTAATCTCAATTTAATTCCTGAGTGAACAGAAAGAAATAAGAAACAATAAGGAATACTGTTTGCTTGTGTGGTTGAAATAAATGTAGATTTCCTGAATCTTCACTTCTCTCTTTCTGTGTGTATGCATGCATGTATATGTGTGTATGCATGTATATCTGTATATGTATTTATTCTGTTTTTTTTCCAGAAAAATGCTACCTAATAAACTGCAGTATTTGTTCATTATTACTTCCCACCTATATTACAGTCTGATCGTCACCTAAGAGATACTTGGAGAGTTCCCAGTCGCAGCATGACTAAGTGGAAGAATGCTAAGATCTCCCATCTCCAGAGTGCTTGCCTGTAGCATGACAGCACACTGCTTTTTCTAACATCACAGACAGCTCGAACATAAGTCAGTCTGCAGGAGAGTCTAAGCAGAGCCCAGAGCTTTAAACCCTGGCCACCAAGTACCTCCTAGGCTTGTAGGAGGTATATTAGAGTTATCCCAGGCCTCTTGTTCCAGTTTAATACCTCAGTGGACAAGAAGAAACAAAGAACTATCTTGTTTGCTCATGTAATTGAAATAAACAGATTTTTCCCTGAGTTTACAGTTTTCTCCCAGATATGCATTAGCATTGTTATGCTTTCTTAATACTATACTGCTCTGTAGTGAGTTTAGTCATGGTTATATTAAATCAAGTGGGTGTTACTAACCCAGTGGCGAGGGTTTGAATTAAATGTTAACAGAATGTTTGACCGAAACCACTTCTGTTTCCTTCGTTCACACTTAACTTTCTCCTTTTTCCTCTAGTAAGCCATGGACAGAAGTTGTCTTGGCAGACAGTGTGTGCAGTAGGCTGACTGGGCAGGTAATATCAGGGATCTTGGGTTGTTTCTCTTGGTGATCTCAGGCCAGCCGTGTGTGCACACTTCTCTTGTTTGTGTGTTGAAAGGTATGCATGTATATAAGCAAGCATATATATTTATATTGGAGAGTGGGCACATACACGCATGTGTGGAGGTCATGGTTCACATCTGATGTCTTCTGGTGTCAATGCTTGCCTTGTTTATTGAGGCAGGATCCTTCACTGAATGTGAGCTTACTAGTTCCTTTATATTAGCTGGCTAGCAAGCCCCCAGGATTCTCCTGTTTCTTTCTCTACCACTTTATGATCATAGGGACATGCTGTCACACCCAGGTGTTGTCATAATTGCTGGTGATCTGAGCTCAGGTCTTCAAGACTTAGCATCTTAACAACAGAATTATCTCCTCATATCTCCATAGACCTATCTTTGAGCAACCATAAATAAATTATGTACATACCTAGCAAGAAATGAGAGTTTATACTTTCCAAAACACCCTGGAAATCATAGAAATAATAAAAAGGTGTACTTCAACATGCAAACAACTACATGGCATTATACTCAATATTAAGAAACCACAGACTAGGGCTGAAGAGATGGCTCAGTGGTAAAGAGCACTTATTGTTCTTGCAGAGGACTGGGGTTGATTCCAGTCACCCACATGGTAGTTCACAACCATCCTTAATTCAGTTCCATGGGGTCCAGTACCCTCTTCTGACCTCCATGGACATAAGGTGTACACACAGCATATATACATGAATGCAGGCAAAACATTCATACACGTAAAATAAAATCATCTAAAAATCGAAGAAAATACAGATTTCATAAGTACTATTTTTATGAGACTTTTCAGCCACAGACAGCCAGGAGGTCCTGGTCCATCACACTCAGGTCAAATGTTGCTTTGGGGTCCATTTGACTTAAGAGGTGAGATATAGTCTTCCTGTACTTTTTCCTCTTGTGAATTCAGCAAGCTTCTATAATTGGACTTCCAGGACCAGTCCTCAAACATCCCTTCTCTAAATGTATCATCAAGATATAACTTAATTATATCAAACAAACTACACTAATCTTTTACTACTTAAACTACACCTTTAGCCTTATACAGACCTTACAGTCAATCTGAACTTATCCTCCCAGCAGTCAAAGGTTGGTATGCAGAGGGTCCTAAAAGGTTTGCCCACCTCTTCAAGTTTCTCTGGCTTTACCCCTTCTCTAGGGTGGGCTTCCTTTAAAGAGGAATCATTAAGAATGTTAAAGAGGCATCAGACAGTCCCTTCTTGAACACAAAACTTCCCAAGACTTGAAATCTACCACCACCACTACTGCCACCATCGCCACCATCACCACCACCCACCACCACCATCACCACAACCACCATCATCACCCCGGCAAACACACACATACCACACTACAGCACAAGGCTGGAGCAGGTGATTTAAAAGAAGAATGGGAAGGCAGTGCTTTCTCATTTTGTGCTCAGAAAGCAAAAGATGCTTCAGGTACTTTCTGATGAGTTTTCAAGAACCTAATAATTTCATGTAAGAATCTAGAGACAGTGGTTATAGTGAAGCACTGAGACACACTGAAAGCCCTTGAAATATGTGCAAAACAAAACAATCGCTCATACTACCCAACCGATAGATCAAGATACACAGGCCAATAGCTTAAGATACCCGGAATAAGCACATACTCATTCCCAAGAGTTAGGCAACCATCACCTGATCTCTGTTGAGAAAGAACCTGTTTCACCCCTGTGTGAGGAGCAAAGAGTAACCAAGGGTACTGCAGTGGATAGACCAGCTGAGCAAACACCAACCCAACTGGCTGAACACATTGAGTTGTACTAAACAACCCATTCATGTTTTTAAGCTTTATCTACAGTCTCAACCAGTTTTATATGCAAAATGCCATCTGACATCCATGCTACATCACAGACAAAGAACAGATTGAGACAATACCCAAACTCTTCCTACTACAAGGGGAAATGAAGAGCTTAGCAGAACCCATCTTAGGGTGCCTTGCAGGCTCTGACAGTGCTGTTGTAACTCTCCACCTAGCCTTGCCTTCCCCACATCACCTCCATCACCCATCCCTAACCGTTCTACAAATATCACTCTGCTTCCCCAGCTAAAGTAATGTATACTAAATTACAAATTCTTGATAACCTTTCCAGAAGAATTTGTATGTTAAGATAGAGGACTTATTGGCCTCGATTCAACTCTAACTCGAAGATGGTACTATGTGTGTTTAAGCATGTGTAAGTGACTTCTTAAAGCCTCATGATCTTAGGTTGTAAGTTATTGAAATCAGATGAGATCAGGCATGTTCAGGGTGGGCTGGCTGAAAACTAGTTATTGAAACCAAATCAAACTACTTCAAGATATGAGATAACCTATATTTCATTTTTCCTATTTCTCCCATAGATCATTTGAACTATTTCTTTATTCATATAGCAGAATAAGACTGCTCTATGTTGCTGGTTGTAGACTGGCTATCACTGAATTCAGTCTTTAATTGTATAGAGAGACTCTGACTCACACAGCATGGCTTCCTTCATGGCCAGGGACATAGAGATGACGTAACTTAAATATCAATGTTGGAGTCCTACCTATGAGTTGGAAGTGTAGCTGGAGGACCATTTACAGGCTAAGTGGACATCCTAAGAGCTATCTGCTACAAGAGGCTAATCATCCCTCCTCCCTTAAAGATCACCATCTTTAAATTTGTGCTTCATCAGACCCTCATCTAAAGGGAAAATTGGTGAAGAAGCCTGGGAATATCTATTTTAAGTAGGAGCATCCAGTGGTTTTTATCATGAAGGGACCTGAGCACAATCAAGATCGACAATCTTGCACCTTTATTTCTAAAGGTCTTTGCCTTCGATCTTCTGTGAACTGGCCCATACCCCCAGAATTCTCTGTCCTGAGTCATTTCAAGGTCTCAGGGAGAAATTGGGGAAAAGTCCAAGACTGTGCACTCTTCAACAGGAATAGGGTCCTGCCCTTTCAATGCAGGATGTAAGGTGAGAGTTTTGGAGACGTAGTCAGCATCCAACAAGCTTTCCCTCTTCTTTCTTAGAGGTCAAGATGGTAAGAACAACTCTCTTCTAAATTCCACCACCATTCGAGCAGATGACTTCAGTATTCCTCACATCGTCCCTTCATCCCCAACTCATCGCCCTGAGTCACCTGCGTATTCTAGTCTCACACATCAGATCATATCAGCTAACGGATCAGCTCACATTTCCTAGAATATCCCCAGAAAGGTTCAGTGGGACAGTGATGTAAAATACATCAAAGGCTTGGTTTTACATACTGTCTTATGACTCGAATATTCCCCTAGGGAAGGCATGTGACACAGGTTTATTTTTACATAGAGACAATGAACTGAAGGAAGCCACAAAATACAATTAGGGCTGGGATCAAATAGACACCTAACAACAGGTGCTGTAGCCATCTCCCATTGTGAAGTATAGTTGAGTTTTAAATATAAGTGTGCTGCAAAATAAATACAAAAAAGCCAATGCACATGTAAGAGATTTCCCCAGTCCTGTAAGAATGCAGAAGACTCATGTGTTTATCCTTTGGTATCAAATTGGCAAAGTAAGCCATAAAATTGTGTGTCTGCATATACACATACACATGTGTGTGGTGTATGAATGTGCCTGTGTTTGTGTAGGCGTGCACCTCTGTGTCTCTGTGTTAGGCAGGTTCTGTGTGTGTGTGTGTGTGTGTGTGTGTGTGTGTGTGTGTGTTTATTTAAAGGATGGAAGTCAGCATCAGGGTATCTTCTTCCATAGCTCCCACCTTAGTTTTGACAGTCCCTCACTGAACCTGGAGCTCACTGATTTGCAAAACTAGCTGACTAGCAAACCTCTGGGAGCTTCTTATATGTCCTCTCCCATCTCTGGGGTTACAGGTACATCACACAGAACCCAGAACTTTTCATAAGTGCTGGGCTCTGAATTCAAGTCCTCATGCTTTTGTGGCAAGCACTTTACTGATCCAGGCAATTCAACAGCCTGTTTTTGTATATAAAGCAAAGCAGTGTTGTTAACAGTAGCCTATCCTAAAAAAAATTAACCTAAAATATTTAAAACTTGGCATAAAAATTTTAGGATGGTTGTTCATAGCAACACTGAATATATTGACAACTATATTGGAAGAATATCTAGCATCAACAATTAGTTGGGCACACTGAGGTAGGTGCTAGAATACAGACTACACAGTTACTAAAAATGAGGACTGAGGGGCTGATGAGATAGCTCAGTGGGCAAAGCCACTTGAGTTCAACTCCCTCGGGACCACATGATGGAAGGAGAGAATTAGCTACTTCAAATTGTCCTCTGACCTCCATACATGCACCATAGTACACATACACACACTACATACGTACATGTATACATACATACATACATACATACATACATACATACACAAGTAAATAAATAAGTGAATAAACGTAATAACTTTTCAAATAAGTATGATTGCAGAGTATTCTGTTAAACATAGCTACCAAAGGTATGATATCATTTTTTTGTATTGAGTAAATTACAATAGTCACATGTGCCTTACCCACAACCTGTCACTTTTGGCTCTTTGTATCTGTGGGCTCTGTATCCATGAAGCCAGTGAGCCAGAAAGGAAGCTTTAGAATTTAGTTTGGCTTATTTTGTTGAGACAGAATTCGATGTAGTTCAGGCTGGCCTCAAACTCACTACGTAGTTGAGGATGGCCTTGAATTCCTTGTCCAGCCTCTGCAGCCTGAGTGTAAGGTTACAGGTGTGTGCCACCATATCTGGCTGATTCAGTTTGTTTTATGGGTTAAACATAGAACTTTGGTCTTACATGTGCTAGGTAAGAGCTCTACTGACTGAGCTATACCCCAGTCCTGAAAAAATATTAAGTTGCACCTGCAATGAACATGTATAGACGGCCTTTTTATTATTTCTGAAACAAAACAGCAACTACAACTTACATAACAGTTACATTGTAGTCGTGTTATCAGTGCTTTGTGGGTGGGTTGTGTGCAAATATTAGATAATTTCATATAAAGGATTTAATATCCACATACTGTGATATGTAAATAAGAAATCCCGGAATCAACCCTTAGACTCAAGGAAAGTTACATATGATAACATTTCCAACCCACAACTTATTTTTTGAGACAGTGTTTTTCTCTCTCGACTGGATGTCCTGGAATTCACTATGTAGACCAAGCGTATGTATGTATGTACATGTAGACATGAATTACAGAGACTCACCTGTCTCTCTGCCTCCTGAGTGCTGGATTAAAGGTGTGTGCACCATGGCAAGCTGCTCTCTTCTTCTCCTTCTCCTTCTCCTTCTCCTTCTCCTTCTCCTTCTCCTTCTCCTTCTCCTTCTCCTTCTCCTTCTCCTTCTCCTCCTCCTCCTCCTCTTCCTTCTCCTTTCTCCTCCCCTTCCCCTTCCCCTTCTCCTTCCTCTTCTTCTTCTCCTCTTCTTTCTCCTCCTCTTCCCTCTCCTCTTCTTTCTCTTCCCCCTCTCCTTCTTCCTCCTCCTTCTCCTCTTCCTCCTCCTCCCCTCCTCCTCCTCCCCTCCTCTTCCTCTCCCTCCTCTTCCTCTTCCTCCTCCTTCTCTTTTTACTCCTCCTTCTCCCCCTTCTCCCTATCTCCTTCCTTCCTCCTCTCCTTCCTTCTTCCCTTCCTAGTTCCCTTTCTTCTCCAACCTACAACTCCTCTTTAAAAGGAGAACTTCATGGCTCTTTTTTCATAAAGCCTTAACTTTGGTGAGTTGCTGTAAGGAACTGACAAATCACTTGAGCTTTCTTTTCTGTGGAAATAGACAGAGACCAGGTCATGAAGTTATTGACATGTTCACTGAAAGACATTGTCAAATTGGGATTAGAGTGGCCATTATCATTCACCTGTGATCACCGGAGAGAGCAGAAGACACTTGTCAGCAAAAAGGACAGGAGCGCAGCAAACATCAAATAAAGTGTTTCAGGAGTCTTTAATATCTGTCTACTGTCAAACAAGTCTCCTTGATTCCAGGTACATTGAGTCACAGAGTAAATCTTCTGGTATAAATCTAAGTATTGGGTGTTCAGCATGGTTACTGTGGTTAAGAAGATTGTATAATATATTAGGAATTTACTGAGAGTAGTTATTAAGTATTCTAATAATATACACACATATACACACAGGTATGTGAAAAGTGAATGAGGTGACACATGCATTGATTAGTTCAATAGTAGTAATTATTTTACCATATGTACATAAGTAAGCATGTTCTGTTCCTTAAGTAGACTGCTCTTGTTTGTCAATTATAGCTCAATGTCCTGGTTGTTTATTTCTTTGGTTTTGTTAGCTTAACGCAGGTTTGAGTTATCTACGAGGGAACCACAATTGAGAAAACGCCTTTTATAAGACTGGCCTGTAGGCAAGCCTGTGGAGGGCTGTAATTGAGGTGGGAGATCCTAGCCCACTGTGGGTGGTTCCATCCCTATACGGGTGATCCTGAGTTGTACAAGTAAGGAGGCTGAGCAAGCCAGTAGGAGCTAGCCAATAAGGAGCATTCCTCCATGGCCTCCGCTTAAGCTCCTGCCTCCAGGTTTCCACCTTGTGTTCCCGCCATGACTTCCCTCAGTGGTGGAGAGTGACCTGAGAATTGTAAACTGGAGTAAACCCTTTCCCCACAAGTTGTTTTTCTATCATATCTAATCTCTCTTCACATGAATACAGCACATGTATGCGGGGAAGGGGAGAGAGGGAGAGAATCAGTAAATAAATGTAAAAATTAAAGAAACACAGTAGAAAGAGAGATTCAGGAAGACCCCCAACATGAACCTTCACACAGGTACATGCACCCACCCCACCCCTACACCCACATACAAACATACATATATACCATACGCATACAAAAAAATTCTTACACATAAGTATTTCTCACACTTATTACTAATACACAAAAGAGAATCAAGCATAGCTGTTAATTATGGAACATTCTGGTGACTTAGGCGTCCTGGTCAGGCGGGAGTTAAACCCTACCACGATTTTAAGCTTTAGCTCCTGGAGCAGCGGTTTCTAAAACGTGTTATTAGTTCACTTTTTGGCTTCGGTAAGTAGAAGACATAATTTAATCTCTCTTTGATGATTTGTGAGGCACTTCACACCCTTGCAGCGCCCCGGGTCATTATTTAGGACATTCATTTTCATTGCCCTGTCCCAAAGACGCGGGAGTTATAGCGTAAGAAACTGCACTGGATTTGTTCAGATCCAAGACATAGGCTGAACTCTGCTGAAGGGTTTTTACGTTTCTACTAAGTCTTCAGAATGAGTATATTGTCTCGCCTCGATGTGAAATAAAGAGCGCCGTTCTGATGAATTGAAGGGCCCAATTGTGCTCTAGATAGCTACTTGTGATGCTAGACAATGCTACCCTGCCAGCGATGTCCCTGCACCCCTGTGCCTGGCCACTCTAACCTCCCATCTCCCTCCACCATCCACAGAGAACACCAAAGGATGCACCCACAGGAGCACTTCAGACTTTGAAGTGCCCGAGGGCCATTTTTACTTTGTCACATTTACAAATGCCCTCACTCCCACGCACAGCCTGGTTCTGTGTGGACAAAGACTGAGGCTGCTTCAAGGCCACTTCCCAAATAAATAAGCTCAGACTGCAGCCAGAGAGCATTTAAGCTATCTGCGTGGCTCCAGCTTGCAGAGTTTTTACAGAGGATTTCTGCTGTATGGAGTGGTCATTCTCAAGCTATTCTGAGGCCCAAAGAACTATTCAAAATCACAGGAACCATGTCTGGTGTGTTCTCATTGGTTCCCTTCTCCTTTTCCCAGACCCCTTTCTTCTGTTCCTGTGTCTCCTTCCTCTCAGGAGTCCCTGAGAGGGGACTCTGGTGGGCATGGAACCCTCATCCTCTCCCCATCTCTCACTCAAACACTCCCTGTGTTTGCTTCCTGTACTTGCCAGATGTAGTTTCTCAGTTCAGTTCAGTTTCTATAAGGGAACTTGGTCTTCGTACATATGTAAAGGTGATGCAATTTCCCCCAGATTCCATTCCCTTTAAATATCTTCAGGTTTCTTTGCACACAGGTACTTACCAAAGGAATTTTGGATCTGAATTTCTGATGCCTTAACCATATTCATACTGGGCTAGAGAGATGACTCAGTATTTAAGGGCTATTCTTGCAAACGATCCAGGTTGTGTTCCCAGTACTTACTGGGCAGCTTGCTACTGCCTGTAACTCCAGCTCCAGAAGCCGTGAACCCCTCTTCTGGCTTCTAAGGACACCTAAACTCATCTATATATACACATATATACACGTAATTTTTAAAAATACTAATATTTATTAACTTAGCAATTTTCTTTTAACAATTCATCCTGAAAAATACTTTAGACTAGGCATAATAGTTTATGATAATTGTTCATCACAATAGTAAAGAGATTGGCAACACATGGAAGGAGGATATTCAGCCAAGCTTGATTGTGCAAGCTGAGGCAGACGCATACAGGGGAAGAAGCTACATTAGCCACTCGTTTGAGGTCTCAAATATATGAAGTCTCGCCAACATCCTCTTGGCCACCAATAAAGTAAAGAAGTGAGTGCTTGATTGTACAGTCCTGTAGCAACACCAATTCCAACCCAAGTAAGCACAAGCTGAACTCATGAAGCTTCAAAAACCAATAGATCAGTGGTGTCCAGGAGAACGGTACACATACAGCTCAGACTGTACAGCTGAGACATACTCTAAAATGTAAAAACAAAAGGTCAAATCAATGTCAGTCATATGCTTTCTTTAACCTCGTATGTTAAAATATTATGGTTTCTATGTATCTTCAATATAAAATACATCAGTGATGTAGAGTTTCTTTCTTTTTCTCTCATTTTTTATACTAAGTCTTCAAAATCCAGTATGCATAACACTTTACCACACATCTCAGGACCAGTCACAGTGTAAGGGTTCAAGAGCAACACATAGGTACTGACCAGAGCAAAATGTGACCCTGGTTTTAAGAAGCAGGGCGGAACCAACATACCATAAATGCTACTTCCCCAACACTCTATTTTAGCTATTTCTCACAAAAGATTCCCACCTAAAGCAACTGATCAGAATCTCTCCCTCTTGGGCCTCAGAAGCTTCACTCTGTTCTGTCCTCTCCCTCACCTTATCACCTCGCCTTTGAGCCTCAGTCCCTGATGCCCAAACTCTTCCACAGCTACTTTCCTCCTAAGAATGAGCCCTTCATACTTGTATTGAATAAAATTGTCTTACTCACGTGTTTACGGTTCAGCTGACTTCCGCTCACTTGGGGTTTCTTATGGGGCCATGCCAGAGCAGTCATGAGTGGCCCCAGGCAGGGACAGATGAGCCCCTTTTCAGATGCGCAGGGACTCACCCAGGCAACCAGAACTGCCTGCAGTGAAAAAACGTGCCTGTTAACCCAGCCTGCTTTTCAGGGCCCTTCTCAGGACATGTACCAGCCTGCTGCTTTCGAGAGGGTTAATGGGATAAGAAAGGATTTCTGCCTATGGTAAATACCATTCTCTCACTGGAACTCCTGGGGGGCCTTGGAAATGGGAGAGTGGGAGGTCCAAATGCCAAGCAACACTCCCTGGACCCAGTTTTATTATACTTAGCTGAGGGAGCTGTGGAATTCACTGTGGTCTGTTTGCACAGTTTTTCTGTCAACATCAATTATAATTACTCTTTACTTGTCTAAGACTCATGTGTGCTGTCCCCCCAAAAAATATTCTGGCTGAGTCACATCTTCAGGTGATAGGAGTAGATTTATTTGTGTTTGGCTCTGTCCTTCCTTTATGTGAGATTCTTTATGAAACTCAATATTTCCAAATTATTTGGTCAGGGTGAAGATTACAAACCTTAGTTGTATTATCCACCCTTCATCTTTGGGAAACAGAAACAGTCGAATCTAGCTGGGCAGCCTTGTCTTAAGACACAGTTAGATCTTACTGGATGTACCTCCACAATTGCTATCTCCACATAAAAGATAGGATTGGATTGCTCACCATCTGCCCCCAAATGAACCACATTTTAATGAGAATCTGAGTCGACCCAGATGCTCCACAGTCATCCAGATCCACAGAGGCATGAAGACAATCTGTTGGCCCCCTGAAGTTCTGTAAATGAAAGGGATATCAGAAGAAACAGGTCATCTAGGGAGAATATGGGCTTGATCAGAGTCTAGCTCAGCATCTTTAACCTCGTGTTAATCAGTCATGGAAGCCCTGACTAAAGACCTGATTCATAAGCTCCTGAGATGTCTCCTTGTACATAAACACTAAACATTGTCCAAGAAATATCAATTTTTCTTCTCATCTTTCTCCAGCTGAGTTGAGTCATTCTAACACTGAATGACTTTTTAATGTGGTTCAAGCGCTCCTCCTCCTGTCTGCAATATTATAATGTGTTATTTGGCTGGTGTTTTTTCTCATTTGTTTTCTCAATAAAGCAGCCAGAGTTGCTTCTCCCAACTTGGTAGAAGTTGAGATTGTCCATTCTTGTTGACTTTTGTGCCTATACACTGTCAAAGCTCTATGATATTTAAGGTTTCGGCATGTTTATCTGCTTTTTGCTTTCTCGGGAAGAGTGGGTTCTCTGAAGCCAACATTGAATGTTTTCCAAGTTTACTATGTGGGCTAAAAGGTACCACACAAAATCAGGTATGTTGGCTAACACATATGATCTCAGCACTTGGGAAGCATAGGTGAAAGGATTATAGTTAATTTAAAGGTAGTTTGTATCTACCTTCTCAAGGGAAAGAACCTCTCTCAAAATGAAACAAAAATGAAAAAGTATCAAACGGTTCTCAAGGAAAATTTGTCAAGTAGATGTAAGATGTCAAAGGATGAAGGATTCTACTAACAACCCAACTCTGCCAGTGCTTTGTTGTTAGATAAGAGCAGGCCCTCCTATGTTTGGTGTATACATCATAGCTTCTTCAGAGCTGGGTTATTTCAATACTTCTTTCTGCTAGTATCATTCTAGAAGAAGACTGATCCAGTAGAAGAGGGGTCAAAGATGTGGGCTCTGCCAGCAGTGAGTGGTGGCCTTGGAAAGTCACTTTACAACCTTGAGTCACATGAACTCATCGTTCAGACTAGTGTTTCCCCAGGTAGGTCTCTAAGAGCCTCCATGTCCATGGCATTTGCATACCCAGCAGGTCACAGCTGAAGTAACACGTCTCATTCATGTAGGCATAATTATTTGTTTGAAGCAATTCTATTGTGATTAATAACATTTAAATTTCTATGAAATGGTTACTAGATCTTTGAAGGTCTACTGTTATGTTTATACCTTTTCAAACCATATGTGCTGTTTGTTTCGGTGGCACTCTGTGGAACCCAAGACACGTTGATATGGAAAAGAGATTCTTATGTTTGAAGAGCATGGGAACCCTGTGGTCTAATGATCTGTAAAATTCCTTACCAATACAATTCTATGAATCAATGTTTGTATTTTGACAAGAAGCCCTCCCATGGTCCAGCTCAAAGACTGGGAAAGGAAACAGTGGAGTGTGGATGACTAGAAGAGACCATCAGCTCCTGGTACACAAAACCAGCTTCCTTCGGTCTGATGATGATAAATACATTTTTAAAGAAATACTGTGAGTTCCTTCATGTCAAGTTTGTTTATCATTATTGTTGTCAATAATATTTTTTCCCAAATGGTGACTTTCTTGAATATAAAAGCTTTAACGTCAGAAGGGGAACTTGACCTTTCTGTGACCAATGAAGACAAGACTGAAACTAAGCAGCCACGGTCTGGGAGCCAAAGTGATAAATAGAGTTGATAAATATCGATCTGAATACTTTCTCTAAGAACTTAGAAAAATGGGAGATGAACCAATAGAACCACCAGAACTGGTTGCTGTGAAGTGACAGATACCAAGTTGTCTAAAATATGAATGAAACTTCAAGTCTTAGAAACTGGTTCATTGGATTACCTGTGAAGTTGGCAAACAAGTGTGAAACTAAAAAGTGACTTAAATGGTCAGGAGGATTACCAAGAGGGAGTATCTTTTTTATTCTAAGATGCTGGTGTATCAGGCAAAACTCCTGAGGTATAGACTGAAAGAGATAGCGAGGTCTAGGGATGTAACTCAGTTGGCACAGCACTTGCCTGGCTTGCAAAAACCCTAGGTCCTATCCCCAGCACTAGGGAGGCGTAGTCAAGAGGATTAGAAGTTCAAGATAATTTCTGATTACATAGTGGGTTCCAGGCCAACCTCAGATAGTGAATGAGGTGGGGAAGATTAATATGCTCAAAAAATAAAAAAAAATAGAACTAATAGAAAGTTTACATAAAGTTTTGAGACAAGAAAAATATTTTTTAATGTATAGCATTTGAATGAATGGTGACAGAGAGAAACCTCAGTCTATGAGTTATTTTTACAAGAATAGTAATCACAAAATTAGCATTTTATGTTGTGTATCTAATGTTATTCTAGACAGTTTGCATTCTCATCTCACTCAATTCTGCCAGGTATTTATGTACAGTGCTATCTGAACTCACAGACAAGACTCCCAGAGGTTTGCCCAAGATGGCCCACCTCTGCCTGGGCAGCCTGTGAGAGGGTTCAACACTCCTACTCCCAGAAACTAAAGGGACGTATGAATTCAGGGATCAAGAGGGTGGATTTACTGAAGAGACAAACCGTCTTTCACTGTGAAAAGTTTAAAGCCTGTTTGGAGGAAATCCATGAGGAAATCCTGGCTGTACTCAGAAGAAAGGAGAAATGGTCCATTGCTCTAAGCATCTGCTAAGATTTGAATAAAGCTTATTACTACCAATGCCCCTGTGGAGGCTTAAGTCTTCAGACAGTGTAGGGAGGAAGGACTTAGAGGAAGTGTGCAGATCACTAAGCGGCAGCCTTCAAGAATGGCATGATACCTCTGTCACTTGAGTGCTAGTTTACTCTCAGAGCATATAGGTCAGTCACGGTGAGGCCAGTCCTTCCAAAGCAGGCTACTCCAAATCCCTCCTCTTCTGCAAGCATCCTCTTCTCCTTCTGTTTTTCTGCCACATTCCACACAACATAAGGCACTTACAAGGCGCGGCCAGCCATAGAATCTTGGACTCCCAGTCTCCAGAGTCAGTCTCTTTATAAATTATCCAAACTCAACCCATTCTGCTACAGCAAGAGAAACCAGCCTAAGCCAGAGTCTTACTGATTGTCTGCTGGGCTTCTGTTGTTTTATTTTTTTTTTAAGAGAAAGAGAAGAAGGCATTTGGAGCAGAGGTTGCCAGCATTGCAACACTGTTGATAAGATTTTTTTTTTTTTTTTAAACAAAATTCTGCTGCAGCTGAGGAGAACAGCCAAAGGCATGATAGATGGAGTCTGGCAGTCTGCCATAGAGAGGCAGGAAAGAACGGTTTGCTGTGGTGAACTTAAGGAAGTCACAGAGGAGGGGGCAAGAGAAACTCACTGGATTCTAAGCAGGGAAACAAGTCTCCTTGATTCAGACAACACAAATCACATAAAGGCAAACCAGACAGGAGAATAAAGCTGTGTATAACGGAGTGTGTCAGATGTGGTACAGGCAGCAAGACACACAGGAAAATGAGCTTGAAAAGTTGTAGACTTTTCATAGAATCTCTAAAAACGCTGTCAGTTAAGGAAGTGTTTTTTTAAAAGTAGAATTCAGTTAGAGAAACAAAATAAATAAATATAAACAAGAATGTCATTGAGTAATAGGGAAAATGCTAGGCTGACATAATATGATATTTTTTAAACAAATATTTTGGCTTGGCTAGAATTTAATTTCTTTGCTGGTACAAACACAGAGGGGTCTGTCATGCAATGTTGTGTTTGTGAGACCATCTTCTAACTTCCCAGTACTGGCCAATCTTTATGATTCCTGTTGAGTTCCTACTATGTGGCCTGTCTTAGTTAGGGTTTTATTACTGTGTAAAGAGACACCATGGCCACAGCAACTCCTATAAATGAAAACATTTAAGTGGGGTTGACTTACAGTTCAGAGGTTTAGTCCTGTGTCATCGTGGCTGGAATCATGGTGGCACACAGGTAGATGTGATGGTGGCGAGAGAGCAGAGAGTTCTGCATCCTGATCAGCAGGCAGCAAGAAGAGAGAGAGTGACACTGAGCTTGGCTTCTGATACCCCAAAGACCACGCCTAGTGATGCACTTTCTCCAACAAGGTCACTCCTCCCAATGGTGGCACTTTGTATGATCGTATGGGGATATTTTCACTCAAACCACCACATGGCTCTTCCATTCATAAACAGCAAGCCAGATAGGGAGGTTAAACTACATTATCTTTTCAGATATTCACATTCTTGCGTATGTAAATTAAACTATCACTTTGTCTTTAAGATGACATAAATACATGTGTTAATGCATGAGGAGTTAAAGTGTGCATACAGAACCCATATACAGCCACTGGGAAGAACAAGACTGAGGAGGGAGGCAAAGCCACCGTGAGAGCCCACCATGCAGAACTGTCAGCCATAAGAAAACAAGGTCGAACTCAACAGCAATGGGATAAAAATTTAGAAAGAAATTCCACTTTGGAGGCCCAGACTGCTCAAACTCCTTTAAGTAGGGCATAGCTCACCACCTCTCTGCTTTCTTGGCAAGCTGCTTCCAACTTTATAAAGTTCAAACTTCTCTACCTCCCCCATGAAGTCTTCTCCATGATGCTCTCAGAGTCCCGTGCGTAGCGTATACTTATCTGCCACATTCAGCCGGTTATTTTGCATGTTGACCCTGCCAGTAGATAGCTCATCCTTAAGAATTGGAACAGCACTTTATTCAGCTTTGCAGTCTAGCAAATGCAGGTCTGGCACACAAAAACTGCTCAATACAGCTAGTTTGTTACTAATTAAGTGAGGTTGAAAGCACCAAGTTCTCCAGGCTTTGTCTAGCTGCCTTTTAAATAGTCTAAAAGCTTCCAACGTCAAATGACATCTGATACTAGCTTTCTAAAACTTCTCTTAAAATATTTACAAATCTGAAGGAGGTAAATAAAAAAAAAAAAACCTTAGAAACTTAGATACTTTAATTAGCCACCTGGCTAATGGAACTGTGCTAAAGAATGCAATTGACAAAAACCAAAAACCTTTCTTCAGTCTCCTAACTTGAAGCTTCTGAAAAGCTGTACAAAGACCATTAGATTTCTCTGAACCTGTACCGATGCCCGGAGGAAGGATCCGGGATCTCACACCCCACAAACTAGCTGGTTCCCCTTGTTGTTTGACCTCTGGTTTTAGGGTTCCAGAATATTGTTACTTGCCTTCTCCAATTTGCAAATATCCAGCCTATAAATTTTGAGTATAAGAAACCAAACAAACAGAGTGAAAACTATAATCAAAGACATAAATGAAAAAAATCACTAATTATACAATTATGCCTCAAGTATTATCATTTAAAAAGTCCACAAGGTTTCCAAGAAAACACACACACACACACACACACACACAAAGTCTATTACCTAAGTGTATTCTTGAAAGGAATTTTAATATGAATATAAATAAAAACTCTACAAACATCTAGACAGCTTTAAAAAATAATTTACATATGGAGCTGGAGTGGTTAAGGGTGCTTGCTGCTCTTGCAAAGTACTCAAATCAAGCAAGTCACAACTACTGGAGACGCCAGCTCCAGGGGAGCCAAACCCCAAACCCCTCTTCTGACCTCCAAGGGCATCAACACACACACACACACACACACACACACACACACACACACACACGAATATAAATTTAATTGCAAATAAAAAGAGAAAATAAAGATATTTTTCTTGGCTTATATATTGGAGAGAAATTAAGCAGATGTAGAAAACTTTAAGGAGCAAACTTTGCTTTTGGTCACAATAGAAATTAAGCTAGAACACCATTATAGTAGTGCCTGTGAGGAGTGACAAAGTGACTCCTGTCAGAACACCATTTACAAAAGATGACATATATCACAGTACAAGAAGAATTCATATCCTGAGAGTCCTGGGATTTGCCTTATGGATAGATTCCCTTAAATGCATTATTCTCCAAGGCTATCCCTGAAATAAATGTCAGAAGAGAGTCCCTCCACCCACTACTCCTTGACATCCCTCTTACCTTGGGTCTTGTTGCCTTCAAAATCCAGAAATTCCAAGTTCCATTGGGTCGACATTTCTCTAGTCAAGCCAGATTAGTATTCTTTTAAAACTCTGGTCATCTGGTGTGTGAGCATACTTCTGTTAAGTGAACACCACAAATCTTGGTCTGTTGTTGACTATTTGTTGAATTCTTTTTGCCTATTTGCCCCTTAGCAACAGGTCTCAACTGAACAACTCCTAAATGACTCTGGCTGAGGGGCTGAGGCTGAACCAGTGAAAGTCTGGGCCTGGCGAAGTTGGTTGTCTCAGTAGGGTAGTTTGGAGACGGCTTAAAGCATCGGGTTCCAATCACATCTGCTACTATCTCTCCCACCTCCTAGCCTCTGCCACAATCAGCCTAGGATATGGTCATGGCGTTTGCAGGTCCCTGGGGTGCCTGATTACCTGATCCACAGCAGCCACAGATCACCCTCACATGTGAATAGGAACAAGGTATCTCTTAATGAAGTCACAAACTACTTCCTTCCTGCTTTCAGAGGGACCAATTTATACTGAAGCCTTTTCTTTCCTTGAAAGACATGCAAGAGGCAGACAACATCTTGAAATTTTAATGACTCCTCTAAAGCTCTAATCTCAGCAGGAATCCGATCTAAATGTAGAGAAACAAGGGATGACCATTAAAATCACATCATTCAGAAAGCAGGGCAGGGATTGTTGAGTCTTGTGCCCCTAGCAGGAAAGTCTCCATATGCCACATTTATATTCCTTATTGGACTATCAGTTTCAAGCAATGGCCTATTTCTGACACCAAATAAATATGGTTTCCCAGTTGTAAAACACAAGAACCCAACTATCTAGAGGGGAATTTTATTGGGTTTTGTGACTGGAAAAGCCAAGAGTGAGACTTCAGGCATAGCTGGATCAAGGATTTCAAATCATTAACCATGGTTTATTCTTTTCCCATGCTCTCTCCCTAAAGCTAGATGTCTTGGTTACTTTTCAATTGCAATAAAGAGACATCATGACCAAAGCAGCTTATAGAAGAAAGAGTTTTTTGGGAGCTTACAATTTCAGAGAGTGAGTTCATGACCATTAGAGCAGGAAGCATGGCAGCAGACAGACAGGCATAGCACTGGAGCAGGGGATAGGAGTTCACATCTGATCTACACACACAAAGCAGAAAGAGATCTACCGGAAATGGTGTGGAATTTTGAAACCTCAAAGCCACCTCAACAACACACCTGCCACACCTCCTAACCCTTCCCAAACAGCTCCACTAAGGAGCAAGCATTCAAATGTATGAGCAATTGGGGGCCATTCTCATTCAAATCACCACTCTAGATATCTGACTACAGATTCTAAGTCTCCACATTTTTTTTTCTGTCCTTTGTTGCTTAATTTATTTATCCTGGCTTCATTCTCTCCATTAAAAACAGACTCTGTTTAAATGACAGGAGATACAGCTACTGGGATGCCAACCCCACATCCTCATGGTTCACATTCCATACATGGATTTGATTGGCCTACTTGTGTGCCCACACTTTTGATAAGTCATTTCGGATCATCGTGATTAACTAGGCCTGGGTTTTTTTCCCACTTGGAAGTGATAATCACAGCAAAACAAAGACAAAAACTACTGGAACAACATAATTCTTTTCTCAAATTTTAAGAATTTCTGTATTTTAAAACTTGATACCAGGATGAGGGTGTAACCCATACGGCAGCATGCTTATCTAACATTCAAGAATCCCTTAATTCAAACCCTAGTACCACATAACCAGGAGCTGTGGCCCATGCCGCTAATCCTACTACTGGAGTAGGAGGCACAAGTTCAAGATCATTCTAGTCTACACAGTAAGTTCTAGACTACCTGGAGTTACATGATACCCTGTCTCATGAAAGAAAAATTAGTGAGAAGATGGTAGGCACCTGAATAACACTTGCAGTCATCACCTGGCCTCCATATTCAAATGCACATACATGCAAATGCACATGCGCACACTTCTGTACACACACAAACATACCATCCATGAACATACCCATACACACACAAACATACCAGTTCACACACACAACACAAACATACCCATTTATACACACATATACATACACACACAAATACACACATTCATATACACCTATACACACACAAGCACACACATTCACACATAAGTAATGTACTTCTAAAATAAAGTAAGACCATCCATTTGTGATTTTTGTAAATATACATTTATGTTTGTATATATACTTATACATATATGTGTACATACATCATTGCATAACTTTCCTCTTTCACTAGCTCCTATGTTTATGCCTCTGCTCTTTCCCAGAGTACACAAGCCTAATGGGATAATAGTATGTGAGGCCTTTGAGGGTGATTGGGTCATAAGAATTCTGAGTGCTCTTATAAAAGAGGCTCCAGAAAACTACCTTGTATTTCCCAACCTCCTGAATGCAAATAAATTTCTGTTACTTACAAAGTATCCCGTTTAGGGTATTTTTGTTATAGTAGCCCAGGCAGACTAAGACTTATTCTCATTGATGTAAGTGAAGATTCTAACTCCTCCATGCAGCTGACAGGAATGACAAATGCCCCTCCTCCTTCATCAGACTCATTTCTCACAGTCAGCCATCATTGTGTTTAACTTACTCAGCATGTCATTACTGCTCCTATTGCATTTTCCACTGTTTCTTCATGGACCACTTTTCTCCCCATCACTGCCCAGGCTAACCTCTCATGCGTTAAATGCTGGCGGTGCATCCATTCATGAGTTCCATTCTTACAGAATTTTATTAGGCTTCTCTTTTATGCCAGGTCATTTGGATTCAACAAGGAACCAGACAGACCAGGTCCCAGCACCCTCGAGGCCCTTTCAGTAACCAGATGGCACTTCAGACTGGCGATTTTAAGGGAGTGTAACAATGGGGTAGTTTAAGAAGCCTGGGCTGCAGAGAGACCCTCGGCTGGAATAGAAGGATAAACTGAGAGTGGTGTCTGTGTCGAGGTCACCCGATGGGACACTTGACTTTGAATTATGGCCAAGGATATATATACCCCCTTGGGTCCCCACAGGGAGGAACCAGAACAGCAGAGCCCCAAACCGCCCCCAACTCTACAGCCACTGCTCTCAAGCCAGAGGACTGCTAGTGTCCATCTGGCTGATGAATCAGAGAGAGGGATTAGAAATTTTGTGCAAGGTTGCAGAGATGAGCAGAAGCACTGGTTCGGCTGCCCAGCGAAAGCTTCTACTTGTTATGCTAGAACGCTTCTCAAGATAGACCTTTTTTCAAGAATGATATTATGGGTGGGCAGAGAAGAGAACAGTTTAGGTAAAGGGGACAATGGAACGACGAGCCTTCAGGAAACAGGAGTAAGGGAAGAGTACTTCATCCGCTGTGTAATCCTAGAGCAGTGGTTCTCAACCTTCTTAATGCTATGACCCTTTAATACACTTCCCCATGTTGTGGTGACCCCAACTATAAAATTATTTTCATTGCCACTTCATAACTGATTTTGCTCTTATTGTGAATCATAATGCAAATCTCTGATTTTCAAGTCTTAGACAACCTCCATGAAAGGGTCGTTTGACCCTCCAAATAGTCACAACCCACAGGTTTGGAACTGCCTTAGACAGTCTTTTTAAGGAACTGACCCATAAGCTGAAGTCTGGAGAAGGGGCTGCTGTGTTATGAGTAGCACCGGGCTGAGGTGAAATGAACAGGAGGCCATAAGGCAAGCCTGGTGGATCCAAAGACATCCATTCATTGCTTCTGTGACTAGAGACCGAAGAACAAGACAGAAGTGCTGTGGAATTGCTGGAAAGATGACAAAGAGCCATGGAAGGAACACAACTGAGGGGTTAGGAAAAGATGTACATGTTTAAAAGATTGCTATGGAGAATGGGCGCAGGAAAAACATGGAGTAAGGAAGCAAAGAGAGGAGTCTGAGAGACTACTGCAGTCATGCAAGGAAATATGCTGATGACTCAAACCAGTCTGACACTAGAGGATAGGAAGTGGACAGAGTCTGGTTTTCACCCAGACAGTATTAAGGGAAGAATTAATATGTGTCTATGGAATTAGGATAGTATCCTAATTAGATTAAGAATTATAATTAATTAATTAATCAGTCCGAATTAATAAAAATTAATGAGAAAAACTTAAAGAGAATGCCTGAAGGAAGTACTGACCAACGACAGATGGAATTTCAGGAATAAAAACCCAACAGGTTTCATTCATGTTTCTCCTGAGTTCTCAACAGTTATCCAGTGGCACTATCAAAACATGTAGACCTACAGAACAACATTCAATGGCAGCCTCAGAGCAAAGACGAAACCTGATGTATACTTAAGAGTATTAATTGTTTAAGAATTCACTTCATTATCATTGTTGTGAATGTCTCTGGTGTTCACTTTCAGAACAGACAAGAACATCCCATTTTGCACATGTAGAACAATCAGTAAGAGAGCCAGTAAGCAGGTTGAAGTCTTCTAGGGATCACATACAGTCAGGAAGGGAGAGGGAGTCCGAAGAGCAGTTCCGAGGAAGCGAAGACTGCAATGGAGACTAAGAAGCACCAAGTAAGACTGAGGGGAGAGCTTTCAGAGGAGGTGACAGAAGCCAGCAGAACACACAACTTTTCAGAAAACAGAGAGGCCACTCTGCTTAGTGCTACTAAGGGGCTACTAAGTGCTACCAGGACAAAGAAATGACCATTCTGTTGACAATGTGTGGTTTCTTGGTTGCCATGCTAACAAAGGCAAAAAGCAGCTTGTTTCTAGGCTTGCTGGAGTGGTCAGATAATGGGGAGGAAGGAGGTGGTAAGGCCAGTGATGGATGTGGGGATTTCCTGGTACAGTGCACAGACAACAAAGACTTTGCATTCAGGGACCCCAATCCTTGGCCTGTAGGCTTTTAGCAGGCTCAGTCAAGGAGACAAAGTGGCGTTGGGAACCTTGGCTCCAGCTCTGCTCTTCCAGCTCTGCATTTGTTATTTTAGGGATAAGCAAGTCTCCCCCAGCATGATAAGGAGGCAACAGTCAACTGTTGTGGTTAACCACTTAAGAATCGGCCTTGGTGGGTTTTGACAGAGCTCTGCAGGAGACCAAGTCCTTTCCTGGAAAATCAGCTTACATGGGCTCTGTACTGGGAAAACCTACCCTTATATCATCAGAGATCTTGATAGGAAAAACCTCAGTGAATTGTCAAAATTAACCGAAGGGACATTAAAAGACGGAAGCCACAGAGCAATAAAGATGGTTTTCCATGCAGCTCAGTGTAAAGGAGAGCAGAGAAGTGAAGCAGTGACTAGAAGCAGGTACATAGTCAGAAAGCGCTTTAGAGATGAGGTGGCTTAGGGCTGGGGTGTGCCTTGGTTGGTACAGTGCCTGCCCTAGCATGCATAAAGTGCTGGGTCCAATTCCTAGCACCACTAAATCAGGCTTGGTGATTATACTTGTAATCTCAGCATTTGGAAGGTAGAGATAGGAGGATCAGAAGTTCAAGGTCTTCTTCCACTACATAGCAAGTTCTGTGGCTGCCTGGGCTACACGAGACAAGAGAGTCGTGGACACACAGACTAGGGGGCAGAAACAAAAGGACAAAGAGCACAGAGACAGCAAGAGAATATTCTAGAACATGTTGATATGCTACTCAAAAGACACATCGAAAAGGGATCATCAACCAGATATGATGACCATGCTTTTAATCTCAGAACGTGGTGGGCAGAGACGGGTGGATCTCTGTTAGTTCGAGGCCAGCCTGTTCCTACAAAGTGAGTTCTAGGGCATCCAGAGCTATATATGCACTGGGACCCTGTCTCAAAACCAAAACCAAACCAAAAGGAGATCATCAAGGAAATCAAGTCCTCTGTTTCCATACTGGGATAAAAAGCTGTGCCATAGTGCTGGAATAGAAGGAAGGGACATAGTTGATAGGTCTGTAGCTTTGTGGTACAGAAATGAAGGTATCCAAATGTGGTATAGCTTCTCAGTGAAGGGGAGTCCAGAGACTCCTCTCACTAAAACTATAAAGGGACCCTATACCCTGAATGCTCTGTATGATTCAAAGCAAACCTGTTCTCCCTTTATTCTTCTACAGATTAGTTTAATTTGCTGCTTGCTTGTCTGTACCCCTTTCTAAATGAGAAGCTATTTGAGATTAGAGGTTTACCTGGTATATGATAGTATGTGTATCTATATATGTATATGATTATATATATGAGCAAATATATGTATATGTGATACATAATGTATAATGTGTATATATGTTATACATATGTGTATGGTATATGTGTATATGTATGATGTGTATCATATGTATTTATGTATTATATATGTATGTGCACATCGAGGTACACACACACACAGTGTGTGTATGTGATGTGTGTGGTGTATGTGTGTGTGTGCATGTACATTACCTGCATTGTAACATGAGGTTACAGATGCTCAGTAACTATCTCATAAGTGATCAAACTGTCTACCACCAGGTAGGAGGAGCAAGGAAAATTAGTTTTCTTCTACTTTTTTAAAAAATATCATCTAAATGTCAACAACAAGCATATGTTGCCATAACAGTAGAGGGAGCAAATGGCTTTAAAATCAGTGGAACAAATCCAGAGATTTGTTCAGGTTTCAACTAAAAAGAAAAGTGTAATGATATTAAAGATGTTAGGATATAAGGGAAGATAAAATGTATTTCATATGTTATAGAATCGGTGAGAGTCAGAGAAAAATAAGAAGCATAAGGAGTAAGGAAAAGAAACTAAATTTTGGATATTTCATTAGAGATTTGGTTCGGTGGCCCTCTGATCCACCCTGTTCCAGAGACGGCTGGATCTTCTCATGCAGTGCCGGTCACATCCTAAGACATGATGGTGTCTTAGGCCCAAGTGGATGGATTTAGCTGTATGGAGGACCGGTTACCAGGGGTTGCCTTCAACTCCAGCCAAGTGGATATTGTTTCCATCAGTGACCCCTCCACTGACCTCAACTGTATGGTCTACATGTTCCAGCAAGAAAGACAGCACAATCAAGGATGAAAAGAGGAAACTTGCCATCAACAAGAAAGCCATCTCCACCTTTCAGGATCAAGATGCCATCAAGATAAAACGGCAATACTGGTGCCAAATGTGTTATGGAAGTTACTGGTGTCTTCTCCACCACAGAGGATGCCAGAGCCCTCTGGGAAGGGTTGAGCCAAACAGGTCATCATTTCCTCCTCTTCTGCTGATATTTGTGATGGCTGTAGAACACCAAAAGTGACAATTCAAGACTGTCAGCAATATCTCCTGCACTACCAAATGCTTAGCCCCGCTACCAAGGTCATCTGCTACAACTTCATCATCATCAAATGGCTTGCGACCACAGTCCAGGCTATCACTGCCACCCAGACGGCTACAGACAACCTCTCTGAGAAAGTTGTACTGTGATGGCCATGGGGCTGCAAAGGACACCATCTCTGCTCCAATGCTACCAAGACTGTGGTCAAGATCATGCCAGAGCTGAGCAGGAAGTTCACTGGCGTGGCCTTCTATGTTTCTATCCCCAGTGTGTGCCTCACAGATATGGTATTTCTCCTGGAGAAAGATGCCAAGAACAATGACATCAAGAAAGTGGTGGTGCAGGCACTGGTGGCAGCGGAGGTGGGACTGGGGTAGCTCTGTTTCTTTCTGAAGCATATCTGAGGACCAGGCTATCTCTGGACTCCCACCTCCTTCCTCCAGGTACTTGACAATCTAGTATTTCTGCTGAAATGGATAGATCAACCCCTGCAAAACTAGAGTAGAAAGCCTTCATGAATAAAGACCACATCACATTTAAACTCTAAATAAACCATACCGAAAAGCTTTGGGAAATTATTAGTTAATATTTGAAGATGACGGGTAAAAATCAATAAATGGACAAAAGGACAGGGAAAATGTGGAATATTTTTTGAAGAAACCAAATATATAATAATAGCAGAGGTGGTTCAGGGGATCAAGACTGTGGAGCAGCTGGAATACAGATGCCAACCCATGTACAAAAAAATAAACTCCAAAGAACTGGATTGACAGAAAAACCCCACACACACACATTATAGAGAAAGGGAGTAACACAGAAGGGGGAGTAATATTAATATCAACATTAACGTATTCTGTAAAACGGTTTAATACAATACATTGAACATTCA